>CAEFZP010000007.1:0-452500 GCA_903064625.1 Mallotus villosus
TTTTTAAATGAATGGATCCATTGTAGGCATGCACACATGCTTTACAAAAATGGTTTTCCATCCATAAGGACATGTCTGTCAGACATGCTGAGATGTCCGTTCCCACCTGCATATGTATAGTAAGGGGATAAATTAGACAAAAAAGTATATTCAGTATGATCCTATTTATAAACAGTCTGATCACAGACAAGAAAAGACAGGAAAGCACTGCAACACACATGCTTTACCCAAATCATTTCCCACTAAAGTACAATCATTTATTGACACATCTGTGAAACACAAATAACTTGTGTAGGAAATATAGTCCCAAGATATGGCGGAGGGGGGTTTTGGCAGCTATGAAACAACGTTGCCAAAATTCTACTCCCCTAGTAAATTAAAAAGAAATACTGAATTGCTGCATAGCTTATATAGATAAGGTGACACAAAGGCAATATGCATTTAACCCTATTACACATTTAGTCATTTAGCAGACGCTTTTCGGCACAACAGGTGTTACACTGGTCAACTGCAATTGCTATTGAAACACACTAGATGGCAATGTATGGCAACATTTAAAGTGTAGTAGTTAAAAGGTTTAATAGTTTGAAATATGCAACAACTATAGACAATTGTGCAAGTCAAGTTAAATCTACCACTAGACTACATATAAAATGTGTAGTCCCAATGTTTCTAAAGAAAATGTACGACGCTGCATATTAAGGGGACTCCTTTTATCAATGTGTATCGAGCGTGCAGTTGACCTACAAAATAACTGTTACCTCAGTGTTGTTTATGTACATCGTTTTAGGTCTTAGGAACATTTTCATGTTGGAATGAAATGGGAACACACAATATTTTAAAAGCTACACACTTTCAAACATAACATGGCCCCCTCTTTCACTCAGGCAGCATTTTCAGGTAATGTGGGACAGTCACATAAAACGTTTTTTCTAACAAAGCATTATTTTACACATTTGTGTGTGTTTCAATCAGTGGTTAAACTGCTTCATTATGCTGCAATATTACTCATTGTAACTTAATTTAAATTCGTTTGCCAGCCTTATCATTGAGAAATAGAATGTCATATGCCGCTGAACTTTCGATTGTTTTTTTCTGTATACAGACCACCTGTCAAGCCAGATTACGCCTATACTCTGATGATATCAGACAAATAAAAACCACTGCATACTGACTATAAGTGTTGTATTTATGAGTCAAGATCAGCTCTGGTGATTGGATTTCGGTTTTGCACCTATTAAATCATCAGAATACATAACTGTCCCACTTTACCTGATGTCCCACATTACCTGAACTCACCATTCCAGTATTTTCCATTGGGTTGAGCGTCTCCCATAGCATAGGCACACGATAGAACAAGGCAGCACTTCATTATAAGTCGATTGGGACCAGGCTTGCGGAAGGTAGCCTATATTATCAAATTAAATAGCTGTTTAGTGGACAAGTGACATGATGAAAAATGACTCTTTGTCTCACAATTTCTCCAAATGATATAGGCAATAATCACAGGGTTTCATCACCGAACCGTTCCACCACCACGAGACCATCCGATATCGGAGTTTTATTGAACCATGAGGTAAGCAATGTCAGGTGTTCGAATTCAAGAAATTAGTGTTGGTCATGTTTAAATATAATTTAAAACGAGTTTCTTCTTTAATTTTCAGTAGGCATATTTACAAGTCCGTTTTAAAGTTTATCATCGTTACTCCCGTGATCCTTTTTTTGGCATACTTCACCCCTGCGTCCGTCAGGTCAGCAATCTCTTATTTATAACACATTGACAAAAGGTAGGTTATTGATACACTTTAATTGCTTTAAAAGTAGAAAAGGCAAATTGTCATCAGAGATGCTATAATGTCAATAACAGTCTGCTGTCAACAACTCTTCCCGTAGGCTATAGTTTATTATACACTGACGATTATATTTTATCAAACACAGCATTTTGTTTCCTCGTTGTAGGTACTTGGAGGGGCTTGGAGGAACAATTGCCCCAATTTTATTAGGGCAAAAGTTGAAGTTGGACAACACTATAGACCTAGATGCCTCTCTAAAACTTTGGTAAGCATTCTTAATAAAATATGTAAGTGTGTATGAGGATGTAATTCTTGCTTGTATTGGGCATGGCATGCTAAGTGTTAACAATGTTATGACCCTTCGAGACTCTTCCAATGTTATGAATCTTCCATAAAGAAACAGCTCATTATTTTGTTGACACGATGGGGGGCCTGGCTGTTTGTCAATGTTAAGTTTCTTCATACGTATATCGAAATAAGATAATCCAACATACAAAATTCAATGTTATATTGATAGGAAATTGAGTCACCGACACTGAAAAAATCAATGTATCTGCCATAGGCCTAGATGAGAGCGCTCTACTAGGCCTATTTAAAAACTAACGTAGGACTATACTTTAATTTAGGCAGTTAATAATAACATGACCCTACCAAGAGGCTGTGAGGGTTCTTTTATTATGTTCCTTTTTTGTTCTATCCTCTTTTTTTAAATGTTGTTTTGCTTCAGGTAGGCTATAGTTTTTCACTGGAGTAGGCCTACATGGGTGGCAAACCTGCGGCTCTTTGCCTGATCCTGTGAGGCTCTTACTGAGCGGCTGGGAGACTAGAAGGAATGAAAAGATATATATATATATATATTTATTGTTTCATATGTATATAGGCTACAGAGTATGGACCCTGTCGCATTTTGTATCGCGTCGGTCGGTAACTGTCACAATTCCCAGTAAGAACAAGCAAAAACACAAACGGACTAGCAGACTGGTTAAGGCTGACACGCAAGCACTACGTAGGCCTACGAGTACAGCTAACGATCCGGTAAGGACCACACCTGAAGTAGTGTAGTGATGATGATCAGGTGTGTTGACAAGTGACAGGTAAGAGCATGATTATTATAATTCATTATTGCCTGGCAACCGGAACACAGAACAAACCAGACAGACAGGGAAAACATCATTCAACGGCATTGACTTAGGGGGGGTGCGGCCGGGGCCTTACTTATTGTCTGACATACACGTGATGAACGTGCCAGAATCTCTTTCAACCCACACTTGCAAAATCGGTCTTGCTCTCTTGTAGGTGACATTTGTTTCTCACGGCGTTCTCCTTCCACCTCGCACTCTGAAAGCCAAGGGCGTGCACTAACGCCCTGTGGTGTAGCTTACCGTAAATTTTTAATCAAATAAGATTTTTTGACAAAAGGGAATTTCATTTTAGAGCACATCTAGTCAAGAACAGGGGCGGTTTTAGCTATTTGGAGGCCCTGGGCAAAAATACAATTTGGAGGCCCCCATAAACTGCACCCACCCAGAATTAACCCTTTGTGTTTGTGAATCGGAGTATAAGCCGCACTTTGCACCTGCCCAATCGCACTTACGTAGCAGACAGCTTGGATTAGTTTGTTTCATTGTGACATTGTTTGTGTTAGCGACGTACTGAGCATGTATATTTTGATTTAATTAGTGTTATTTTTTGCCTTGTTTCTTTGACCTTGTATAGTGCCTAGCCCGTTGGATTATTTCAGCCTTGAGATAGTTTGTAGATAGAAATTAGCTTCACAATGTCGAGGTTAAAAGTTAACTGGGTTTGAAACATACAACTTTAATCCTTAAGCTAATGGTCCAGCCTGCGCCAATATAGAAATAGCGCATTATATTACCAATGAACTATGATTATTGAAACGATAAAGTTTGCGTTACTAAACCTAAACAAAAAAAATGTGCTTCTACTTATGCAGTATATTAATTCCCAGGATTGTCTCTGCAACATCAACCATGGCGACACGCTTTGCGATGACTTGGTCCTCTTGTCTGCAGGAACAGAACGGACGTCCAGACATTTACGGAATGGGGAGCGCCTATTATCTGGGAGGGCATTTTTGACCCTGATGACTGCGACCGGGACCATAAGAAAGTACTATCCTCTGTGGCTCTGACTGTCTTCGCTGTGGGAAGGTTAGTTAACATAATGATGATGTAGAGGCCAAATGTCTGTCCTAGAAGACTATACTTGCAATGGCTTTAGCTTTTCAGGGGTGTGAGTGTAACAACCTTTTTTTTTGGCATGTCTACATATTGAGAACATTTACATTTAGTCATTTAGCAGACGCTCTTATTCAGAGCAACTAAAGGCCTCAATATGCTTCTGCGTCTCCGTTTTCGGGTGGGCGGGCTCACGGATACGCACGGATACACACGGATAGATTTCGTTTATAGTTCTCCGTAGGCTGTGGGTGCTGAAAACAATTCACCGCCAGAAGAGTAGGTGGCGCTGCACTGCGATGCTAGCTATAGGTTATCGAAAACTCGGAGCAAATTTACAAATGAGCCGTTTCATCAATAAAATGTGCACAGTTTCAGCGACTACACTGCCCATTTCTCGTCACATTTGAATTCAAATGCCGATTTACATGTAGGCCTACTGTTTAGCTGAAATATGAATTGTAAAAACTGCTTCGATCTCTTTGGTGATGTTTGTGATGCTAGCTGGAAGGGCAGCCTGCTTTGACTGGGTGTGCAGTGAACATTTCTGGGGGGTTATTGTGATTACGGAAAGGGATCATATATGTTTTGATATTGCTACCATTTTAGAGACTGCTTATCGATCCGAGTGTTAATCAGGCGCGGAGCCAGACGTTGTAAACATTCCGTGTTTAGCCCAAACCAACAACGTATTGGGGCTTGATTTGCAAGAACCCGACGCTGAGCGCCTCCACTGTCCTCTTCCACATATTAAAATAGTGCTGCTGCCAACGAATAATGCACCTAATAATATGGTGCCTGCACTGCAATGCCATGGCGGGCTGGACCTAATGATTGTTCGGGCTGCATATGGCCCGCAGGTCGGACGTTCCCCACCCCTGGTCTTGTTGGTCACGGCAACCCATAGCGGCAACCCCGCCCCTGACTTCTTAATACGGACCAATCACAGCCAAGGGGGTCTCCGTCGCTCTGCGTAATTTCGACGGATAGTTAGAAAATTCAGGAGGTGCACGTCAATCCGTCAAAAGTTCTCCGAGGGCTGACGGAGAGCACGCAGAGGGCGTTCCACGGAGACGAAAAATACAGAAGCATAATTAGGCCTTAACAGTAAGTACAAGGACATTCTCCCCGAGGCAAGTGGGGTGAAGTGCCTCGCCCAAGGACACAACCTAATTTGGCACGGACGGGAAATCGAACCGGCACTCTTCTTTAATAGCCCGAGTCCCTAACCACTCAGCCATCTGTTATTGTTTAGTTCTGAGGTTGGGAAGACTCTGTTTTGTTAGCAGTGAGAAGGTTAGTTTTCATGTATTTCAACTTGCATATAAGATAGTCTGTGTGCTTATCAGTTGATCTGCTCCAGAGTACCAGCATCTTACAGTTCAACTTCCAATGTAGGATGGACCAATACAGTACACCGTAACAAAGCAGTTCAATTTGATTGGTTCCCCTCCCAGGTATCTAGACGCGTATCTGGAGACCTTCCTTCGTTCTGCTGAGCTTCATTTTATGGTGGCTCTTCCTGTGACGTACTATGTGTTCACGGACGCTCCGGCCAAAGTGCCCAACCTCCAGTTGGCTGAGGGGCGGAGGTTAAAGGTCATAAACGTTCAGAAGCATTCTCGCTGGCAGGACATCTCCATGATGCGCATGAGGGCCCTCGCCGACACCATCAACGATATCCGCCACACGAGCAGATACGTCTTCTGCTTCGACGTGGACCAGCTGTTTGTCGGGAGGTTCGGCTCGGAGGCGCTGGGGGAGTCTGTGGCTCTACTCCAAGCCCACTTCTATCATTACCCCCGCGATCTGTTCACCTACGACCGCAACCCCAACTCCACGGCCTACATGAAGGCCGGGACGGGCGACTTCTACTACCACGCCGCCATTTTCGGGGGCACCTGGCAGAAAGTCTTGGCGATGACGGAAAGCTGTTACCGAACCATCGTGGAGGACAAGAGCCGAGGGGTGGAGGCGCTGTGGCACGACGAGAGCCACCTGAACAAGTACCTGTGGCTGCACAAGCCCAGCAGAGTGCTGTCGCCAGAGTACTGCTGGGACCAGAGCCTCGGACACCCCAGCGACATCCGGGTCAAGCGGCTACTCTGGGCTGAGAAGCACTATGACACTCTGAGGGACACCGACTAGGGTTTCAGATGATCCTGTGGGCTGCTTCGACGTAGCATGGTGAGGGGGATTCAAGGTCTACTGGGATGCTTCACTATTGTGTATGTAAAATGTCTCTTCATATCACATTGCATGCACTTGGCCAACTTGAATGAGGGGAATCTGAAATGTGTCTCCTGTTTTTCATGTTAAGACTTGTTTCCTATAGGTATAATGGGTTTTTACAGCAGTGGCCTTGATGCTGCTACCAATAACACACTGTGTCTTCAACTTGTGTCTTCAACTTGTCTTTAACTTGTGGGTTCAACTTTGCCTAGCTGGCCCTCAGGTGGATACTTTGAACCTGTCAGTACTATCAAAAGGAAGGGAAACCTATAATAAAAAATAATGTAAAACTAAGGACTTGAAGAAATACTTTACACTATTTAATAGCAGCTGTTAAATACACCTCATCATCCACTACAAAGAACATTAACCCTATCCAGCCGGACCATTCAAATATGGGAAATAAAATTCCCATGGTTCCCGCCTTAATAGCTTTGCCGTCCAATCACCGATTTTAATTCTGAAAACTTCTGGATACTCATGACAAGTTAAGCTCAAAGCACATACCATTGGTTAAGGGGTTAGTGGGAGGAGGAATTTACTGGATCGTCTGCAACGGCAGCCATTGTTTTCCGAGGCGGAGCTAGAGCGGAGACCATGGAAGAATGCCTACAGCGTGAGATTTACAGCTTCGAATTGAAATCGGAGACGATATTATGATTACAGACAAGTGTCTTAATATGTGTTGTCAATATTGTCAATTAAAAGTCTAAACTTTTTACTTACGAAGAATTTGTTTGTGGGAGTGACGGGAGTTATTTTGACGAGAATGACTTGTCCGGCAGGAAGGGTAGTATGACAATAGTAGCGCTGTTTAGCCTCAATTTTAGCATATTTCTGTGAAACTTGGAAAAACAACATTACCTAGCTAGATGATGTAAACTATAAGCTACATTTTGATATCTTGTTTGGCCAATTTGGTCGGTTGTGGAAGACAGTAGAACGTTTTTTAGTTATCAAGAGGAGTAGCCAGCCATAGCGCTAGCTACTTTTGGGGGAGGAGAATTCAGGTTTTCCTCATGTTACCACTAGTCACTAGAATGGTCATAACTTTTAATCAAAATAAGATATTTCTAATCTGTTTTCGGTTCTACATTGCCAACAGATTTGTGGATATTCCACCAATTAAAAGTTTTCCTCCATCTTGTAATTAAAGTGGTCAAAATGTAAGTTGTCTGATGAGGTATGGTGAATGGAGAAGTTTTTGTAAAAAATGTCTGCCTGAAATCACCTTAATAAAATATGATTTGCCTTAAGTAATCATATATTTATTCACATCATAAAAATCCCCTAGTTCTCCTCTTCAATATGGTATAAACCGTTTAGGTGTATGATTTCATATGAAAATTCATAAAATATGAATAGTAATATGATAATCATATTTCAGCAGCATATGGAATGTTACATTTATTCATTTAGCAGACGCTTTTATCCAAAGCGACTTCCAAGAGAGAGCTTTACAATAGTGCATAGGTCACTGATCATAACAACGAGATATCCCCAACATTGCAAGTAGTCAAACATGGATCGTACATTGTGAAAAAACCAACAATAAGTGCCAAAGGGAAGAATCATAAGAGCATGGAGTTAAACAAGTTACAATTGAACAACATGAACCTTAAAAGTGCACGAGTGTACCTGTGGAAGAGCAAACAACAGTTTAAGCAGTTACAGCTAACCAGCAAGAGCAGCAGGTCTCTAAGTAAGAGTCCTTCTGATCCTGGGAGAGACTAACATCATGTCCAGCAGATCTTTCCTAGGTACCGTTGTATTCCCGGAACAAGTGTGTCTTGAGCCTATTCTTGAAGGTGGGGAGACAGTCAGTGTCTCTGATGGAGGTGGGGAGTTGATTCCACCACTGGGGGGCCAGACAGGGGAAGAGCTTGTGTTGGGACCGGGCGGTCTTGAGCGGTGGGACCACCAGACGGTTGTCAGAGGAGGACCGAAGGTAGCGGGAGGGGGTGTAGGGCTGGAGGAGAGACTTGATGTAGTCGGGTGCAGTCCCATTCACCGCTCGGAAGGTCAGTACCAGGGTCTTGAATCTGATACGGGCCGTGACGGGAAGCCAGTGAAGGGAGACGAGGAGCGGGGTAACATGGGAGCGTCTGGGTAGGTTGAAGACCAGACGGGCCGCTGCGTTCTGAATCCTCTGGAGAGGGCGGGTTGCGCATGCTGGGAGCCCGGCGAGCAGCGAGTTGCAGTAGTCCAACTTGGAGAGGACAAGTGCCTGGACCAGCAGCTGGGTGGAGTGCTCAGACAGGTATCTCCTGATCTTCCGGATGTTGTAGAGGGTGAATGTTCGGAATTTTGCCTCAGGCAGGAAAGCAGATCGACCTTTAGAAAGGTTCTCTTGGTTCAAAATGTTTTTAGAACCAGCCTTTGTTTTACTGTCCTGTTTATCAACTTCAACATCTAGTTCTTTCTCTGAACATTTCTATAAGTAATTATGACCAAAGATGTTCCAGATGTCATCTGCACAAATGATCAAGATGCATAGTTAGAAGGCAATAGTCTTTACAAACCTGTTTCAACTTGGAATTAAATTATTCAATGTGATATATCATCAATTGTGTTTATAAATACACAATGACATAAAATTCACAGACCAAAAATGTATGCATGATGTATGAAAATGTATGAACAGTTAGTTACCGTTGGCGTGACATGTATTAATTTTAGCAGACGCTTTTATCCAAAGCGACTTCCAAGAAACACAGTCCTAAACACTGCATACCAGAGCCACCAACCTATTTATCCCTTAACAAACACAGATGGAAGGATAGTCATCAACTGGTGAACCAGTTGAACCGGATTATGGAGGGAAACATGATGCTACCAAGAGGCTGTGAGGGTTCTTTTATTAGGTTCCTTTTTTGTTCTTCCTCTTTTTTTTAAATGTTGTTTTGCTTCAGATAAGCTATAGGTTTTCACTGGAGTAGGCCTACATGGGTGGCAAACCTGCGGCTCTTTGCCTGATCCTGTGAGGCTCTTACTGAGCGGCTGGGAGACTAGAAGGAATGAAAAGATATATATATTTATTGTTTCATATATATATATATATATATATATATATATAGCCTATATACAGCCTTAACCAGTCTGCTAGTCAGTTTGTTCGCTTGTTCAGTTTTTTGCTTGTTCTTACTTCTAATTGTGACAGTTACCGACCGACGCGATACAAAATGCGACAGGGTCCATACTCCGTAGCCTTTGGCTACATAGATATATATAGAACACTAGATACGCCACGCCCCTCTCAGCCGCGGCACACGGAGTCGCCATATTGAGTGGGGCATCAGTCTGAGGTCTGTATGTACTCGACTGTCAGACAGCGATAATAATGCCGGTTCATTGTGCTGCTTTTGGGTGTGTACAACGTCGTTCAGTACACACCCGACGAGAGGGAATCACTTTCCACAGGTGAGATACATTTTACATTACATTACATACATTTGTTAAGTAGCCTAAAAAATCTTCCTACCACTCAGAATCAAATATGGATCATCAACTATGATGTTTTTAGTGTCATTCACTGAGCCATCACGGCTCAAATTTGCTACATGTTTGTATGAATTTTCCATATGGTGTAATGCACTAGGCAGCAGGTTGACCTCTCCAAGATGGCCGCCGCGTGTGCCGTCAGCCGACTGGAGCTCAACATTGACGTGACGTATCTAGTGTTCTATATATATCTATGTTTGGCTAGTCCTAAGCACTTCATAGCTACGGTGGCCGACATGTGCAAACGCGCTGCAAATGAAGAAAACACATGCAAATAGACAAAACACAAGCAAATGAAGAAAACATCTTCATTAATTTGACAACTCATGCGCTGCATTCAGCAAACGCGCTGCAAATACACAAAACACAACCAAATACATAAACGCGCTGCAAATACACAAACACGTTGCAAAAACGAAAGCACGCAAACCAAAAACGCAAGTAGGCCTACATAAACGCGTTGCAAAAAACGAAAGCACGCAAACCGAAAACAGTTTTCAGTTTTCACAACGGAAGTTCTTCAGGCCTCTAGGCGGAGCGCTAAGTGGAACAGCTCGATCTTCTGCCCCATGGGGCGAGAGAGAGCGCATATGAGAAGTTTGGAGTTTAAAAAACTGTAAAAGAGGAGGGCTACATGTAAAAATGAATGCTAACCTTTCTTTTTCTGTAGACTCTTTACTTCGATGTTGGTAGAAACCTATAACTATATGGTTCAAACTTCTCATATGCGCTCTCTTTCGCTCCGTGGGGCCGAAAATCAAGCTGTTCCACTTAGCGCTCCGCCTAGAGGCCTGGAAAACTTCCGTTGTGAAAAATCGATGCAGCGTTTTTCGTTTGTGTGCTTTCGTTTTTGCAACGCGTTTATGTACGGCAGCGTTTTTGGTTTGCGTGCTTTCGTTTTTGCAACGCGTTTGTGTATTTGCAGCGCGTTTATGTATTTGGTTGTGTTTTGTGTATTTGCAGCGCGTTTGCTGAATGCAGCGCATGAGTTGTCAAATTAATGTTTTCTTCATTGGGTGTGCCACGAAGTCGTGGCGCATCCTTTGTTATCTCACATATATATTTATTATTCTTTTTGCCCCCCTAAGGCTCGGTCAATATTTGGACTACATAGAAAACGACAGTGTCAAAAGTTTCGTCTTGGTCTCGATTGCGTTGGCATTACTTTTGTCTACGTTCCATTGCACAGTTTAGGAGGATACAACGTTTTTGTGGCATAAAGTTGATTTTGTCGGCAAAGGGTAGACTACTCAGTTATAATAGCCTACGTCACAGCTTCGGCACATGTTAGCAACGACGCATTAGATAAGACGTGCATAGAAGACTGCAAGGATGATATCGTGCCGCCCCCCTAGCATCCGTCAATATTTTGATTACTTAGAAAACGTTGTGTCAAAAGTTGGTTGAGTTGCTTGTCTTTTTATTTACCTGGCTAACTTGCTAGCCACAGTCACTGACGCTACTAACGTCACGAAACACGCGTGACTACCTCTAGCAGAACATTAGTTTAGCAGCTTGTTAACTTCTGGGAGATAGCTAGGCTATAGCTTTAACGCTACTGCAAGGCAGCTGCAGAAACGCCACAAGCAAAGGCCAGGGTGATAACTATTTACTCATTTTACTTTGTGATATGAAACACAATTGTGAAGTGTAATGTACGATATAAGCTGATATTATTGAGGAACTAGCCTACATCTACTTTCGGAAACGGTAGTCTACTATTTCACTGAAGCATTAGCATCATGACATTAGCCTATGTTGCCCTGGCAACACATACTACAGCGGTCTATGATGCATCTGTTTTCAATCGTTAAAATAAACATTACTCACAAATACATTTTCGTTGTACGATTTATTATGACATTAGATTACAAGTAAAAGATTTGTTGGTGAAATAATCATTACCTGTGATTTCAAACCAGTAGGCCTACTGCAACGCTGTAGCCTACGCGAGACACTGTGTTGCTAACAATAGGTGCGTTCGACATGGACTGCGGCTGAATGAAACGACCGGCGAGAGTAGCCGCTTGCAGTCGGGGAGGAGTTGAAAACGGCTCTGTGAAGTTGGACATTCCAGCTTCTCGTGATTTGCTGCGTTGATGTCAGACATGGCCGATCAAGCGCTGTTTGCTTACGTTACTTTATTTATAATTAAACTTAGTCTTTCCGTTAGTAGAAGAGGTGGCCCAAAACCCCTTTCTTTAACAAATGTTTTACTCAATCAAATTGTTTGGTCCGGATTTGAGCATTGGCGAAACTGAAGGTGTCAGAATAATTACAAAACAAGCGTCAAAGTTGTCGTGTGTGAGTCTGGACAATCATGAAATAGCTGTGTCGTCATTTGAACCCTTGCAGTTGCTCTTGAGAAAATGCGCTCGGCTACACAGCCGGCAGTTCTCGAATCGATCTCACGGTACTTTGATGGCTACGTCACAGTGACCTAGCCTCGGCGCCGTCTCAAGTCGGACAAAAAGTCTAACCAGAATTCACTGTTTCAAGTCAGCCGCCTGCAGCCAGCTGCAGCGCTGCATGAAGCGAGGTCATGTCGAACGCACCTAAAAACATCCACAGCTGTTCACAGTAGGAAGTCAAACGGCGACAGAACATGTTCGGCACTCCCTTAAATCAAAAGTATTTCAATAGGTGAAACTGTCTGACTACTAACCCGAACTTCATTGACACAGCCTAAACTTGTCAATCTGTTCATGAAAGCAATATTTTATTTCAGCCTAAACCGTACAACGGAACGTTCAACCAACGATCGCCACCAAGACGAACACTGTAGTATACAATTTACCGGGACAGCTTCTCCACAAAGGGCTATATCGCATTTTGCGTTGTTACTGACAATGATCGCTATTGAGCTTTTTATGCATGAGCGATTTTCCACTAAATAAATGTCAAGCTTATTAACGTTTTGGGGGGCATGTCATAAGCTAGCAGACATAGAGCTACTGTTTGAATCGCGTTTCCATCTGAAATATTTCCAGTGATAACGTTGTTACAGTAGCTTCTTTCCAAGGGTGTTTCTTAATGAATTATTATGCAATAGACTGTGAGTAGGCTAAATGCTTGGAAATATCACTAGAAGGGAAAAACTTAAAGGGACGGACAAGCAGGCACACCCTCACAATTTCCCCAGAAATTGTATGCTCTCTAGTTTGCTTGTGTTTTGTCTATTTGCATGTGTTTTTTTCATTTGCAGCGCGTTTGCACATGTCGGCCACCGTACATACCAGAGCCACCAACCTATTTATCCCCTCAACAAACACAGATGGAAGGATAGTCATCAACCGTTGAACCAGCTGAACTGGATTATGGAGGGGACGAGTCATCATTCAGCATTTAACACGAGCATTTAATCCTATTACACATTTGACATTTAGTCATTTTGCAGACGCTTTTCGGCACAACAGGTGTTACACTGGTCAACTGCAATTGCTATTGAAACACACTAGATGGCAATGTATGGCAACATTTAAAGTGTAGAAGTTATAATAGTTTTGAATATAATATATATATATATAATATACAACTATAGACACTTGTAAAGATCAAATTAAATCTACCACTAGACTAAATATAAAATGTGTAGTCCCAATGTTTCTAAAGAAAATGTACGACGCAGCATATTAAGGGGTCTCCTTTTATCAATGTGAACTCCTTGAGTAAATGACTGGTGTGTGCTGTTGGTTGATAAGGAAGGTGGAGAAAAGCGAACGAGCGAAGGTCTACACTACGAGACCATTTGGATGCGCAAACATTGATGAAATGATCCTCTGCTGTTCAACAGGTTCCCTAAACTCGTGTCTGGTTTGTGGGAAAACAATGGACATCGCTGTGACCACGCTGACTTAACTCCAAAACAGCAGTTAGGCCTAACAGTAGAATAATGTTGATAAATAACGGGACTCAGGATTTTCAAGCATACGACTTCACTTATGTCCGCTTTAGTGTGTCTACGGTGTCGTTCTCAATTTTGGTGTCTTTCAACATCATCATAAACTGGACTATAGTGCGCGAAGAGAGACTCCGGAGCCATGCACGTTTTGTCCTCGTGTTTCACCTATTGGTATCCGCGCTGGTATACTTTGGAATGTCCAGCGTTTTTTATCTTCAGATCTACATGGGATCGAAGCCAGCTGTGACCACCTGTATGGCTATGATAACTGTACTAATCGCGAGCGCATCGAACATCCTCATCACACTGACAGCGATGGCGCTGGACCGTTACTTTGCAGTATGCCACCCGATGAGGTACAGCCCGGTTTGTTGTGGTCGCCAGTGGCCCTGGCTCGTGGGACTTCTAACATGGGGGCTCGCCCTTGTTATCCCTCTCTGTTTGATCCTGACGGAGAAGCAGGCCACCGAGCGCAATGAGGAGTGTGGACGGGAACGGCTCATTAGAGGAGAGCTACAAAAGATAGTGCTGATCTCTGTATGTGCAGGGCTTATATTGTACAGTTATGTAAGGATATTGGTGGAGGGACGACGGTTGGGTGTGCTGAATCGACGGAACTTGGTCGGCTGCAGGACTATCGCCTTGCACGTCACCCAGCTAGCCGTGTATATCCTACCTAATTTTGTGAATTTTGGATTGGCCCAGTTTATGAAGAATGGTTATCTTCAGCAGTGGACCAAAGAGCTGTCTGCGGTAGTGGTGTTTGCTTTCTTTAGCTTGGCACAATGCGTCGCGCCCATCGTGTACGGTCTGCGCAAAGAGGAACTGTTGGAGCAGGTGCAATACCGTTTCCCAGTCTGTTCCCGCCATCTGAAAAGCGTCATTGGGTGGACAGTGCGTGCCACGCGGACACCCACGCAGCCCATACCACGGTATGTCAATAAACGTTCAAATTTGAGAAAATATAGGCCTACGCTCTAACACTTCACGCTCAATACACACAGGCTTTAGGTTGTAGACTGGCAGGCAGACATCTCAACGAAAACTGGATAATATTTTTGGTGCTGTATTCTTAAATACTATTTCAAAGAGTTGGATAGGGACGTGAGTGCAACATGTTCTCTTCTTGAATATACTGTTAACTTATGTAAACCAATATTTATTTTCTTCCAGTGAGAGGTCATTGACCGCCCACACCATCCTGTCTCTGGAGATGCTGGAGAGCCCAGCTGAGGAGAGAGAGAACCCACTGTTAGATGATCCATGATTGGACCCCACCGCTACTTGACTTTTGATCCATAGGATTAAGTGTACAGAATGGACTAAACTGTTGCTGACATCCTCATCAGATGGTCAAATCTGTCCACTGGGAAGCATGTTACTCAGAAGAACCGGTCCTCCATACTGATGGAGACTCACATGAAAATCCAGGACTTTTGATGTATTTGTGACAGACTATTCGACAGGGAAATATAGCAAGTGAAAGAGCAGGGCTGCAGTCACAAGACTGTCGATAGGCCTGGAACATTCCAGAACATTTGATGTAATCCCGGAAAATCTGAATATTCTTTGTAACCTTTGACAACTACCTCTGTGAAGATGATCAATAGTAAAAAACAACAAAAAATTGTTTCTAAGCTGTTCATCATGAATCTAAATGTGATGCTGTAGTGGTATAGTAAAGGCTGCAGTATCCTACAGCAGGTGCATTTGTTTCACACAATGTTCAGAGGGGATATTATCAACAGTAAACCACAACGTTTTGTGACCGCTATAACAGCAGTTATACAGAACAGTGTGTACACACACACACAAACCACACACAGACAAACGTCTCCAATCAGCATTTACACTGAGCAGGAAGCGAGAATGTTTGAGAATGTTACACAACATAACCAGTAAATGCCTGCCTGGTTTGAAAATAGTTTGGAAACTTTAGAAAAAGGTGCGCCCAAATATACACCGACAGTATAACTTCCTTATCTTATGTGTATTGAACACCACATTCACACGCCATTTGAATTGAACAAGAGTACAAGCACTTTGAATAGTGCAATAAAGCTTCAGGATTCAAACCTATAAGTAATACATTTGTTCACTGATATTACACTGTTCAGAACAGGTGAAACAGCTTAGTACACATGTCAGAGACTAGCTCCATGGACTACAGCATTCTATGGTCAGCTTGCAAGCTCGTGAAAATAGAGAACCGTAAAATAGTCACAGAAGGAAAGATCGAAAACAAGTATAGACAGGGGAACAGAATAGAAAAGAGGGGAGCGGAAAGGAGGGAGGAACAGAATGACAAACAAACTACGAGGGGAGGAGCGGGGCAGGGGCCGAGACCGAGAAGAGAATGAAAAAGGAAAAAGAGGGTAGAAAGAGAGAGGGAGAGGCGTCCCCTCTGTTTTAGAAGCCGAGAGGATGGGGGGAAACCAACCCCCCCCCGTTCTCCACCACGGCGGCGGAGACGGCCCGCAGGTTCTTGAAAAGCTGCGTGGATTTGCTGGAGCGGAGAGACTGGACGTCCTGCATGATCCTCTCATGGGCCTGGGTGAAGGAGAGGAGGAGAGGAGGAGTGGCATGGAGAGAGGGGGGAAACGGGGGGAAAGAGCAAAGAGAATGAAGAAAGCGGGGATGGAAGGGATAAGGTCATGAACCTATGACCGCTGATGAATAGCATCGTGCTGAGGTGGAGAGGTGGGTGGGGTCTCACCTCAACACACCAGGTCTCACACAGCACCTTTTCATGCTGGGCGGGGGGGGTGACCCTGACTCAGGGAACGAGACGCCCTAAAGGAGACACACACACACACACACACACACACAATGACAGTTCAGTGTGTGACTGTGCAGGCCTATGAGTCCACAAGGCTCAACGTTTGAGTGTGTGTGTGTGTTCACCTGGACAGGACAACCACCATGGGCGTACAGGTCGATGGCACTGTCTGCCACTCTCTTCAGAGCAAACTGCTCATCTGCAACGAGACCAAGAACAACGGGGTGACTGACACATTACCCACAGCCGTTCGCCGAAGAGTTCCTTTTTACACACTCACGGTTCACGGGTAACATCAACAGTGACGGAGCGCAATGACTCACTTAGAGTCTTCTTTCCGTGTTTGAGCAGAAGCTCCTGCACGATGGCGCAGAAGTGCTCAATGGCCTTCACCGTCTGGAGAGGAGATGGAGAGGGAGGGGGGGTGGGGGGGGGGCCAGTTTGCTCACTGTGGATGTGTAAACACACACACACACACACATGCAGACTAACCAGTTCTCCGCTGTGCGCCAGCTCTGGATGAACGGTTCCCTGAAAAGTCAGTCCTGTGCCAAAGCCTGCCTTCCTATGGAGAAACAGGATAGACCATATGTAATAGGAGTGTGTGTATGTGTGTGTGTGTTTCCAACCTCCTGGCCATCTTGGAGATCTCTCCAGCCAACACCCCAGCATTGCCCAGTGGGTTCTTCAGAGCCTTCTGCAAGCTCTTCAGATGGTTACCAGCATTCTGGAACACACAAAACGCACACAAACACACGCAAGCATGAAAATACACACCGGTGGACTGCGTGTCGAAAATACTACGAGACACTTGACCGTGGATACCTGGAAGCCATTGAGAGCCCACGAAGAGCCGGAGAATGTCGTTGGTGCCTTCAAAGATCCAGAATATTCTCAGGTCCCTCATCACTCTCTCAACTCCTGCATCCTGTGCACACGTGACAAACAAGTCACGTGACAAACAAGATGTCACATCATGATAAGACTAAGATTAGCCTAAGTGACGCCCTGCAGGGCGTTGAGAGACCGGATGTCAGAACTGTGTAATTATCACCTGATTTCATGGAAATTCCCTGGAACTGTGTATTGCGGTTTTCGTACAGAGCCCTGATGTTATGCAACTAGAACCTGTGTCTGTGTAGCCTACTGTGAGGGGATAGGGAACTTCCCCCGAACCACAGTAACACTTCCTTTATTAGGATTTGATGATTATGACTGGATAATTGCCTGAGTAGGTGTATTCTGGCTTTCTCCTTGTTCTGTATTCACCAAATGCATCGAGTTTGAAATCGAAATCTGTGGGTTGGTGCCGAACAACGGTTTGAAACTGACACGCACCATGATGACATTACTGGGGGACCTATATGACATTTTGCTGCTGTATGTGAAGCCAGGCGAGGCTGTTGTCCTGTGAGTTAACCACAGACTCTCGTTCTAGACTGTTCTCTTCCTTCCTTCTAGCTCGCTCTTTCTGTCTCCTCTGGTTGTTTCCACCTTCCCCCGGACTGTTGTAGTCAGACTGAGGTTTCTGCGGGCCATGTGTGAGGGTGGGTGTGTGTGTGTATGTGAGTGTGTGTATATGAGTGCGCGTGTGTTTGTGAGTGTGTATGTGAATGTGTGTATGTGTTTGTGTGTTAGTGTGTATGTATACATGTGTGTTTAGGGTTAGTGTGTATGTGAGTGTGTGTGTGAGCAGATGTGCAGGCCTACATATGGCACTCTTGGCTGTGGTTTATAGTGACAGTCTTAAACACAAACACGTCTGTCGATGTCGATAGGCCTCAACACTGGAGTGACGAGGACGCACGGGACGTGTATAGTTATGACAAGAATGCTTGCAAAGAGTGTACCTAACTGGATGCTTATGCACTCACCCACCTTCATGAAACCCATTCCGCACATGACTTGAATACACTCATCTGTTACTGTCCAAGCTGCTTCCTGTCACACAAACACACACGCACACGAACACACACAGGGCGGTGTGTCCCATTGGGCAAGTCGGGCAGTTGCCCAGGGCCTCGGCCACCAGGGGGGCCTCGTCGTATTTACATTTTTTATTATTAATTAAAATAAATCACTTGTCATTGTAAACGAATGACAATTCAAATTAAGCATGAAAACACAATTCTTTATTTTCTATTCTTTATAGCTAAATGTGATCTTAAATCCAGCATGGTACATATTATGATTCGGGTCATGACGTTTCTGTCAGGAGAATTTGTCGTGTGGTGCTGGTGGAGTGTGTATGATCTAGCGGATCTGACTATGATTGAACGGGGGGAGGAATTATTAACTGGGTCGTCTTAGTTATACTATCAGGGCTTGGAAATACAGTGACTTGCTAAAGTAGACAAATGGCTAGTAGAACATAACATTTCATAATCATTTCAGTAAATCAAACATCTGCAAGACCCAGTGAAATGTTATAAGCTAGCTAGCAAAATAACGCTAACATCGCTAACGACATTAGCTACGAATTCAACTTTGGTAGTGTAACCAAGCTATTTGTAAGTTCGTTTTAGATTGATATGATCGTGTGGACAATAAGACACGGACGCTGTCTCTTTTCATATCTTGTATTTTACCACTTCTCTTCTTGACATCGCCATTCAAACAGCCCTCAACTATTTCACGTAATGCTTTCAGCATTAAGCCTACGGCAACTCCCGAGGCCGGCGAGGGACAAAACACCCATGTCCGTTGTCAGTGACATAGAAAGGTCTGCTACAGTAGGCTATCCTCAGTATTTGCAAGATAGCGAAACGTATACTGTATCTAAAATATTTTTTAGACTTAACAATGGATTCTGCCACTAAATGAGTGACTTGGCTTTATTTATGGACATACAATCCACAACCGAAGTTTGTTACACAATGCTGTAAGATCGGCTGTAGCTACTGTGCATTGCTCTTGGTACCCAGAATGCTCTGCTGCAAGCTGAAAAGCTACTAAATTAAGGTAATTAGCTTAGTTAAGTAATCGTTATTTGGAGTTCTATTGTTGTGTTCATTCTGTTTTGATATGTGTAATGCTATGGTCTATAGTTTAAATAATTTGAGTGTTTCACCATGATTGCAAATGTTGTCTAGTTAGATAGCTATCCAAGCTGTCCGTTGTTAATTAAGCAAGTGCAGTATAAGCTTGGGTCGTCTAAAAAACATCGCCTACACTTCGCGTCACAAGCTCAATAGGCTCCTGGCAAGGTAGTGCATATCATTCATTTACATGAATGTAGGCTATGATGCAGCGGCTCAACTACATATGATTCTCTGAATTGTTAACAAATTATACTGTCTTCGAAACTAAACAATCAACTTCAAGATAATGACAGAGTTACGTGGAGTGTAGTTGGCTATCGATTTTGACGTTTAAAAACCCGTTCCATAGGGCTGCGCTTTACCATCGCCATCTGATGGTTTACTGTGGGAACTGCACTTGTAATTCTCACATTAAACCACTAGATGGTGGTATTGAAGCGCAACCCAATGGTGGCATTTGAATTGTACCCCTTTAAAAACTGCTTCCATGGCACTGTAATTTATTAGCTTCTTTGGTAACATTAATCTGCAATTAATCAAAGTATGAATTAGTCAATCATCGCTAAAAATATATTTTCAAGAGGTGAATTCAAAACCATAATTTTTGTGGTGTTTACATTTCAATATCAAGTATTCAATGCCTTTTAAAATTCAAAACGTATCTCACTGATTTGGTTCCATTATAAACGACTCTAGTCTTGGTGCAGCGCTCCAACATTGTATTTATTTGGCATCCCACATAGGCTACATAAAAAAAATGGAAAACGGAAAACGGTTTTCTGTTTTTGTTTTAAAACGGACCACAGAAACACACGAAAACGTTTTTTTTGGTTTTAAAACAGAAAAACCCCAATACGGGTTTCTGGTTTTCCTGTTTTAAAACGGAAACAGTCCAATATGGCTTTCAGCATCACTGTTTTTCGGGGGAGTCGACAGCTCAGCCTCAGGGTGCAGGACCTCTCCACTGAAAACATCTCAAGGATTTTTCAGGTAGCCTAATGTAGCTATGTTATAACTTAAATTGGCCATATAGTTTAATTGGAGTTCCAGTGAGGCTACACGTTAGCAATAATTCTCGTTCAAGATTGCTAGCATTAAACTTTGGGTATCAGGAAATGTTACTTGATGCAGAGTAGGAACCCTGTATTTTTGTAGATATTAATTCAGTAATATCCATACAATACAGGGTCAGCATTCTGGAAGCAGAATGCCAGAAAGATATATGCCGTGGCAGAAGACCAGCTCCAGAGGCTGCTGGGGAGTAAGAGGAGGAAGGAAAGGTAGTTTGATAGAAACAATAACATTTTTAGCATTAAAGCTTATCCTTTAAAAATAAAAAAAATATCAATGATATACCAAACATCATGGCTGTGCTTGGTATAAGATAATTAGGAGAAGAATGGTGTCAGACATGTCATGGCCACTATCATTTCCTTTCTCCAGATGCCTGTGTGTCTGTGTGTGTGTGTGTGTGTGTGTGTGTGTGTGTGTGTGTGTCTGTCTGTGTGTGTGTGTGTGTGTGTGTGTGTGTGTGTGTGTGTGTGTGTGTGTGTGTGTGTGTGTGTGGGGACCACAGTCCACCGCAGTTAGGATGGAAGTGAGGATAGTTTCAGTCTGGTCAGTCAGACTAAACCTAGGTTAGACCAGCGCAGTGTTTAAACAGCCTCTATCGAAGTGAACTGGTGTCACCTAGCCAGTCTTGTCAGGTGAGGGATTAGGGCCTGTGGAAAGATATCAGTCCCCGTACACACATCAGGTCCACAAGGCATGCTTGGAACTACTGGAGTATGTGGGGGGAGTGGGGCGGAGCAGGGGTGGTTCTGATCAAAGGAAAATAATAATTGCTTTGTTAACTTCCTCTTCCTGCCGTCCCTCTCTCCCTCCCTCCAGTCTCCAGCGATGTACCACGTTCAGATGCTCCACATGGCGGTTAACCAGTCCAAACCCCTACAGACTAGGTAAAGGTCAGAATACTCACTGCCTCTCTCTTTCTCTCTAAGCCTCTCTTTCTCTCTCCTGCCCATCGTGGCTCAGAGCCCCGGCTACTCCACCCAGTACTTCACCTGCAGCCCGCAGCAGTTCACCAGCCAACCCCTGGTGCAGCAGATCCCGCACTACCAGTCCCAGGTACACACACACACACACACACACACGCTGCCTCTTTCTGTCAGTCAATCAGTCAGTCACTCATGCTCTCTTCTCTCTCTCACACACACATGCTCTCTTTCTCTCTTACACACACACATTCACACACGCTCTCTCTCTTGTCTCTCTCTGTCTGTCACACAGGCCCAGCATGTGTTCAGCCCGGTGATGCAGGGCAGCCCAGTGATGCAGGGCAGCAGGATGATGGCTCCTCGCACCCACAGCCAGCCTGGCCTGGTGCCCTCCTCCACCAGCCAGTACGGAGAGCAGACACACACCATGTACGGTACGTACACAAACACCAGGAAGACACACACCATGTACGGTACGTACACAAACACCAGGAAGACACACACCATGTACGGTACGTACACAAACACCAGGAAGACACACACCATGTACGGTACGTACACAAACACCAGGAAGACACACACTGCTACCATCACTGATATCTGAGGATAGACTTCCAGTAGACACAGTTTAACCATATCTAAATTGATTTCTCTCTCTTTCTATCCCTCTCTCTCTATCTCCCTCCAACAGTGTCTCAGGGCCCGATCCCTCAGCAGTACCCTCACCCCAGCGCCACGCTCCACCCCCAACACCCCCAGCCGTCCGCCACCCCCACCAGCCAGAGCCAGCAGGGAGGCGCCTTCCAACCTCCGAAGCAGGTTTATCTCCATTCAGACTCATTTTCTCATTGTTATTGCCTCGCAGCAATGCCTTCATATGCCACTCACATATCTGCCAACGCTTCTACGCTCAACGTGAGGAACACACCTCAGTCTGGTGCTTGAGGCAACGAGTTCACTTCAAACGTAGAGCTGTCTGCTCAGACACGGCCGTGTGAGCTCTCCAACCAGTTTCGTCAACAGGAAACGGCCATTGCTGTTGGCTCAGAGTTCTTAACATTAACACATGATTTGTGATGACGCTCGATTTCAATCTTTGTCTGATGAAAACTAGAGGGAATACTCTTCATCTTCGCAGGGTAAGCTAAACTTGTGTGAAAATGTTTTTATTGACAAAGAAAATCCAGTACAGACATTACAACATACAGACATTTTTGAATGTCCTGGGGGGTATTCCAGGTAGCCGGTTTTGTGAAAACTCTGAGTTGTTTAACCCTGAAAACAGGCAAACTCCGAGGTTTCCGTTCCAGAAAGAGAGGTAACGAAACCTTTTGGTAAGTTGCCATGGTAACTTACGCTGTGAAACTAACCTGCTCGCTAGGTGGTTAGTTCCATGCCATACTCTGAGTTTTACCTATCCCCTCCCACTTTCTGAGTTTGATAGCGTTGGAAGACATGGGATATCGTTTCCTGGTTCAACCGAGCGATCTCGAACAAAATTAAATTCGCTTAGTTATACGCCAGGAGACGATTTCAAGACTGCGATTTGATGTGCTTTAATTCCCTGATGAATGCCTAAGTTAACGTTACCGTTTCCCGTCACGATCTGTAATTTATTTGAGCAACATTCTCAGCCCTTGGGTCTTCATCGCTAGTGTTAGGCTATACGCCGTGGACGTGCACACAGAATTGACCAAAAGCTTTTTGGCACTGAAATAAAGAAAAATCATTGAAATTGTAGGATTTGGTCTTCTTCATTGCCTACAAATCGAAATAGAAATCTAACAATGAGTAGCCTTGGTTTGAAGGAAGATGGGAAACTGAACAGTAGGCCTATTAACATTAACCAAATAATGCCAATAGCCTACCAATTGCAGTTATTTGACTCTTTGGGTTAAATCAAAGCAAGAATGGTAAAATTAAAGTGAAATAATATAATCATGTAATCATATTGCAAATGAATGAAATCAATGAAAGTTAACTAGGCCTACTCTACCATGACTAGGCCTATTGTAAACCAGAGATACAAAGCCAGAGCTGAGGAGAAGGTCTCAGGAGATCAATCATCCACAGAAAAATGCTTCACAATTCCTTTTAATACCCAAGAACAACTACAATCACACCACAATCTTGACCCTTTCTTATCAACATGACTATGCTACAGTAAGTTACACAATGAGATGTGAGAGCCATCAAGTTGAGACTCCATCCAGTAACTCCATAGTTTACCATATGAGAGGTGGGGGCAGGTTGATAGCCTTACAAGGTCAGCCTCTATTCTTCTGCCCTAAGTCCTACACCATCTCTTGGTCAAAATAGAAATTCAGCAAATTCAATAATTAATTGTCATAGCCTATAGGTTATTGTTCCTACAATTAACATCACCTTTGACCATGCATTCTCCCGTAACTGGAGTTCCAGTAAATCGTTTTCGAGATTAGTCTTTATTCGTCTACCCTAAGTAGGCCTACACCATCTCTTGGTCAGTTTTTGGCACTTTCTTCATGAGGTACAGTTTGTACAACTCATTTATTTGTAACTATATAGGAATACATGAGATTACATTAGCTACATTTCACAGTTCCACATGCAAAATACACCTGCCATTAAATGAACATCTCACTGTAGCATCCATGCTCTGTTCAACAGGATTAGAATGTGCAAATCGTTTTTATACGATGTAAATAATAGTAAGCTACATGGGGAGAGAACTACCAGCTACCACATAATTCTCTGCATCCATTTCTACGGCAGCAGTCAATGTCTTTTCGTCATCATCATCTTTTGATGAAAAGCATTCTGTTGGGGGAAACTGCTTGAAATAGGCACCAATTGATATTGAATTAGTATCATGTCGAATATGATTAAAACCAAGGTGACGTCGAGGCTACAATCACAAGCGTATAGCCTAAGCAAACTATGCATTACCTGCGTAGTATGTTTTTATATTTAATAAAACATTGAACCTGCTATTTTATTAAGGCCAGCACTTTTTCTCCTGTAACATTAACGGACAGTTGGGTTAAATGTTCAATGTATGGACTGGCTATTATATTCAAATGTATGCTCGGCAGCAATTGTCTCCCACGCCACTTGCATACGCTGCTACAGCCGTGTTGCTTTTTTCCGGAAAATGTACTCGACCATAAACACGAAATGAAACTTGAATCTGAAGTTTGGTGACGTAGGACAACGTTTTTTGTCGCGGGGTGGCATGGTGGATCCTAGTATCGGAGCTCCATTTATGTTGGCTTTCAATAGTTCTCATGCCCGCGCTTAACTCTGAGTTGACTACTCCGAGTTGAGTTAACTAATTCATATCAGCTTTTCTGGAACCGAATTCTCAGAGTTTCCAATGTTAGAGTAACTCAACTCAGAGTTCAGGGTTAATCTCAGAGTTTGTTAAACCCGCTACCTGGAATACCCCCCTGGACTCGATAACCTCTTAGATTATTGTTGCGAAACACCGGGGGGGGAGTTTGGCTGGCTGGTAGATAAAAAAATTACCAGCCAATAATATGTTTTACCGGCCAAAATTAAACCTGGCATTTCAGACGTACTCTGATATTGTTTGACATAAACAACCTTTACCTATGATTTTAATATCATTGTAAATCCAGGGATGCAAAAACATGTATGGTTAAAAAAGAGAGAGGTAATTGAAGCCCTTGCCCCACGGCAAATATCCATATACTTACATTGCCACAAACCCCCTGACATCCCTGGCCCACCCATATAGGCACATAGTGTAAAAGTACATTCTGAAGATCAAAATACACACACTAATTTGTAATATTCAATTTCATTTTTTATTCCGAGACATAAACTATTATTAAACTATCTAGCACTTCTTCTGGTTTTACTCCTTCTTCCTCTTCTCCTGGCCACCTCTAAGGGCACTAAATGGCCTCTCACCACAGGATCAATGGAACAATTTACTATTGTGTTAACATTTTAAATGTGTTAGAACACATTCATCTTGAAGACAAGTTTGTTCATAATCAGATACATATAGCAGCAGATCGACTGACTCGATTTCCTTCTCATACTTTTCCGTAGCGTCACAATGCATTTAACAGTTGAAGCCCAGCGTCCAGGGACTTTAATGGGGCTGCTTTGGACGTTTTTTTCAGTGCTTCGAAACTATACGGTCATTGGATAAATGCTGCGATTATGTCCCGCCCACGGATGCTCAGCGTCACGCACGCCGGGCTTCTGCTTGAGGATTGGAGGGTCTGTCGAAAGACTGCATCTCCTTTTGATTGACAGGGATGTTATAGCCTACTATAAAAAGTCGCCGAAGCTATTCGAGCTAAGTCCCATCGAGGATTTTGCAAGTGTAGTCGAAAGACAGACTGCTGCAACCTATTTCTTGGTATTTGTTGGCGAAATTGATAGCCAATTTTCATCATACATTTCATATAATTATACACCACATTTCCTTCGATGTTTATCCTGAATTCATCCCCACCACACTGTCTCTTTCTCACACTTAACCTGAAGGATGCATTTTCAACAAGTTCATGTTTGGTTGTGTCCCTGATGGCTCAGTGGATAAGCATGTATAGCGTGAACGTTAAGGGTCTTGGGTTCAAATCCTGTGGAAGGCTACGTTGGTCTTTCCTTACAGAAACTGTCTCTTTAATGACCTCACACTTAACCTTAAGGAAGTGTTTTCAACGAGTTTGTGTTTGCTTGTGTCCCTGATGGGTCAGTGGATAAGCATGTATACAATGAACCATAAGGGTCTTGGGTTCAAATCCCATAGAAGCTTGCGTTGGTCTTTCCTTACAGAAATGGTCTCTTTAATGACCTCACACTTAATCTTAAGGATGTATTTTCAACAAGTTCATATATGCTTTTAGATGAAAGCTTTCAATTGAACATTGAACTTATGTCTTCAAGTGGAATTCATAAAGACATAATTAGATTCCGAGGGAAATTCTGCAAGGCCCTGGTGGCCTAGTGGATATGCATAGGATCTTGAGTCCTGACCCCTCCGGTTCAAATCTGGCTGGAGGCAACGTACCCCATGCTTGCTTTCTGGCATGCAAAACATGTTAGTGTCTCTTTAAGCAGAGCACTTTTTAAAAGATAAATGCTACCTTCACATGCTGGAGATATGGGGCCCCAGTGGCCTAATGGATAAGCATGCGGACAAGCAAATCCCAACGGCGTGGGATCAAATCCACCCAAACCCTCGAACCCAGAGAAATCCTTTGACTGAGCTTGCTCTAAGGTCGCCCCCAAGGTGTCGGGGGCTGGTGTCGTGGGTTCAGATGAAGCACAGGGCGTGGTGCCAATCAGATCCGTGAGCCCAGATCCCTGTGACCGTAGCGCACTCCCCTGACTGTCCAGACTCCCCGACTGCCAGCCGGGATCACCCAACTGTCTTTGTCAGTACAGAGTCAGAGAGGGGATCTCGGAAGCCGGGAAAATAAATTTACCTTTTATCAGTTTTATATATAAGTCCAGCTTTCTTTCCAAGTCCAAAAGCAACAATTGAGTTGTAGGAAGATCCTTCAGCCACATTTGAACACAAGTGTGAGGTCATTAAAGAGACCTTTTCTGCAAGGAAAGACCAGTGCAGCCTTCCATGGGGTTTGAACCCACAACCCTTATCTGTCAGGGTACACGTGCTTATCCACTGAGCCATCAGGGACACAAGGAAACATGAACTCGTTGACAATACATCCTTAAGGTGAAGTGTGAGGTCATTAAAGAGACAGTTTCTGCAAGGAAAGACCAGCGCAGCCTTCCATGGGATTTTGAACCCAAGATCCTTAACGCTCATGGTACACGTGCTTATCCACTGAACCATCATGGACACAAGGAAACATTAACTCGTTGAAACTACATCCTTAAGGTGAAGTGTGAGGTCATTAAAGAGACAGTTTCTGCAAGGAAAGGCCAACACAGCCTTCCATGGGATTTGAACCCAAGACCCTTAACACTTATGGTACACATGCTTATCCACTGAGCCATCAGGGACACAAGGAAACTAGAACTCGTTGAAATGACATCCTTAAGGTGAAGTGTGAGGTCATTAAAGAGACCATTTCTGCAAGGAAAGACCAAGGCAGCCTTCCATAGGATTTGAACCCAAGACCCTTAACATTCATGGTACACATGCTTATCCACTGAGCCATCAGGGACACAAGCATATATCAACTTGTTGAAAATACATCCTTAAGATAAAGTGTGAGGTCATTAAAAAGATACTATCATGTTTTGCATACCAGAAACTAAGAATGTGGGTGGGGATTCAACTAGCCATGTCACAACTCCCATCTAGCCAATGACTCATCATGAACGACCGCCACTAAATTATGGCAATATCATTCCCTTTCTCCGGGTGTTCTCCAAGTGCTTAAAAACTTGGCTTTCCTGGGAATCAAACCTTTAACCTTCTGATCTCAAGGCAGCCACTCTCCTCACTGAGCCGTTCAGGCTATAATATACATCATCTCCGGGCGTTTTTCAAGTGCCTCTTCCAATCTGAGCTTTAAAATAGGCTGTCCTGAGAATCAACCCTTCAACCTCTAGGTTACAAGACAACCTCTATCCTCTCTGAGCCATTGGGCCTTGTAAAACTTCTATGCTCTTCTTGGGTACTTGCCTCTGCAAATCTGTTCTAGATTGTAAAAACTAAAAGTAGCCTGGATTCAAACCATCAACCTATTGTTTACGAGACAACGTCCCTCATATATGAACCATTGGGACTGGTATGGTAGAGGTACCACTCTTGGATACTTGGCAAATCATTTCTGTGGCGCCACACAGCTGCTCACAATCGACCACTTGCACACCTGGCAACCGTTTACTTTGATTGGCAATCAGATCAGCATTACTTGCCTCTGCGAATCAGAAATAAGATGCCACTGGGGGGCGCCACAACCAGGCGGGGGGAGGGAATGACATCCCCCCTACCCCCCAATTTTCAGAAAAACCTGGAAAACCTGAAGATTGTGGGGTAGCGGGGAAGTCATTCCCTCCCCCCGCCTGGTTCTGTGGCGCCCCCCAGTGGCATGTTACGAGACATCTATGAGCCATTGGGACTGGTAGGGTATGGTCACCGTGCTTGGATACTTGCCTCTGCAAAACTGACAGTTGCTGGAAATCAAACTTTCTATGAGCCATTGGGATTGATAAAATATGGTAACAGCTCTTTGGGTATTTGCCTCTGCAAATCTGTTCTAGATTGTAAAAAGTAACAGTAGTCTGGATTCAAACCATCAACCTCTTGCTTACAAGACAACATCCCTCATCTATGAGCCATTGGGACTGGTATGATATCTACACCACTCTTGGATACTTCAAATCATTTCTCTGGCGCCACACAGCTGCTCACAATGAAACGTTCCACATTGCTGTCAGGTGAGTGAAGGTGAAAAACACAGGAGCAGATAGTAGACCAGTGTAAAAATGAGTGTGCTTGTTATCATTTAAAATTAAATCAGAAAGATTGCCAAACATACAATCTTGCAGGCGTTTTTCTTGATATTCCAATTTATTTTCCAGTGAAGCCACTTTTCTCTTCAATTCAGTAGTGCATTCACCCACAGCAGTGCATCTTTCTTCAGGGTCAGCATTAGTGACCTCTATGGAAGGAGAATCAATGGACTCAACCTCTGATGGTCTACTCTGTCTCCTCTGGTACCTCTTCAACTTGTCTGAGCCATCAGTGGTGGTTTTGTGCGCAAACACTGATGGCACATAATCTGGATGGCATGGGTCCACTGATGGTTCACCTAAAATAAAAGTGACAGAAACAGTTAGTGTTAACAGTATTTCACCTTGTTGAGCATCATACATGTCTAGCATAATCCATAACCATTCTGGTTACATACACATTCCAATGTAAAAAGTGTAGCCTACTATTTCCATTATATTGCTTAAAAATGATAGGCTACATGAGACACAGACTGGGGTTAGTGGGCAGTATCTGGAGCCTACTTGGGCAATTACTGTAGGTTATTTAATTGTATATTGATGGAAAACATTGTGGTTCTTATGTTTGTAACTGTAAAGTCATATCATGTGTTTCATAACATTGTGTTCTGTTGTGTATAATGCACTGGCTTGTTACTGGTCATGTAGCCATTGGGGGGGAAGAGGGTGGGAGACAGACCGGAGGGGAGAGAGAGAGAGAGAGAGAGAGAGAGAGAGAGAGAGAGAGAGAGAGAGAGAGAGAGAGAAAAAGGAGCAAGAAAAATAGACGGGTAGAGAGTATGGGTTAGGAGAATAGGAATACAAATATGATAATACATTCAAATAAGCTTCTCTGAGATGGCGAGGCGAGGCGAGGTGGGGGTGCGATTGCATGGCCACGCGTGCCACCTTCTCCTGGATGGCACCGTAGTTGTGGATCTCGCTGCCAAACTGGGTTCTGTTGGCCGCGTGGTCCACCTGCAAGACGACTAGGGCTGGATTTAACCGTGGCCATCTTGCAGCGAGACATATTCAAACTCAACTCCAGCCATGTGATGGTAGACGAGACGACACCAGGCTAAACTAGACGACAGAAACGGAATCCCCCGCTCTCACAGCCCTTTGTTGTTTACATGCTACCCGCTTCTCTGAAGAGGAAGAGCTGGAGACGAGCGCGCCACGAGTTATGCGGTGAGCTGGCAGACACAGTTCAGAGATGCTGGGGAGTTTCCCGTTCGCCCACTTTACAGGAACCCGAGGTGTTCGCAGGAAGAAGAACACGGTGGGGGACGGGGGAGGGATCAACGGATGTGAGACACAGCACGAAGCGAGAAGGAGAGGAAATGAAAGAGAAAGATGCTTTTTTGCAGACATATTTTGAGCTTTTGTGAACAGTGTGCTTCAGGGACTCCTTCATGGTCCTAGAGGAAGTCAGGGTTAAGGTCAAGGTAGTCAAGGTCAAGGTATCTTTATTTCGTACCTGTAGGTAATCTTTTTTGCAGATAAATATAATTTTGTTGTCCAGAAAAAAACACATACAAGACACAACAATTCACAACAAATATACCGGACGGAGGGGGGGGGGTAAGGGGGGACGGACAAGAGCAGAGACAAAAAGGGAAGAGGGAAGTAGGGTGACAAATGAGGAAGCGAACATGCACACACACGTGCATCTTGAATGTTTCAGGGCCGTCCATGTTTGCGACCAAACTTAATTGAGGTTATTAGCGTTCGCTCCAAACCTTGTCACTCACTGTGTGATTTCCCCGAAGCTCCTCTCCATCACAGAGGCTGTGATCTTATCCTTCATCTGTCCTGTCTTGGGGGCTTTCACTGGGGGCTTGGCAAACACAGTAAAAGATCTTTCATATGTGCAGCGACGCTCTCCTTGTTTATACCATCTGCTTTATTCTCGTAGTGTAAATTTGAATTTACCGTACAGCATTTTGGTCAACATGTGACTCTGTGAGTCGTACACGAGCAGTCCCATCTTCTCAAATCAACATACAAACACAAAAAGCAAGTTTGAAATCAAGTCTCTTGCTAATTTATTCTCAGATACAGACACCAAAAAAAAAGTTACAATACAAATTCAAACAATGTGATTGTGACCAGACGTGACACACTGCAGCACTCAGAAGCACCAGCTCTTCATTTAGCACCTTTATTGTTCGGTTAAACGTCGTCTCTCGTCACTCGTACAAAATGGCTGCTTACATGGGATACTAACACAACATGAGGGGGGGAAAGGTGATATCAAAAAGGGACTCGAAACTGTGTAAAGGTGCCCCCCTTATGAAATCCCAAAGTACCAATTTTGGGCTGTTACCCCTTTCTACCCTCTAGTAGTACCAATTTAAATTCCACGTAGTCCTAGACAGTGTTACATGGTTGGCGTCAACTCTTTACAAGCAAGCTTCTTGATTCCACTCCCTCCTAAACTCCCTTTACCTGGCAGAGGTGTGTGCCCCTGGTCCTTTGACCTACCGATTCACATTAGAGTTTGCTATTCTGTCATGTTGCATTTAGAAGAAAGTTATATACATACATACACAAAATCGTTGAAAGAAAAAAAAGAAATACAAAAACTAATTGGCACACAATTTAATCCAAAAAGGGTTTGTTCTTTGAGTAGGAGTGTGTACAAATGGTCTTTTTTTTAATCATTTACTGAAAAATAAATCACTCACAAAAAACAACTCAGATACCAATAAATCAATGCAAAATACACAGTACAATACAGTACCAATACAATGCCATTTCTTTTTAATCTCTTGATGAGGGCTCAGAACATTTGGCGCCCTCTAGTGATAAATCACAGTCAGTGCAACCACCCAGTTCCTCTGGGCTGGAGTTGGTTTCTTCAGTCTAGTCCAATGAAAGGCCGCTACTGTTCTCAGCCTAGTCCCCGCGTAGGAAAGACAAACATTGTTAATCACTAAATTGGTTTGAAAACACATTCTGGCTCACTGAGGGAGTGTCAGAGGCATAACCAACCCAATACACACACACACACACACACTCATACACACACACGACTACAAATCAAACAAGAGTACGAGGACTTCAGTTTTTGATATTCAGCACAACAGCATGTTGTAGCAGTTGGAAAGTGTGGCGAGAGTGTCCAGGATAAGACCTGACGTTGTTAGATCTGTAAATGGGACAAGGTCAACTGGAGCGGTTACTGTATGTTCCAGAGATGCTGCCAAGGTTTATATTGTTGTGTCTGTTAGAACAGTATACTACTACTGGTCTCACTAAAAGGTCAAACCCTGTTCCCACCAGACTTGAAATATGCAAGCGCAGACTACAAGCTACCGCCAGATCTCATATTCAGTCATCGTCAAGAGGAATGGATACTCAATCACACTGCTGGACCTCACACAAACACGCACGCACGCACGCACGCACCCTCCCTCCCTCCCACACACACACACACACATCCCATCAACACACATTTATACACACACACACACACACTCACAATCATTTCTGACCCACTACCTCCATTACATGACGTCCACAAAGAACTCACTGGGGTTGCCCATGGCCAGGTGGAAGGACTGGCGCGAGGCCGTCAGCTCTGGGGGTACAGAGGCCAGGTCGCGGGTAGGGGGGGCTCCAGGGGGTCCCCCCGGGGTGGAGGAGGGGGGCGGGGGGAGCGCCGGGTGAGGCAGGGCCGAGTGGAGCTGCTGGGGGTGTGGGTGGGCGTGGAGATGAGGGGGGCCCCATGACGGTGTGCGCGTGCGGGTGCTGCGGCACCATCATCACCATCATGGGGTTGTAGGGCATCGGGATGCCCGGAGGGTAGGGGGACATGTGCGGGGGAGGCGGCGGGCGGTGGTGATGCGAGCGCTGCGAGGAGGCGTGGCTGTGCTCGCTGGGCGTCGCCGAGCCGTGGTCTCGTCTCAGGCTGCTGCGGGTGGAGTAATCCGATTCGCTGCCGCTGCCCGAGCGGGAGTCGGCTCCTCCTCCTCCGCCGCCGCCCCCCGAGGGGGACTTCTCTCCGCCCCCCGCGGTGCTGCCGGGGCCCTTGGTGCCTCGCCTCCTCTCGCCCTCGCTCCGCGTTGACCCGCTGCTCCGACTCCCTGAAGAGAGACACACACACGGGTCAGAGACGGTGGAAAGAGGTTCCTGTGGAGTCTAAAAACATCTTGGAACAGGTTGGAAGAGCCGGACATTGACACGTTTTTGCACAACTACACACAAGGACACTCTTCTTTAAACTTTACAGTTTTTATCTCCCCTACCGTACCACTCCCCCCTCCCTCTCTGTCTCCCACTCCCCCTTCCCCTTCCCTCTCTTCCTGTTCCCTCTTGCTCCCACACCCCCCCACCTCCTCCTCCCTCACCCTCGCTGTGCTGGCTGCCCGTGCTCCCGGGGGCGTAGCTGTAGCTGGTGAGCTCGTGGTAGGGTGGAGGCTGGCTGGTGTAGGGGTGGTTGGGGTAGGGCTGGTAGGGGAAGGTGTGCATCAGGGGCCAGGGCGTGGCCCCCGGGAGGGGCAGCGGGGCCAGGGTGTCCTGGTCCGAGGCCCCGCTGGAGCCGTCGTTGTCGTTTAGGGACAGGTTGGCCATGTCTGGGAGAGGGAGACGAAGGAAAGGAGGGAAGATGGGATGGAAACGAGGAGTTACTCTTTCGGAAAGGTTTTCGGAAAAGCCTATGAATCAATGAAAAAAACAGTAGACATAAAACCTAAAACTGACTAAAGTAACTGACACAGAGAGAGAGAAAGAGACATAGAGAGAGAGAGAGAGACATAGAGAGAGACAGACAGACAGAAAGAGAGAGTAACCCTCAGAGCTCGTCGGAGCATCACAGACGTCCCCGGCACTCACAGTTCTCGCAGTCGCTGAAGTCTCCGAAGATGTAGTAGCACTGCTCGGAGAAGGTGATCTTGTTGACGGTGTGGCGGATGAAGCCGGCCTTCAGCAGGTTGCTGGCGTACTTCCGGGCCTCGCGGCGGTCCTGGAAGCCCTCGATGTGGTGGTACAGCCACTCCACCACGTCTGACCCTGGAGGAGGAGAGAGAGGGGTCAACACACACACACAGACAAACACAGGGAACCATCAATCATGATACCATCAGATTTGTTGTCGTTGTTGTTGTTGTTGAGGGAGAGAAACCCAGAGGGACAGTGGGGACACACTCACCCAGGAAGGCGTTGGGGATGGTGATCTTGAGCCACATCCGGTCTCTGACCTCCAGCCCAGACTCTGGGGAGGCCATGGCCTTGGCCACCGACGCCATGTCAGAGTGGAGCGACAGGTTGAAGTCGTCAAAACCTGCAGGCCAGGAAAGGGAGGGAGTGATAGAGTGTGTGTGTGGGGGGGTGAAAGAAAACAACATAAGGATTTTCATTTTTAATCGCATGAGAATAAAACCACAGCAGACGAGAAGAGGAAAGCAGATGTGTGAGACGGCTCCCGTAGCGATGCTGGAGAGAGAGATCAGGGGACTGAACCTGGCAGGAGGTGACACGATGACAAGAACAGATACAGACACAAAAGGAAGACAGGATGACAGACCACGTCAGACATATTACACACGGTCATGAAGAGAAAGGCAGACCGACCGAGCAGAGCCTGACAAATACGCTCAGTATCCGTGGGAGTCTCCCCCAGAGGAAGAAGAATATTTCTTTCCCCGAAAAAACTAAAGGTAAGAAAGCAAACCCAGCAAAGAAGAAAACGACAAAACTCACGCTCGGTCTCGGTGACGGAGGAGGAGGACGTGATGGTGCTGAGAGACGAGCTCCCAGGGTACGGAGGGTACACCCCCGTCAGAGCCACGGAATGGCTCACCCACGCTGCCGGGTCAATGGGGCGGATCGGCTCATCTGTAGGTAGAAGGGGGGGAAGGAACCATGTAACAACCATTTGAAAAACATCCAGATCTACAGAGAGGACTGGGAGCCGGACGGCCGCGTGGCCTGAGGAGGAAGTGACCAGACGGGGAGCGGGACAGGAACTCACTGCGTGGGAGGGTGAAGTAGCCCTGAGGAGAGGGGTCCCAGCACTTCGCCACGGTCAGTATGATCGGCCTGAGAGGAGAGAGAGACACAGGAGGACGGTTAAGGACGGTGGAGAGAAACAGGTGACCGCCCCCGACTGTTGTCATCAGTGTTTTGTTTTGTCCACTCCTGAGCGTGACGGTGGCGTGGTCGTCGGGTGGCGTTAGAACGGGGGCGGGGCCTCACCCTGGCTTGTGCACGATCTCCCTCAGCACTCTCACCGCGTCGTCGTTGCTCATGTTCTCAAAGTTGATGTCGTTCACCTGTGCGCGACAGGACGAAGAGAGAACACAACGTTCACGCACAACGTTCCCACAACGTTCCCACAACATTCCCACAACATTCCCACAACATTCCCACAACATTCCCACAACGTTCACGCACAACGCTCCCCTCAGCCGCCCGGCACTCAGGCGAGCATGTTCCGGAACGTTCACACGCTACGACCCATCTCGCGGTTGTAAATCACTGTGTATGAAGAGACGCTAGGACTAGGAAGCCATGATTGGGGGACGTGTTCCTTTCAGCATATGTGAGGGGTGCAGGGGAGGGGAGGGGGGGTCACAAACCATCACAACACACATACAGGCACACAGTCAGGACTAGGAGCTGGATGGTGCGACATCCCGTGGTGGTCACCTACCCCGGTCCTCACCTGCAGCAGCATGTCCCCGGGCTCGATGCGTCCGTCCGCAGCCACCGCCCCGCCCTTCATGATGGAGCCGATGTAGATGCCCCCGTCGCCCCGCTCGTTACTCTGCCCCACGATGCTGATGCCCAGGAAGTTGTACTTCTCTACAGGGGGGGGGGAGGGGAGATAAAAGAGATATGAGGAGAGATGGGAGGAGAGGAGATATAGGAGACGGGAGAGACGGGAAGAGGATAACTTTAATGGAAGGAGCAGGATACTTAGAGAGAGAGAGGGGGAGAGAGAGGGGAGAGAGAGAGGGGGGGAGAGAGAGGGGGGAGAGAGAGAGCGAGAGAGAGAGAGAGAGAGGAGAGAGAGAGAGATACAGACCCATGTTGAGTGTGACAGTGATGATGTTCAGGGACATGGTGGAGTCGGTCACACTGCTGAAGGACGACGCCTAGTGGACAAAACACAGCAACTCCGGGTCAACACCAGACAGGAGAACACAGCATTGACCACTACCTCACAACTAAACAGAATCGGGCCTCGGGGTGCACTGACCCTCTCCAGGCGCGGGGGGCGCTGTTTCCTGCGGCGGCGGTGGCGTTTGAGGAGGCGCGAGGCGGTGCTCTGCTCCGTGGAGCTGCTGAAGCGGCTCATGGTGTCGTCGTCGTCCGAGTCGCAGAAGCTGGTGGTGTCCAGCTCGCTGCTCATCACCGTGCTGGCGCTCTCGTAGCCCGCCAGGTGGCGCTCCAGGCGGCTCTGGCCGTTCACACGCGGGCCTGGGGCACCACAGAGAAAGACACAGGTTGATTTCCTGTTTCTCTTTTTTTCTTCTTTCTATCTACTTCTGAAGACTCAATAGTCCCCGACTCATCCTAGTTCCATACTGATCTACAGCAGCAGTGCTGGCAGGGTTACTACTGTAGCAACACTACAGCAGAGTGTATATATGGTCTGTATACTATCATATGTATGTGTATATATATATATGGTCACAATCTGATTGTAGCATGATAACTGGCAGGGTTGCTACAGCAGCAGTGCTGGGAAGCCGCCCCCTCACCGTGTTGCTCCATGCCCTCCCTGTGCCGGGGTCTCTCCCTCCTGAAGGAGACCACAGACTCCGTCTCCGTCTGGTCGTCCAGGGTGTCCAGGGTGCCCACGCTGCCCGCCGCGTTGGGGCTGCACAGGGAGGGGAGGGAGGGGAGGGGGGTTAGAGAGCCAAGCTTTCCACAGAGACGGGGCCCTTATCAAAGCCCTACCAGAGTCCTGCGAGGGGATAATGTACAGCTAGCCCACATTACCTAACAGACCGCAAATAGCCCCTAATGCATGACCTCTACATGGTGCTCAGCCCATATCGCATGACCATAGAACGGCTTTATTATACTGTAAGCACAGCACACAATGGACTGGGGCTCTGAGAGCGAGATCACATAATGAAGGGAGAACACGGGGGGGTAACTTGAGACTGGGCAGAGAGAGGTGTTCGCTATCCTCTACTGTATGTGCAGTAAGAGATACAGTAAGGAAGGGGGTGGGACACACGGTTATGACAATGTGTGTGTGTGTTCTCACTGGAAGGACGGGGGTCTGGAGTCTCCGATGCCGCCAGTCCTCTCGACAGGTGGGGGAGGCAAAGGGGGGGGGAGGGGGTGAGGGCTGGGGCCGGACCTCAGCTGGGGGGGGGAGCGCTGCTGCCGGGAGCTCCACGGTGGGGGTGTCTGACGATACCAACTGAGGAGAGGAGGAGAGGAGAGGAGGAGGGGAGGGGAGGGGAGGAGAGGAGAGAGGAGAGGAGGAGAGAGAGAGGAGGAGAGAGGGTGAGAAAGGAAGAGAAATGAAAGGCAAGGTTAAAGAGGGATATGGGGAGGGAGAAAGGGGGGGTAAGATAAGATGTCAACTGCTTTGACACAAACGTCTCACCTCATTCAGATGATAATCTAAAAGGCAAACTGAAATGCAATCCGGATACTTAACCTGTCTTCTTTCATTATCCAACTGGAGTGCCCCCCCCTCCCCCCCCCACACACACACACCCCCAGTCACACACAATCAACAAAACCCAGGGACATACACACACACACACAGTCACACACACAGTCACAGCTCCACGCATGGCTGCAAGGTAGGAGGAAACACACCCAGGCAATTAAACCCCATCGATATCTCTGGGAATACAGTGACCTCACTCTGAAATCACAGACTGACGCAACCACGCACGTCACAAGAACGACTACCTAGCAACCGCAACGGTTGGTCATTATAACAAGAACCCCAAAAAGCAATATGTTAACATTTCTGGGGAGGGGGGGGGATTAGCTGTTTAGAACTAGAGTGACTTGCTGTCACTATGCAGGTTTAATTGGATGCAAGCGCAGCTGTCAAAACTAATTGTCGCCACATAACATTCCCCGTCTCCCCCTTTCTCTCTCTCGGCCCCTCTAATGGTGGAGCCTTTCTCCTGGGGGGGTTCATCCATCCACCCGGCCGTGCGCTCGCGTATCGCTCCCTCTGCTCTCCTCTCTGTGTCCGCCCCTTTTAATCCCTCCTGCCTCCCTCCTGCCTCCCTCCTGCCTCCCTCCGCCTCCCTCCTGCCTCCCTCCTGCCTCCCTCCTGCCTCCCTTCCTCCTGCCTCCCTCCTGCCTCCCTCCTGCCTCCCTCCTGGGCACTCAGCAGACGCCTCCAGGCCCCAGGGCAGCTTAAGCCCTGTTTCCACCGCCAGAACCTTTCCCCTGGAACTAGGAACTTTGTGTGTGTGTGTGTGGGGACCAGGAAGTCTCTGCTCAGGGGGGTATTACAAAAATGCAGGGACTTTTAGGGTGGGGCTTGCAGAGCTAGACATTTCGTATTGGTCAAGTTCTCGTAGCAGGAGTTGTGCGTAGCGGTGTCGCATAAAAGAAATGACGCTTTTGCATGGTGTACGGTGCACATGTGAGTGGAACCATTGGCCAGATCTTCCGGGGAAAGTTCCTGCTGTGTAAATGCGGCTAACAATAACCTTTCTAGTTCCTTGGAAAGTACTTCTGGGGAGTACAAGACCTAGGGACCTGCGGTGGAAACAAGGCTTTAGACTGGGAGCCTCCCCAATGTCCTCTTCAGTGTATGTGGGCTGAGTCACCGATAACTGACTTGGCTTTTTATGTGTCCTGTTGAGTCTGTACGAAATCTGTCAATCTGACTCCTGTTTTCTTTGTATTGAAGAAAATACTGGTCATATACTGTTGATCCCTAGTGTGTGTGTGTGTGTGTGTGTGTGTGTGTGTGTGTGTGTGTGTGGTGTGTGTGTGTGTGTGTGTGTGTGTGTGTGTGTGTGTGGTGTGTGTGTGTGTGTGTGTGTGTGTGTGTGTGTGTGTGTGTGTGTGTGTGTGTGTGTGTGTGGTGTGTGTGTGTGTGTGTGTGTGTGTGTGTGTGTGTGTGCTTACCCATGACACCACTCTTCCGTTGAAGCAGGGCAGCTTGGCACTTTCATCTGAAATCTCTTCCTTCACCACCCTGAGAGAGATGAGAGAGGCAGAGAGACGGAAGGAGAGGCAGAGAGACGGAAGGAGAGGCAGAGCGAGAGAGCGTGTAAAAGAGAGACATGGAGAAAACAGACAGAGAGAGACAGTCAGCGACCAGGTCATACTGAGGTCTGTGTCTTGTTCTACAAACAGCAACACACACAGACACAGACACACACACATAACCATTCACAGCTGTAACATTTCCCAGTGACTCACCATCGTTACCCATACCAGGAGGTAAGACGTAAACACACACACACACCGCACACACACACACACACACACAGCTTTCTTGTGACTGCTTTTCCCATCCTAAAACCCCTCCTGCCTGTGGGCCAGTTGGGCTGCTCTGTCTCGCGGGCGCAGGAGACACGCTCAGGAGACAGATAGCATCTCTCTGCTGTGTCATTTCTGGGAGACAGCGTGTTATTACAGCAGTGCTTAGCAGCGAGCGGGACGTAACTGCTACACAGACCGACACTTAACCGGCCCGGAGGGTTACAGCTCCAGGCTTTTTCGGCTTCATTTGTCTCCATGTCTCGTGTGTGTGGTGTGTGTGTGTGTGTGTGGTGTGGTGGAGACAGCCTGCTCGGCCCCACTGGGGTGTCGTAAGCAGCTGTTGAGGGCTGGTTTTGTGGGTGAGTGTTAGCACCACGCCAGGTTGTTGTGGGCACTGGGGAAGGATCATCGCAGAAGGCTCAGTGTGCTAGTGTGTGTGTGTGTGTGTGTGTGCGCTGTGTGTGTGTGTACGTGTGTGTGTGCGTGTGGAGTGAATGTACAGTTGAGTTACCGCTCCCTTTATCCATGTTGTACTATTTTATTGTTTCTTTCTCTCGCTCCCCTGCTTTTTTCGCTCTCTCTCTCTTTTACAATTGCCCTTTCTTTCCCTTGTGAGGTCACACTTAAATTGCATCCAGAGTCTGGACAAACAGATGCAACATTCTGCTCCTAGCAGACTAATTGTTCTCATACCTTACCATTCCAAATAAACAGATGACCTCACTTCAGACCATTTCACACACACTCTAAAATGCTTTGGATAAAACACACACACACACCTCAAAAAATGCAGCATCCAGTAGGTATCTCCAAAAACATCTCGACCATAAATTCGTTTCTAATCCTTAAACAACCACAAACACACAGTTCGTCCATCCGCTTATTAAAACACACTTTTGTGATCCTATTTTCCAAAACAGGAAACACCCCTCTCGTTTCTGTTGATTCTGCAAATAGCTCCAGTCCAACCCCAGGTTCCACTAGCCTAGCATGGCCCACAGCTAGCCTAGCATGGCCCATAGCTTGCCTCGCCTCACACTGTCCAGACTGACAGCTGGTTTATCACACGGGATAACACACACACACACACACACACACACAAAGACCCATCCTGAAAGTACTGTTCTTGATTAAACAATCCACTACTTGGATTTTGCTTTTTGAACTTCCTAGAGACATCTAAAAGGTTTGGATGATGAAATATGTCACGATAAGGCCCCAGTTCAACAGTTTTTCTGGATCAAGCTCCCACCAATTCAGAACGATCGTGGTGTGTTTGGGAAGGTACAAGCCTTACAATTTCTTGAACAGAAGCACGTAAACTCGCCACAAAGACATGTTCCATTTCCCAAAAGTAGAGAAACACAGCACTGACAAGCAAATCTGCATTGAAAGATGAATTGTTTGAGGAGAGAACTCTCTCAGACTCTGGGATTTATCTGAGAGATGCAGATAAAGGCTGAAGAGGAAAGGGAGAGAGAGAGAGAAATAGAGGGAGAGAATAAAAGGGTAGCAGTCCAAGGCCAGTGTAAAGAAGGAAGACAAAAACCTGGCTGTTCTCCCAAATAGAAGAAAAGCTGAGGATTTCTCAAGATGATGGAGCGGGTCGAGAGAAAGAGAGAGGGAGGGATTAGTAAAAAGCTAACTAGGCAGTGTGATAGAGGCGACTATAATTCTTCAGTGTGAGAATTGCGCCTGCATTTAAAGTAAGTTACCAACAAACACATTATGCCCTAACTCGTAGCCGGAATCATTTAATCTTGCCACAAGGGCTTTGTCACTGTTTGAATACAAATGAGGTGGTTGTCCAGTGAGATAGACAAACCTTTTCTCATGGAATTGGCCATTCACAGTTGCGTAACTTAATAGCCCATTTGGTGACCAAAAGACTATGACCACGCAGACAGGCACACTTTGTAACAATTCATGCATAAATTGACTTTCTTTCCCCTCGCAACATTGTACCGAGTCGAGATCTGCAGACAAAAAAGAATATGTTACTAATGATTTACTAGCTTTCTCAGTCACTGCGCTAAAATACTTTCTTTAGAGTAACTTTTGCTTCGATGTAAGGTCCCGATTCAAGTCTGGGTCACGATCACTCATTTGCATGGGACTCGCAGCCTCTCCTGCACAATCACGGATAGTCACTCACCCAAAGTCTTGGTCCATAGACTTGAAAAAGAATTTGTAGTTGGGCTTGTTCAAGACCTGTTTGAAATCCAACAAGGTAATGTTTTCGGCAGGAATGGGTATCTTCACCAAGTATGGTGTCTCCTCTTCGTCGATATGGTATATTATTTTGGTTTCTGCCATTGCGCCTCTTCTTTTTTCAGCTGTCCCACCAAAAATATGAGAGGTAGTCGGTTAGCAGCTATGTGGCTAACGGAAAGGGGGTGAGGTGAAATGCTGGCTAGTGAGTTTACTCTTGGCCAGGACAAACAAAAAAAGTACAAAATCTTGTAAATTAAAGCGCCTCTCCCCTAACAGTCTAATTGTGAAAGATAAAAACTCACATTCCCCCAGACGAAGGGGTTAAAAAGCACGCACACGCAACATTCACACGATCGACTACCCACAACTTTTCCCCTAACAAAAACATACGGAGGGGAGGGGGTCTAAAAAGTTTTCTATGCAAGTTAGCCAACGCGGCGTATGACGTAGTATCCTTTACGTCCAGCTTGCCCCCCCCGACTCATAAAACATATTCATGGTCCACCTAAAGAAGATACTGTCAAAAATCTGAAACAAAACAGCTTTTATTCACTCAGTAAGACCCGTAAATTGTAGTAGTCCTCTTTTAGACCACATTTCTTACACAGTTTTGCCACCTGATTAATACAACACCACCCGAAGTAGAGTTGCATCACGTAAACATAAATATAACACAAGTCACCTACTAAAGATAGTCGGAGGCAAGGTAAATGCAATTCATGAACTATATGGAATGTCCCAAATAAGTTTCAGATGAGTACCACATGAGACCACTAGGGAGAGCCCTTTATCAGGGAAACTAAGACAACAGTCATGTTCCTTGTCAAAAGAAAAAAAACTGATGGTATCTGTACAGAAAGCTGAAATACGTTGCTGAACATTATAATTTAGTGACATGTCAATATTAATCTATCAATAATAATTATATAAAGCGTGTTTTATCCACAATGCAGCCAGAGTAACAAGCAAACTCCTTATATAGCAAAAACTACTACAAATCTACAAATTTGACATGAAAGTAGAATAACTCAAATCATTTCCATTGAAATGTCTGTTCCGTCTTTTGCATTCATCCTAGGCAAGAAAACGTCAAGGAAGGAAGCATTCCTTTTCAGTTTAGGAAACCGTCCCCACACCTCCTTTCCTTCAGTTGTGGAAGAGGCGATGCCCGAACACCACCCCTATGACACAGGTCAGCACGAACATCACCCAGAAGACCAGGGCCAGCAGCTGGACACACAACAGGGTGCTCCTGTGCTGCTGGATGACCTCCAGCTCGCCCGCCAAGCCCGGGGCCCTGCCGTGGGACACTTCGGGGTGCATCTGCTCCACCCTGAGGCTCACCGTGGGCAGGATGATGAAGCGAGCTTCCCTGCTGGCCTCCAGGGACAGCACCACCCCCCGGGTGACGGTGGCCAGGCGGGCCGCCACCGACACGGGCATGCGGAAGGTCATGGGCGGCAGCTGCGCCAGGATCCGGGAGTTGCAGGGCAAGGAGAGGGCGTTACCGGACGCGAGGGGCGTGGGGTGGCGACAGAGGGGGCAGGGAATGGCGGGTGGGCTGTGGGGGTCCGGGGAGTTCAAGGGACAAAGCTGGATCCTGTGGAGGCACTCTGTGCAGAAGACATGGAGGCATTCGAGCATTCTGGGGCACTTGTTGAACTGGTTGTACTCCTGGTAGCAGATGGGGCACTCCACTTCTGTGGACTCCCCACTCAGCAGAGCCGGCGCTGGGACCGTTTCCCCCTGATGGGCCACGGAGGCGGAGGGGTCTTCCATGGTGAGGACAGGGAGAAGAGGAGGGCGGGAGGCCTCAAGTGGGATGGTGGACTGGAGGCCTGCTAATGTCTCTAAAACCCTAAGAGCAGAAGAGCACATTGTCAAAAACAAGACTCCTGTTTTAATATATCTGTGAATAGGCATTGTGGTTACTGTTATTGAACTGTAACAGAGGGGGAAATAGAGGACAACTATAACACGTCTGAAAAGGCAAAGAACCATCAATTATGGAATGTATTGTTAGGAAGTTACTATGTAGAAAACTGCTCCTGTTTCTCATAACAGTACACGAGTAGCAACTGTAAAGAGAATGTGCCAAACTCTAGAACCTAGACTGTTGTTTCCTGACTTGTTCTCCACCAAGATTCCAAAGTATATAAGTTATAGTCGCCATACATCCCCCCCACCAATCTGAGCACGCTGCCCCCCCCCCACCCCCACTCCCCCTCGCACACTCCCACCCTCCCACCACCAGTACTTCTCACTTCATATGGGAAGCCTTCAGGCCACATATTTTATTTAGCTTTGGGAGGAAGTCTACGTATGGAGACAAAGGAAAACAGAAGCCATGGATGGAAACAATTACTTTGTTCTCTCTTTTTTTTGTCTTCCTCTGCCTCTCTCTCTCTTTCTAATGCGTACCCTTCTTCGGTTTGTCAGCCTGTTTATCTGCCCCCCCCCCTCTCTCAACTGTAGTTGGTTTGTTTTCAGGTATTCTTCACCGAGGGCTAGTTAAAATACCATGAACACAGAGAACTGTTTTACTGGCACTGCTGAGCTTCATTAAAATTCCCCTGAAAAAGCAAATGCTTTAAAAGGGTGAGACAGAAAGAGTTCACCCCAGGTAGACTGTGGTTCACAATCACGGCTCCACAGTACTGTGCTTTAAAATCAAGTATTAAAGCCCCTGCCATGTCTCTTTTAAGGTAACGCGTGACCTCTGGCCAAACACTCCTATCAAATAAATGAGAAACAAGACAAACAACGTATCATTGCTATAGTTACATCAGACAATGACGTTAATGTGAAGAATATTTCAAAAAATAAAATCTTTCTTTTTTCGTTTGAGAGTTGTATGAATAGTATCCACCATTAGAGCTGTCACATACTCTACACTGCATTGATAATTCCCTGCCGATTACCTGTGTTTATAACACTGTCTGTTACCCAGTAAAGCATTCAAGTCCCAACCCTGCACTACCATGGGACCAAACAGGTCAGGTCTGTCTCACATGAGGCTGGTTGCCTGGCAGTTAAGGGTCTCCTGCTCTGGGTATATGAGAAAAACAAAAGCATCTTCAATTTCAGGATTAAAGGAGATGTATGTTTGGTGCATCTGCATTACAAAGTAATACAATCAGAGTAAACCATATTATATAATTAACTAACTTCATCAGTGCAGTGTCTGCCTGTGCACTTATTAGTTTTGCCTACTGGACTGATTATTAAATGATTATTTGGTTTATATGCCAAACAAAGCTCATAGCAAGGAATAGAATTGTCGCACAGAAGAATGTTAAATGTGTGTTCTATACAACGGTTTTATTAACACCACAAATGCTATTTATGTTGACCTTGTCTGTCTATGTAGGTCAGCTGACTGAAACAAACAGCACGTAATAGTGGAATCGTCCGACACTTCGTCACTGCACGCAGGGCTGGAGAGAGGAGAGGAACCACTCACCCGTCCACACACCTCTTCAAGCAGGATGCTCTCCGATATCCCTCTCCAGTCTGGAACTTTTCACCCAACACCTCATAGTTCCAACGGTGTCACAAACAACCCCTCCAACGCCTTCCTCTCCCTCTGTGTACTTCACCACACAGTTTAGTTTGTTTTAATACCCCCTGCTCTCTCTCTCTCTCTGTCTCTCTCTCTCTCTATCTAGAATTTTGCTCTTTTGTATGCTGTCTCTCCACCTCCTCTCTTTATTTATTTTTATTTCGCAGCCGTCCCTAGACATCCCTCTCTCATTCCTCATTTGTTCAGGACTCATGGGTGCCTCCCGTTTTCCCTGTGACATTAATTAACCCCGTGGTGATGTGCTTGGTAACCAATACACTGTTGGGACAACGAGGACTAGCCACCTACATGGCCGCCATCATGACTTTCTCTGAAACTATCCACGTCGATATCGCTTTGAATGTCTCTGCTCAGGAGATGGACAGTCAACATGACAGGGTTGAAGTTCAAAACTGTTTAGCTTCAGACTAATGCCAGACCACTTTGTTTGCATTGTTGAGAAACCCAGAAAATCAAGCATTTTTATTGTCAATACTTCTGTTCATGTGCATGCGGATACATTTGAAACTTGACCTGGTCATGAACAGGACAGATCAAAGAATACGATTGAAATATTGGATAAGTCATGAACTCATGATTTCTGCTATATTTTCATCACTTTTTGCTGTGGTAGGTTTTCCCTCTCCCTATGTTGCAAACATCACTGTTGCACTTGTGTTGCAACATAAGTTATATTCTCGTCTTAATCCTTTTAAGATTGTCCAGCAACAGTCAAAATGGATACCAGCAAAACAAGCCAGAGCAAGTAGGTTAGAGAAGGCTCATATCCATGAGTCAGTCCACTAAAACAAAACAAATATTTTTTTTTATACATTACCACGTGAGTTTGATGGCTTCTGTGTGATGTGATCACATGAGGGCTTCCTGAAATATAGGTACTTCCCATGAAACATTATTAGTAGACAAGGAACTGAAACATGCCTCGATGTTCGACAAGGATCCTTTTAGAATCAGATTAAGTGGATATAACTGCAACTTTATTACTAAAGATTTTAAAAATTACATTTAAACAAATAGGCTACATCAAAACACAGGCAACGTTTTTTCTTCATTCAAATAGGATGTTGGAAGTCCTTTCAAGTGTATCTCACTTGACCCTTGTCCCTTTACTTATAAACATCCTTCTGTGCGGTAAAACGGTCTGCATGTGGGAATATGGCTCAGTAATCCATTATCAAAACACATCAAACAAGCCACAGTTAAATAACAAAATCATTCAGATATCTATTCTCTTCCACAACAAAACAAATCATGTTACTCTTGGCTTCGACTGTGCTAGAGTCGGAAGGAAGTGCCCTTTAAAGGATATTTATGCTTATCAGATTTATGCGTGACTTGTTTGAGGATTGCCGTGGTGACGGATGAGATTGCGTCATTTAGGATGAAGTACTCTCCCTTCGCAGGAATGACAGTAAAAGGGAGGAGCTGCCGGTATTTCTGGAGTGGGAGGGATTAGAAGCGGCTACGTGCTGTTTGTTTGGGAAGTTCTCATTCACCACACGTGGTAAAATAATTGCTTTGTTTTACAGACATGCACATTTCTTGTCATTGAGTAGGCATATTTATGTAATGTAGGCTATGTGGCATTTTATTTTAGCATTGGAATGCGTCATCTCAGACGACCCTAAATTAATTTATTAATTTTAATTTATTAAAATTTAACAGATGTTGACGGTCTAGTTCAGATCTCAAAACTATAGTCTGCCATTATAAGTGGCGACCGAAGACTTCTCAGCAGATAGTCAGCATTGTTTACGCACCTCCGCACACACCTGTGGCAAAATGACAGTAGGCTATTAGTAGTAGGCCTATTGCTGATAATAATGGTTGCTCATGTAATAAAGCAGAACTTGTCATTTCACGAAAACTGTTTAGCCTAACTGCTTTAACGTTCAGAACTATTGATGACTTTATTGATCATCAAACATCAACATCAAAAAGACCAATGGAGGCCAATCTTTAAAAGTGTGTTGCGCTGTGTAAACGAAGAGGCATAGAGATAGACAACACTACCTTGACTATATCGTGATATGACGTCACTGTATTTTGAGAATGAGTCACCCGTTGCCTTGGTTTTGGAACGCTCTGCCAAAGGAGAGTCCCTCCTCCACCCACGCATTCCCACACACAGGACATAAGTATCAGAGTAAGTTCCCGTCTCCCTCCAGTTTACTTTCGACACGGAGCAAACGACAAACTAACCAAAATGAGTTCAGAACTCGAGTGCGGAATTTGTTACCAAATCTTCAACAGAGGATCGCGGTGCCCACGGGAGCTACAATGCCACCACAGTTTTTGCGAAAGTTGCCTAGTGACTCTCTCCCGACACTCGGTGTCTGAATCTGACCCCACGAAGGTGTGTTCAGGCCGGGGTAAAACTATTGGATGTCCGCTATGCCGACACATCACCACTGTCCCAGGTGGGAAGGTTAGAGGAGCTCTTCCGGCTAACGAATGCGTCCTTGAGCTGCTGGTCAACGCGGGAGATGCTGAAGCGAGTGACACCGAGGATATGGAAGTGGATGAGGAGGAAGCTTGTTCTGACACTCCCGCCGAGGAAAACGTATCAACGGACCGTGGAGGAGGTGGCAGGTTTCGCCGTTCGATGTGTCGCCTATGGGGAAAGATCACCGGGAATGGCCAAACCCAACGGAGACGCGGGACACGTAAGTAGCCTATTACGCACATAGACATATATATGTATATACAGTCGTATGCAAAAGTTTAGGCACCCCTCTGAGGCTGCATGATAATTTCCTGTCTTCACCAAAAAAGATCAATATAATATTGTAATATTACTTTTCTAGTTAACACTGAGTGCTGGGGTGTTTTCCAGACAAAGATATTTGGTGTAGCAGTATTTAGTTGTGTGAAATTAAATCAAATGTGAAAAAAAGGCTGTGCAAAAGTTTGGGCACCCTTATCATTTATTTGATTTGAATACCTCTGCCTACTAAATGCTGATTAACTGCAACACATAGTTAGTCTGATTAACTCGTTAAGCCTTCAATTACATAAAAAGGTGCATTCAATCATTAGAAAGGGTATTTAAGTTAGCCAATTGCAAGTTTTGCTTCTCTTTGATTCTCCTCTGAACAGTGGCAAAATGGGGGCATCAAAACAGCTATCAAATGATCTAAAAACAAAGATTGTTCAGCAGTATGGTTTAGGGGAAGGCTACAAAAAGTTATCCCGGAGGTTTCAGCTATCAGTTTCCACTGTGAGGAATGTCATTAGGAAATGGAAGGCAACAGGCACAGTTCTTGTTAAGGCCAGAAGTGGCAGGCCAGGAAAAATAACAAAGAGGCAAAGGCGAAGAATGGTCAGAATGGTCAAGGACAACCCTCAGATCACCTCCAAAGAGCTGCAAGGTCATCTTGCTGCAGATGGTGTCACTGTGCATTGCTCGACCATTCAGCGCACATTGCACAGAGAACAGCTGTATGGGAGAGTGATGCGGAAGAAGCCTTTTCTGCACACGCGCCACAAAAAGGCTCGCTTGAGGTTTGCCAAACTACATTTGAACAAGCCAGGCTCATTTTGGAACAAAGTACTGTGGACTGATGAGACAAAGATGGAGTTATTCGGTCACAACAAGAGGCGTTACGCATGGAGGCAAAAGAACACAGCATTCCTAGAAAAACACTTGCTGCCCACAGTAAAATTTGGTGGGGGGTCCGTCATGCTGTGGGGCTGTGTGGCTAGTGCAGGAACTGGGAATCTAGTTAAAGTTGAAGGTCGTATGGATTCAACTCAGTACCAGCAAATTCTGGACAATAATGTTCAAGAATCTGTAACAAAGCTGAAGTTACGGCGCAGTTGGGTGTTCCAGCAGGACAACGACCCGAAACATTGCTCCAAATCCACTAAGGCATTTATGCAGAGGAACAACTACAATGTTTTGGAATGGCCATCCCAGTCCCCAGACTTGAATATAATTGAAAATCTATGGGGTGACTTGAAGCGGGCTGTCCACGCTAGGCACCCATCAAACCTTACTGAACTGGAGATGTATTGTAAGGAAGAATGGTCCAAATTACCTCAATCCAGAATCCAGACACTCATCAGAGGATATAAAAAGCGTCTAGAAGCTGTTATTTTTGCAAAAGGAGGCTCTACTAAATATTAATGTGATTTTTCTGTTGGGGTGCCCAAATTTATGCAAGTGTCTAATTCTCTTATGATGCGTATGGCATATTTTCTGTTTATCAAATAAACCTTATTTCACGGCTAAAATATCACTGTCCATGACGTATGTGTATATATATGACAAAGACGTTCCTCATCCAAACGCCCAACATTTTATAGATGAAAGTAATGGAGATTATCAGGGGTGCCCAAACTTTTGCATACGACTGTATATATATACATGTATATATGTCTATGATTACGCACACATGAGCTGTGTCTTGGAACGTATGATCTGGTTTTAAACAAACACACCTGCTAAAATAACCTTTCACCTTTCTTTACAGATTGTATGACTGACAGCGATATGCGAGACCTCGCACTTATGTCATGTTACATCATTTGAGATAGGCAACATCTCTCAAGACATGTCTTGTCATGCCTGGTCCGGACTCCCGAGACAAAAACAAAATCGAAGAAGAACCTCAGGAATGAACCTTGCAAGACGACTTTTGAAACAAGACTGTGAAAATACATTTAAAGTATTAGACTCCATGGAAAAAGAAGTGCACACTTCGGCCATCTCCTATTTACAATGAGGGTTATTTCAGTTAGAGCCCAATCCCTCACTGTGAATGGATTGTCATTCTCAAGACTCTATGCGATCACTGATGTGTTGTGTTGGAAATTGTTTAAAAAAGGACAGTTTGGCTTTTAATTAGGCCTAAGGAATAGGCCCTATGTTACTGTTGTTGGTGCTCGAGATGACAGGTTTTTACTGTATGCACCACGTCTGTATTTATTTTTCATTTTGCTTATTTATTGTTAAGAGTTGGCTATGTATGTTGATTTTCTAGGCTATAAATACAACCATTTATATTTTTTTGGTTTCAGTTCCATGTGTCAATGAATAGAGATCGATCAACTGAAAAAATAGTCCTATAGGCAACTTAACAACACTTTTCCAACGGACAATGAAATACAATATAGCGGCCTATTATTCACAACCTGAAATCAACACTATTCTAGAAAACCAAATAGGCCAAGTAATCAATCCTAGACCGCAAATACGTGAAGCACTCAACATCATTGGCTGCACCTGTGCTGTCTCAAAACAAGGTTAAATACACCAGGTGCACCAACTTATTCTCATCACAGGGCACAGAGTCAGTGCAGGCACCGTTTGAGCGGTAGATACTGGGGATAAAAAAACTCTGACTCGCACCTTGTAATCTTTGTTTGACAGTTTAATAACTGTCATAATTCCGTTTCGGGTTTTTTTGTGGTTAATCGCAGGGATGTCAAATAATCATTTCAGGTAAGATTTTGTTTTCTAATGAAGAAAATTCCACTTGCCACTTTAAAGCATTCCATTGCTATAATGTTTTCCCAAGAGTGCCAATAATGTTGTCCGGAAGAATTGTCTGTGTAGCCTATTAAGATGAAGCGCTTGTTCCCTGCAGGCGTCTGATCGTGTGCCTTGTGTTATCTGTCTTTGAAGATGGTTCAGATGCTTTCATCAGTAAGTAGCTACTCATGTATTTCAATGCTAAAATAGTACTGCTACATATCTGATCAAAATGCTAATGGTTTTTGTTGTACGTGGCTCCTTTCATCAGAGGTCAAACGGTCAAATAATCAATATATGTAAACAAACAGAGCTGCCTGTCTGTTTACGCAACTTATTCTTGCATGACGCTGGTCAATGTTTTACTGCAAGCTGTGTTGTTGATATGAAACTGAGCTCACATAAGAAGATGGAAGGGTTTAGAGAACCCAGACTGGAGCAGGCAATGACATCCATGGGTTCATGTGCTTAACATTTTCTAACATGACCAGGCTGACTGACAAGTCAGTGTAAAGAGGCATATATTCATTTTCAGTCATCTCAGAACCCAACATGTATTTGCCCTGAGAATTCTGAGCCTCCACAGATCTTATTAAATGTAATGAGATCACTTGATCCATTTCTCACTTGATTACTCTCCCCTGGCAGGCAAAAGAAGAGAATTTCCCCAAGTGACAAGCTCCCCCAGCACAGAAAGCGTGAATATCTTGCGTTCCCACAACATCCCATACCCGTCTTCTGCTGAACAAGCCACAAGGCCAGAGCAATCCACACCAGATGCTGCACACACGAGTAACGATGATGACAACCACCGAAACGGGAAGATCCCAGCCTACCTCTACAGCGATTCTCAACCTAGGACTCATCAAGCAGATATGGCTCACTGGCCTCCACATGAACAAGCTGCTTCTCGTTCTATCACAAATGTACATACATCTTTAGTTAATGGGAGTCCCAAAAATGTCCAAGGGCTCTACAGCGTCACAGGAACGAGACAAATGAAAGCAGTCAGTGAACATTGGCCTAGAAGATACAGCTTTGGTCCATCTGACGTAGCCCCTTCTGTCCCATCGCCCACTCCCAGCCCCTCTCCTGGAAGACACCAGGGTCCAGGGGGAGCCCTCCCTGATCGCTTTGAAATGCCCTCCTGGGACGGCCACACCAGAGGTACTGGACCTGGACATGGGCACTCATTCCTGACCTCCTTACAAAGGGACAAGATGGCTGCCGCATACTATCCAGGGCGATCCACAAATGTCAACCCCCTTTACGGGTTCCAGGGGTCGGACCATCAGCCTCACAAGTCATCGTTGGTTTCTACCGTGGATGACGTCCAACTAACACGTGGAGCCATCGACGAGTCCTTGCAGAGAAAGTCTAGACCAAAGAACCATAATTTTGTTAATACCATCTACAAATACCCTTCAATATTGAAGAAGTATAGCTTTGGGATGAACAGAGCAACCAATCCCACTCCTGTAAGATCTCACTCCCAAAAATGTGAAGGCCTCAATGAACATTCTAGAAATAATGATGCTATGATTCACAAAAGTAATGAGTATGATGTCAAACCTTTAGCCCATCTAGCAGCGATGCCTTTCCAGCATAGCAGCGCCCCTAAGGAAAACCCTAGTATTGACCAGTCTGTCAATACAAAGCATCCGTTTCTAGAAAGTTGGGTCCAACCGGTGTCTGATGCAACACTGGCCCTTCAGAGATTAGGTGTTACTGTTCATCCTCATGTATTGACTGGGGATGACGCAACCAAATCTGTCCATAACAAATTCCCACATCCCGCCAGTCTGTTTAAGACGGATCCAGTCGCCACCCATGAGAACGCCAACCACCCAAGACTATTTGAAAATCCCAAAACAGAGTTTTCTTCCTGGGGCTTTGCCACCCCATCTCCTGTGAGTTCTGCCTCTAGACAGAGCGAGGACACAGTAACATACCCCACTGATACCACTTCTATTCCCTACAGAGAGAATGTATCAGATGGACTTGGCAAGACGCAGACTCGAAACAATTCAGACAAACCTGGCAGCCTGCCAATCTGGCAACCCGTAAATCACACTCAATTATCCATCATGCCCAAATCCTCTACCGCCTCCCCTGTGCTGGACCAAAGTACCACTGACCCCAGAAGCAACGATGATATTTTTTCACAAAGAGAAGCAGCCCTCGGTATCTACAGGTTGAGGGGAAATAAACGAAATAAGACTGTTGGCAGTGGTCCTAAAATTACACCCAAGAATATCAATTCTACCCAGAATTCTTTGGAGCTACCTGCATCCGAAAGTAGAACTGACCCTAACGCACAGCCTGTTGCTACAGCAACTGACCTTGGGACCCGAATAGCAACACTGACCAATGCTCCCTGGGGACCACAGCCCGGCCCTGAGGCGTTAGTGGCCAACTTTGAGACGCGACCCCCCCGAAAACCCATACCCCTGTCCAAGAGGAACCAGTACCCCAAACTGCTGCCACCAAAACATTGTATGATATCCTGTATAAAAAGCCCACAAGTAGTGTAGTGGTAGGAAAACTTGTGAGGGGCAAATCACCAATGACCCAACATCACAATGGCTCCTTTACTTTCATTAGGACACTTTTTCCACCCGTAGGTGGATTAAAGACGCATATCAGCTCCAATCCTATTCAGTTTGCTGATGTGGCAGGAAGTGCATCTTTCAGTGGCATTACACCTGAAAAGCGCCCACGATTTGTCGACCCCCTGACTCCCCGGATACGCTCGACAACCGACGCCAAAACAACAATCTATCGGGAGGTACGTGCTCAAATCCCGGCTCCAGTCAGGAGGGACCTGTCATCCAGAGGATCTTTCTTTTCCGTGCGTAGGGGTGGTCGTCCCAGGCAGGAAGGGCGTGTCGATGCTGGGGGCGACGGCAGCGTGCCGGGGCCTGGTTAGAGCGGAAGTCGAGGGCGTAGGGAGAGCAAACGTGGTTTGAGGTTTAGCACTGGCCCGTGATGGTAGCATTGTTTTGAAACTGCCAAAGGAGATCTGTCACAGGACGGCTGCAACGAGAAAGGTGACCAACCCAGGACAGGGGGCCCAGCCCAGCCCTTACATCACGCTTGAATTGAACCCTGTGTCACCTTGCATGCTCATCCACACAATGTTTTGTAGTATTTATGTGTAAATGTTTACTGCTTGTGAATACAATTGTTTGTTTTTCAATAAATATTCATTGAAAGTGGCCAGTTGAATGCCTGTGGGTTCCATTTTGTATTCATATTTTTATGGAGTTATTTTGTTGCTAATACAGTTGAGTATTTTGGAAGTTAAAGTACTCTACTGACCTCAAAGACGGAATGTTCTGGATGATGGTCCTTGCTCAGCCTAATATTTCATCTCCAGAGACCGGTTAGAAAACCAAGACTCCCCTCTGTGGGAAGGTTCTGAGGATTGTAATGATAGGCTTGTATGGAAAAAGCCTTTGCATATTGTCATGGTGCACATATACAAGGGGTTGGGAGGACAACCTCAGGACTCCTGTTGATGAAATCATGGTTTTCCCATCAGTTAGGTTCACACAGGCATAACGCCCCTGTCAAAGAAATGCTGACACAGCCCCTCCATTTGCTCTGTCATAATGAAGAGGTTCAAGCATGCTGTTGTCTGGTGGCAGAGTTGACACATGCAATGTAATGGAAAACTTTATCAGCCCTTTTTCATAACATTGTGACAGTGGCTATACAAAGATTTATGTAAAGGGGTTGAATGTGGTTTGTCTTTACTCAAACCAAAATGAACAGAGAAGAAAAAGTGATGTATCACAGATTGGAACACTACAATTAATGTAGAATAATACATAATCTAATTGTTGGAAAATTGGGAAATGAACAATGTTTTTTTTACACGCAAGTGCTTGTTCATAGTGGAGGATTTAAGTGCATGTGCATAGTTCCTCCACTAGGTGGCGTGTGGCCTCTTTTCTAAAACCTCAGGGGTGTTCTCAGTTTGTTTAGTCTCCAAGCAGCAATGTCATGTTAGGTTAGCACAGACATGTGGCAGGGCACATCAAATCACCACAGTCCTACAAGATGGAATAAGGCTGAAAACACCATTGATTTTATGTCGCATATGTTTGATTTATTTTATGTGTATTTTCCCCACTGGTCTTACTTATGGTTTATAGTGATTACATTTTCAGATCAAGAAAATGCTCTGATTCAAATACACAGATTTCGTACCAGCGCGTTTCAAAAACCTCCCGTGTATGAACCAAGGTGTCATTGGGTTTCTGGGTCAGCACAGTGCAAGACTCGAGTCACATTCCCTACGGTCTCATTCACAATAGATGACCTTTCACCTTTTCCCAGCCCTTCATAAAGAAATACCAGTGTTGAGCTCGTCCTCAACCGCCATTCCTTTAGCAACATGGAGGGCCCGCCGTGTTCGGGGCAGGGGTGGGGGGGAGAGGGGGAGAGGGGTGGGGGGGGGAGGAGCAGAGGGCCCGCTGTGTTTGGGGCAGGGGTGGGGGGCAGAGGGACCTGCCAATCAAGGTTAAATTGTACATTGTGCATTGGATTTATTCACAACACTGCCCCCCCCCATCTCCCCTATTCCCTCCGTTGATAGTCGTGGAAAGTAGAGCAGTGAAGGTTCCCAGACGAGTCCTCCTCAGAGCCCTGAGGACCAGAGAGCTGGGCTGTCGGAAGCTTGTGTCGTTGCGTCCTGTGAGCCACGCCTTCCTGATTTGATCCTACTGAGGTGGGGGACCGACGGTTCTTTCAAACTGCCCGGTGTGTGACCGATCAACAGGGCTGTGCCTGTCAATATATACTGTTCTCTGTCCGACCGCATATCTCCGTCTGTGTGCGGAATTAGCATGTGTGACATTCTCTCTCTCTCTCTCTCTCTCTCTCTCTCTCCTCTCTCTCCTCTCCTCTCCTCTCTCTCTCTCTCTCCCTCTCCCTCTCCCTCTCCCTCTCCCTCTCTCGCTCTCGCTTTTCCTCCCTAACTGTGCTAGCAACCCCTCCCCTCCACACCACACACACACACACACACACACACCCAACTGTGAGGGGAATTCTGTGTCTGTAGTTCGCAAGGAGCTTTCAAGGAAAATAAAGCGTAGCGGCCTCCCAGTCGCCCCCAGCTCCCTCCTTCCTCATGCCCCCTCCTTCCTCCCCCTCTCGCTCCATGTGGCAGTTTTATGTTTTTGAGCCTCCTCCTCTTCTCACCACGCCGAGACAAAAACTACAGAGTAACAGAACGAACTGCGTATGCAGTGCGTAAAACCGACATATCAAAGATATGATGTCCACTTTTTCCCAGGGGGCGAGTAGAGGGATGTGTGAGAAGGAGTGGGGGAGTGGGGAAGTAGAAGAGAAAGCAGGGAAGGAAAAGGACAGAGAAAGACTTTTTGCTTGGCTAAGTACACTTTGTGAAAGAAGGAGGGAGCATGGGGAGGGGAAGAGAAAAAGAGAAAGGGGTGGAAAGGGGCCCGCAAATACAAAAAAAAATGACTGTCTGTAAATCAAACTACCTCCAAAGTGCCAGAAGGATTTGTGAAATGTCCATACTGGTCCAAAGTCCTTGTACCACTGATATGAAGCATTCAACATGTAAGCTTCAAGATACATAATGAAATTCTGAATCCAAAACAAAGAGAATGCGAAGAAAAGCGTAGGTGATTTGATCTGCAGACATTGCTTACAACTATTCATTGTTTTGGTTTGTTGCTATAACAACATTCACCCCAAAATGTTTAAAGGGAAGAATGTGGAATCATGTTACTGCCAGGAAGTTGTAGAAAGAGAAGTTCATGGAGTTTGGCCTCTAAAATGGAAACCCTGTGCTGGATTTGTGTCAGAGATAGGAAACCGTACCACAGCGCGTTTTTAGAACATCTGGTCCAGAAGCCTGACCTATTTCCGTGTCAAACACACAGCGAGCTTCCTGTCCGCCTGCGCTAGACAGGAAGTCATAAAGCAGGAACACTTCCTGTATTGTTGCCAATATAAGCCTGATTGGACAGTCTTTTGGTACAGTGGTGGTACAAATCACACACAACGTAATTAAGTATTTCAGCAGTTTTATTTAGATGGGGACGCTACTGAACAAACATTCTTGAAGATAATGATCCCGTCTGCTTCATGAAGTATGTTTAAAACGTCCAATCCCTACATCAATGGGTTTAATTTACATTAAAAGGACACACCTGTTGCATTTGATGTATCTTTTCTCCAGAGTGTCCGCCAGTGTGTGTGTGTTTCTACTGCAGCCTGTGTGTTTCTACTGCAGCCTGTGTGTTTCTACAGCAGCCTGTGTGTTTCTACAGCAGCCTTTGTGTTTCTACTGCAGCATGTGTGTTTCTACTGCAGCCTGTGTGTTTCTACAGCAGCCTGTGTGTTTCTACTGCAGCCTGTGTGTTTCTACTGCAGCCTGTGTGTTTCTACAGCAGCCTGTGTGTTTCTACTGCAGCATGTGTGTTTCTACTGCAGACCTGTGTGTTTCTACTGCAGACCTGTGTGTTTCTACTGCAGCCTGTGTGTTTCTACTGCAGCCCGTGTGTTTCTACTGCAGACCTGTGTGTTTCTACTGCAGCCTGTGTGTTTCTACTGCAGACCTGTGTGTTTCTACTGCAGCCTGTCTGTTTCTACTGAGGACCTGTGTGTTTCTAATGCAGCCTGTGTGTTTCTACTGCAGACCTGTGTGTTTCTACTGCAGCCTGTCTGTTTCTACTGAGGACCTGTGTGTTTCTAATGCAGCCTGTCTGTTTCTACTGCAGACCTGTGTGTTTCTACTGCAGCCTGTCTGTTTCTACTGCAGCCTGTGTGTTTCTACTGCAGACCTGTGTGTTTCTGAAGCAGCCTGTGTGTTTCTACTGCAGCCTGTGTGTTTCTACTGCAGACCTGTGTGTTTTAATGCAGCCTGTGTGTTTCTACTGCAGACCTGTGTGTTTCTACTGCAGCCTGTGTGTTTCTACTGCAGACCTGTGTGTTTCTGAAGCAGCCTGTGTGTTTGTACTGCAGCCTGTCTGTTTCTACTGCAGACCTGTGTGTTTTAATGCAGCCTGTGTGTTTTCCTCACTGTGACGTGTTTGTGACTAGGGGACTTTCTGGGCCAACTCCAAACCACGCCGGAGCACACTGGATATCCCTGTTCTTGGCTTTACTACAAAGTTCAAAGTTTGCACGCACACACAAACACACACATAAACCAGATGTAGAACTGTCACCAAGCCCAAGCAGACTGCACAAACCCACCTGTTGTCTTTACCAGACATTGACCCCCCACCCCCCACACTTTCTCGTCCATTTCTCACGATCTATCACTGCAGCGCTCTCTCTCTATCTCTCCCTCCTACTGTTTTTGCATGATAACGACATTTGAATCCCAACAGCGTTAGACACATTCAAATAAAACCATGAAATAGATCAATTAAAGTAACCGATGACTATTAAATGAGTAGTGAATAGAACTAGTGAGTGTCACTAGCAAGATTTCAAGCATAACAGTAGCAAAGGGGAGGAGGGAATGTTTTGGCAAATACATGTGAAACTATTTCCCTCCTATATTGTCTACTGAAAGAAATGTATGCGTGTTTTCTATCTAGTTTTAGTCACAGCAGTCTTCACCCCATGGCACCCATGATTTCAGATGCCTTCTCTTTTCAATTTCCAAGGTTTGATCCGAAAGTTGACATTTTCAAAGTGTAATCCTATAATCCTTTCTTTGATATTTTATATTGTGAGGGAACTTGCCAACTGCAATTTAAAATATTGGATTGAATGGGACTGCAGCTTGTTATGAGTATGTTTTACGTCTCTCCAGGAATATTTATATGTATCTTAACTACATGTTATTTACGATGGCAGATTTTGAATGGGAGGCTTTACTCTTTGCTTTTTATTTGATAGAATGTTGGTCAGCCTGATGAGAGTAGCATCCAACTGCCCTTTTCCACATTTAAATGTGCGTGGAGAATCACATCAGCCTCTCTCCTCTCCAGGTTCATGACATCACAGTCTGTCCCTATTCTTGTCTGAACTCGATGTCCTCTACCTTGCTTCGGCACAGACCCAAGACACCCTGGCATGATTTACTGGGGACAGATCACAAGCCACCGACGCTACAATGACCGGGCAGGGGCACTGCTACGACAACTCCACGACAGAGACCAGATTGCAGTGGGATCCTAAAGCATATCGACCCTTTCTTTCTTCTTAGTGGTGCATCTTAATTGAATCATTTCCCCCCTCCTATTTGCCTGTCTCTTTCTCAATGAAAAGCTATTCATTTGCAGCCCAGCTCAGTGTGTCCCACTAACTGTCCTGTCAGGAGTGAAAACCAGACCTCTAACGCAGGCATGTTTCCAGATCTGTCATTAGGGCCAAGCTATGCAAACTAAACAGAAAGAAGAGGGCTTTATAAAACTAGAATAAGGAACAGTCCGCTAAAAATATTGCAGGTAGAACCCTTTTTAGGTCAGACAGAACTATTTAAGGTTCCAAACCTACATTGAAATTGTAACCTTTAGTATTCCAACTGCCACAAACCAGATATAAGGACACGGTGGGAAAAGCTGTGAGATAGGTGACAGAGGGTGTAAACTGCTGCTTATTCACGTGGAGTGCAAAAATGGGTCGAACGGAGCGAAAGAGGAGATACATGCAGTGGCTTTCTTACAGTCCTCAGGCGTGGGCGCCCGAGCACCACCTCCTATATTCTAAAGGTGACGACGCGTGCCTTTTCCATCCGCTTCGCGCTCTCCCTATTCATGCACGGGATATTGAGAGGACGGCACCTGTGTGGATCCCCTTGCAGGTGCTCCACAGGTGTCGGCGCTCATGCCTACTCATCCTCCACGGAGGTTCGGAGCAGAACGTCCACTGAGATCCAGTTACTCAGCTCATCTGTGAGGGGAGAGGCCGAGGACGGTGTCAAAACGCTGCCGGTTTTTCGGCGGGGAGGAGAGGGAGGGAGTGTGATTAAGATGCGAGACAGATTTATCTTCCCAGTATAACGGATTGAAGTGAGTTGAGAGAGGGGGGGTGGAGTGTCTGACAGAGGGGTGTATGTGTGTGGAGGGGGATAGGGGGGGGCACGGGGTTGAAAGGGAGTGCCATTTGTAAGCACTTGCAGTGGGTCATAAACTAGTAAGTTGAGTGATTAACTGTACTGGCCACGAGCCACTGTTGAGTGGGAATGATGTTATCAATAATGATGACTAATCACCTTCATGAGCTTTGACCGTAACCATTCTGTTATCTTTGCAACGCCACTTAGCGAACTGCACGACGGTTACGGCCTGTGTGTGTGTCGACTCGTTACATGCAAATGCGAGCACTCCCCTCCCGCCCCATAAAGCTGTGACTGTAGCAGGCACTTTGCTTATCTGAGAGACTGTGGCTGTTCTCTCGTGTGAATCCATGCTGCCTCACAGACGTCTGTTCTGTTGTAGAGGGTCCTGATGGATATCCACCCGGGGAGAGGTCTCCGTGTCACTCACAAAAGAAAACAACACGTCTTTGTTGTTCCAACTGTTTTTTTCTTTTCTTTGACAATTGTTTTTTTTCCCCTTTTTTTTTCCTCAAGCAACAAAGGTGAAGTTGTCTACATCACAGGCTAATAGAAATCATCCTTGTCAAAAGGAAAGGAAGCTAAAGATGAAGGACGTGTCATCCAGTCCCCCCTTTGAAAAACATCACAAACCCACTTTCAATGCAGAGGAGAACAATAGCGTTACTTCAGTTCTGCCAAGGATAAATATCCTGTTCAATCCCTAGTCTGGTTAAGAACCTGTTTAGACTGAGCTCTCTCCTAAATAAACTTCATTCATTATACGTCATTGTCAACATCAATTTTCATATTAACGTAACAGTTCTATGAAACAAGGTAGCTATTATAGCCAATGTAAAGACACACTCTTGCCTCTTAGTCACTTCTACTTAGTAGACTTGAAGAGAGACTTTGCTCACAGATCCTTGTTAGTGCTTTTATATCATGTTGAATGCTTTTTCTGTCTATATGCATGTCTTCTCATAGCAGACATCTACAAACTTTGCTTTGGGAGTCAAGTTGAGCAAAATACATTTATATAAATTGGTTTGACGCAAATTACTGGATATCTCCCAGATTTTACAGATGAAGACTCATTTCGTCGCAACATTTCCCCTAAGTACCTGGCCACATGACTGTTATTCACTGTGTGTTTGTTAGGGCGTCAGTGTCCCCTTCTGCCTCAGGTTAAATGTCACGCCAGGCTACGAACCCGGAGAGGAACACAGCCGACACACAGTGAGGCCGAAGACCGGGCTGTGTTTCCACTACTGCATGAGCCACGGTTAAGGGTAATACGTCAGACCAAAGATCCCAATCGGCTTGTCATAAAGCTGCTTTGTTTCCCTGTGGCCCCCTAGTCATGTGACACGGGTGAGGAAGTGCATGAGGCGACCCTGGCGGGCAGGCAGGCAGGCAGGCAGGAACATAGAAAATCGCCTTAGTAGGTTAATGTAGTAGGCTAATGTGTGATTGTTTTCGGTTCCTTCTAGGGGTAGGCGGCTTCCTCCATGTAATTATGAATCAAGATGTCATGTTGGCAAACAGTACATGTCTATTTCGAAATGTGTCAAAATTGAAACAGACTATGAGGCAAGACGAGGCCCTAACAAGCTGCTAAAGAAACACAAGACAGCAGTCAGGGTGACAACAGCTTTTAGAACCAGACATCAAAACTCTCTCTTTTTTTTTAGACCTGTATTGTCTGAAAGAATCACAGCGTATAGTATCAGTTGTCTGGTCTTTTCTGTAGTTTTCCTTTCCTTGTGTTTTGGCACTGGGAGCCCAGAGATAGAGTCCTCCATGTTGGGGCAAAGCAAACAGCACCAACCCCATAAAGCCGGGACCATTGGTCAAGTCATTTCATGAGTCATAATCATCATTAACAAAACCTCAACTAAGTACCTTTACAGATTTGTACAACCGCATGGGGGAAAAATAGACAAGCTATATTCTGCACGGATAGCCCTAATAGTGCTAGGGAGGACAAGGTCAGACAGACATATACAAGCAGACAGGCACTTTAGTCCTTATGCATAGCAGAAGAGTAGAACATCAGAAGAAAAGAAAAAATCTAAACAAAAGTTGGGAGCCCTGTGACAACATATTGCAAATGTTTTCAAAGCTAGCGCTGCATTTGCTACTGTTGAGTAACGTTAATATGGCTTTCTGTCTGTACAGTATATTAACTATGTCTGTCAGTGACTCAACACAGTGAGGATTAGCAACTCAGGACATGCAAATTATTTGAGTTTATGGAGCTAATGGTTCAGCTAATTGGATTGGCTGGGATCCGTCAGGGGTCGTTCTCGGAAGCTGCGGTTAGCTGCGCGGATGATTTGCTTATACAAGCACAATGTTAATCTGAATTAACACAATGCTAACAGTATAACAACACCTCACTTTTTCGAATGAGAATCTAGCATAGCCTACTATCACATATAGCACATGGCTAATCTGACCTAGCCTATGTTAGCAAAATGCTAATCTGACCTCTTTTACACAAATGTCTGCGTAGGCCCTAAGTAGCATAGTCAGACTTCATCATGAGAGCAAATTGGAAACCTATATAGATGTGGGCAGAGAACTTTATGCAAGTGGGGGGGAAAACGTGGGGGACACATTTCTTTCATGAAAAAACAACAAACGACAACAAAAGAACATCACATTCAATTGACAAAAACAAAGCTAAATCTCTAAATCAATGCAGCTGATAGCTAACTAACTTTATGTTCATCGTTACCACTGAACTTCATCACCAATAATACGGTAGGCCTATGTAAGTACCAGTCCTTTAACATCTGGTGGAACAGTTTTACTTCAAAAATGCACACCAAAAACCAAAGCTTCTTCAATTTCATTAATCAATGCCAAGTTCTTTGTCAAATGGCTACAATCAAAAACATAAAGGAGGCACTTGAGCAGACATATACTTGTATATGTTTCATTATAATTCTCTATATTTTTGTCACAAGTACATTGATTTGATAATTGGGTATCATTTGAGAATCTAATTTGAGAGTTTGAGAACATGTGATTGGCTCCTGGTCGGGCGTCAAATCACGGTACTCCTTTCCGATTGGTTTTCAAGTTCTCTCGTCTTGCGATAAGAGCAGCCAAAAGTCTTTAGCATATACATCCCTATTGGTTGTTGCAACCAATAAAGTGAGAGCGAAAATAAAGATAAGTCATTTCAAAGTGCTTCTGGGGCGTGTCTAGTCGGCCTCCTCCCTCGATCCAATTGGCTCGTCACTTTTAGGATGTGGAGGAGCTCATAGGGATCGCAATGACTCCCACCATTTCCCATGATTCCAAGGGCACGGACATCAGCATTCTGAAAAAAGAAAGAAATAGAAGGGTGGAACATTGAGTGAACGAGAAAACAGGACGTGGAGAAGGACCAAATATTATGACATTTATCAACTCACTAACACACGTATCAGTACTGTTATTGTGATCAAATGTAGAATATCAAGGTGTGCTTATCATCCAGCGAAACATTGTGACCATAACCCAAATATACAGTGAAATCCAACAGAGGTGGGTATGGAAAACAGATCATGAGAGAGAGAGATTAAGAAAGAGAAAGGGAGGGGGGGAGAGGGCTGTACTGCTGAACCTTAACACATGGGTCAATGAGAAGGGAGAGGGGTGGGGAGAGAGGGAGGGAGGGAGGGGAGGGAGGGAGAGGGAAGGGAGGGAGAGAGGGTGGGGAGAGAGGGAGGGGAGGAGGGGGGTGGGGGAGAGAGAGAGAGGGAGGGAAGGGGATGGGAAGGGAGGGAGCGGGGTGGGGTGGGGAGAGGGAGGGAGAGAGGGAGGGAGGGGTAAACAAGTTGGAGTGTGGTTTCAGGGAGGGTTTCCAGTGCTTCACACATCCCTTCACTGTGAAACTGGGTTATTAGGTAGAAAAGGTCACAATGTGCAACGTTGTGTAGAGCTTCACTCACAACACATGTCATTGTTTTGGAACCAGCTGTACATTTGATAAAAGAGGAAAGGGTCGCCATGACAGACCAGGATATTTAGGCTACACGGAAGCAAGAGTGGGGGGGGTGGGGGTGAGGGGGGGTGGGGAGGAGTGGGGGTGTGGTGAGGAGGGGGCAGCAAAACTGCAGTACAGTTCCAACTCTGCACCCCCACCCCAGCATTACATTAAACAGTCCTTTACAGTAAGGTGTGGCCAGTGTGTATACTTGCCTTGCGGGTCTAGTACTAACACCTGGTTCACACGATTGCGTGTTTCTACTGACTCTGCATAACCCGTCAGTGCAATGCTTAAGTACAAACGGCGGTTGACTGAACTTTTTGAAAATGGCCACGGGCGGGTTTTACAGCAACGAAATACGGACTTGAAGTAAAACCTAAAAAATGGCTTAGGAATTCTTGAACCTAACTAGCATCTTTGGTGGAGATGCCTGCTTAAGGGGCGGGGCTTAGGAGGTAGACATGCCATAGCTTACTGGCACCCTGACACATCAATTCCACAGAAGTGCCCTTTAATTTGGATTCCATTCATGAGCGCTTAGCAAAAAACCCCATCTTACCAGAAAGAAAAGAAAAAAAGAAGAAAAAAAAAGTATGTCTCCAAAAACAGTTTAATAAAAGGACGGGGTTCTGTATCAAACTACCATGTCACAACCCCAAACTGAGTGAGTGAAAGTGCTCCTAATGTTCCCGTCCCTTCATATATTCCCCACACAAATACTTTCCTTGGCCTTGCTCTCTAATCGTCTCCAAAGGAAATGCACTCCTCTATATTTACTGGCCCCCCCCTCTCCCCAACCCACCCTTCTTCCTGGTGCAGTGCTATATTTAGCACCCCCCCCACCCCCCCCCTACCTCACCCCAAAAACACAGACGTTTCCCTGCCAAGCCAGAGCAGTCTGAAACAGCCCCAACAATCAGGCTAACGGACCAAACACAGACCAGAGGAGACAGTCAGGACATGCATAGGTGCACACACACACACACACACACAAACAGGACCACACACACACAAACAGGACCACACACGCACATCCGAGGACACACACACCAAACGTGTCCGTTATGGACGATGCACATGCTTGATGGCCTTAGTGCAGCTAACCAAAACCCCGACACAGATCGTGACGAATCACATGACCAGCACAAGATTGAAGTCGGTGGGCGCTTCCTCCATCAGGGTTATATGTCCCATTCTGCACACACACACACACACACAGTCACACGCACACACACACACACAGTCACACGCACACACACACACAGTCACACGCACACACACACACGCACACACAGTCACACGCACACACACAGTGGGGGCAGTCATACATGACCAGACAGGAAATGCTTCCTTCCCTAACCACTGTAATCAGATATCCCTCTCCTTCTCCCTCTCTCTCCCCCCCCCCGCGGCCACTCGTCTATTGATCTCATTCGTTTCCTCGCTCCGTCCCTCCAGACGTGGTCTAATCGATGTCATAATGGGGGGCGGGGGGGGAATCAGTGTGCGTGCGGGCGTGTGCGTCCCGTCTCCGTCCCGTCTCGCTCCCTCAGGCTTTGTTCCAAGTCAGAGAGAGCAGGCGGGGATGTCTGTCCTGGTCCAGCCAATAAACTCTTCTCCTCCCGGTGGTCTCGGGTCTGGTGTGTGAGGCCTCGCTGGAGGGGTTCATTAAGGCCAAAGCTCCTGTTCTCACCTCCAGACACGGCTCAGGTTCACCGGGACAACGTCGCCTGCTCGCTTTCCCTGCTTTCTGTCTGCACGTGTTGGCCAAGAGCTACAGCTGTGGGGTGGGTGTGTGTGAGAGACAATGTTTGTGTGTGAGAGAGACGAGTCTAACACGCCTCCTTCTTCCCTTTGACCTCTTGCACTGTCAATCACCCACATGCCCCTGAAGACAGCGAGCTACGAGTCATGTAACATTCTGTTTATGCAGGTGTGTACACACGTGTGTGTGTGTGTGTGTGTGTGTCTGTGTGCGTCTGTGTGTGTCTGTGTGCGGGTCTGTGTGCACAGACAAATGTAAGTACAAACAGTATATGCAGTATGGGATTTTGACCCTGGCACATCCAAGATACACACTGCTCTAGTGACAGACAGGGACAGAACACAGTCAGACAAAAATGTGGACAAAACATGGACACACACACACACAGGGCCTTGCAATCACATACAGACACACACACACACACACACACACTTCAGGGGCCCATAGCACAAGAGGTGTTATGAAAGCCCCTGTGGGAGAGAGGGGAACAGAGCAAAGGGCAGAGCGAGGAGGGGGAGGCAGACAGAAAGAGAGAGAGAGAGAAGATAAGGAGAAAGAGAGAAGAGACAGGGTAAGAAGAAAAGAGAGAGATGGGAAGAGAGAGAGAGAGAGAGAGAGAGAGAGAGAGGAGAGAGACAGAGAGAGGGAGAGACAGAGAGAGGGAGAGGGAGTGTGTTTGACAGCTGAGAGATACAGACTGTGAATCAGGTAAAACCAGGGAGGCCTCCACCAACTCCAAAGATTGAGGCTCTGTGTGTGTGTGTGTGTGTGTGTGTGGGAGTGTTCCAGAACACGACTCAGATGGAATGTGTGGGTCCGAGAGGGAATGCCCCATGTGAGAGGCATCTGTTGTTTTTGTTTGTTCCAAAGAAACTAAAGTGCGTGTGCGTGCGTGTGTGTGTGTTCCGAGAGCTGCCCGCACAGGAATGAAGGTGTTGGTCCACACAGCCTCTGAGAGCGAGAGCATGTGATATCGGCCTCTGAATCTTGATCTCTGTCAGACATCCTGTCCCGTACTGCCAGACTGGGAGAGGCAGTATGAGGACATGCTAGTGGCCAAAACACACACACATGCCAAGTGCATTAGACACTAATGACTCATTCGAATGAAGATTATGCTAACTAATGATATTCCCCCAGAGCGGCCTTCCCGTCACCACTTCCAGACTCGGGCCAGACGCCTCTCCCCGTCCCCCCCCCTCTCCCTCTCTGTGGTCTCCCGTCACTCGACCAGTCGGGTCACTTTCTGCCAAAGCTTTCACAGAAGCATCTAGAACAAATACACCCTGTCCTGAAACGGTTTAGCACCGTTTAAGTGGAGGCTTCCTAGAAAAAGCTCTTCATCGAACCTGCAGCTTCTCGCTCACGAACTGTGCCACGCAGTGTGTTCGCAGCTGTTTACTAAGTCGGGTTAGGATATTCAGGAAGCATTCTCCTCATCTCAAAGAACCATCGGTGTGTTTTGTCTGAATATCGTCGGGGAGGAACTTCAGCCGAGAGGGGAGAAGGGGCTGGGTGCTCCATGTTGAAGCGTACATTTGGAAATCTCGTCCCATGGCACTGGGTAGAATACAATGTCTCTTGGATTACTGTGTTCTCACAGTGTGTGTGTGTGTGTGTGTCCTTGTGCCACATCCTTCCAGCAGGCTCTGCTACAGCCTCGTCAATATTGTGCAATTCTTAACAGAAGCCGAAGGGGGTGTCATGTCTTGTCTCGCTGCCCCACTACACATTCTCTCGTTTTAGGTTACAGAGTGTAACCATAGCGGTATAATTCAGAGCACTGTGGTTCTGTGAAACTAGGTACCATGAGAGGAAAGTGTGTGTGTGTGTGTGTGTATGTGTGTGTGAGTGAGTGCGTGTGTGTTAATGTGTGTGGGTGGAGGACAGCCAGACTGGCCCAACATGGCACCGCAAATATTTATCTATGAACTGGTGGCATTCAGAGTCGTCCAATAGGGGGCCGGTGGGGCTAAACTTTCTTCTCCACAATCCACACAAGAGAGGAACCCACCACACACACACACACACACACACACAAAGATTCCTCTCTTTCTACACATGTCCCCGTTACCCATCTCACCCCTACCCCCTCCCCTCCTTCATCCCTCCGTCTGTATTTACGTCGGTTCGAGGATTTACAGCGGGACTTTCGTTCCCTCTCCCAGTCGCAATAAAATGTCTCTGGAGGTTCTGTGGTGAGGATGCGATGTGTGCCGCCTGGCCCACCGCCCCAGTCTGAACAGCAGAGGCCTGGAACTAGAGGGAACACCAGGCCTGTTGTGTGTGTGTGTGTGTGTGTGGCTGTGTAGGTTGTGTGTGTGGTTGTGCAGGTCTCGTGTGTGTGTGTGCGTGCGTGTGCTGAAGGGTCATGTATCACTGCTGGACAGCCGGGTAACAGTAGCTGTAACTGGTCAAGGATGCTCATAAAGCATGTCGTTTCGTTCTACCGATGCTGTTTTTAACCGTGCTGGGTGGAAATGTTCTCACACCTGACGCACATGAAAGCACACGTACGCACACACACACACACACACACGTACACACACACACACAGCGAGCATCATACGAATCTCCACTGACCCAAGAAGGCTTCTACATCTTGAACACACACAGCAGGCAGGCCACGAGCCAACACAAACACACGTGTCTTCAGTCTACGCGGAACGCAAACAGGCAAACACAAACAGCCTCATGCATATTAATGCATCACGTGTACGCCCTAGGTGTACACACACACACACACACACACACACACACACACACAGTGGCGAGGTGACGCACATTGGTCTCCCTAACGTGCGCTTGCCTGTTGGTATCATTCATATTCAGTTGTGTTCTGAAAGCCTGTCCTCCCCCTCAAAACTGACTTTGCCATGGAAAAGCAATCACACACACACGCAAACGTCCATAGACCCAAGCAAGCACCTTAAGTAGGCACGCACACACACACACACACACACACACACACAGAGACACACACAGACACACTGCTGATAAATATGAGCTACGCAAACAACTAATGGCCAGAGACGGAATAAAGCGCTAACAAGGGTAGAGACGGGAGGCGAGGAGAGAGAGGGCGCAGGTGCCCCTGACCTCGGTCCTCCCCTCGCTCCACTCGGGAACGTAAACGCCTTAGTCCCCCTCGCCGCAGCGGGGAGCGTTAATGAGTGTGACACGGACGGTGTGCTTTTCATGTCCTTCCCCACCAGGGACACGGGGGCTTTTTATAAACGCTAATGCACTCGAGATTAGGTCCCCGGGCGTGCGTGCGTCTGTTCGGTCGCGGCGAGCTCGTCCAGCGAGGGGTTAGAACATTGCGCGTAATGATGGTGATTACCAGTGGGCGGCACACATGGCGTTCGGGACACCTGAGTGGAGAACAACAGGTCCTCGGCCGAGGCGGTCGGTTTGATTGGACTCGGTTTGGCTCTGACATCAGAGGCTTGGCCGCAGGTAACGTAGCTGTGCGGCGGCTAAGGTCGGAATACTGTTTTTTTTTAAAGAAGCGGTTTTGCTTAAAATTTTTTCGCCAAACTCACACAACTAAATATCACCCCTTTCTCGTCTACCGTGGCACTTTTCTGCTGTGTGGAAATGCGACGCTACCATGGCTAGCTGCATACACACACACACACACACACACACCCTAGCCCGAGCCCTTGGTGACTGCGGAAGGCCGCGTGTGACGCCGCAGAGAGAGGGAACATAAAGGTTAATGACCATTCTGAACCCTATAATGGCGCAGAGAGTACACACGTGTCTTCGCTCCACCGTGACATGTGACATAAGTCTGTCCACATCACGGTGTTCTCTTCCCTCTACAAGATTTAACCAGCCCTGCCTCAGGGAGAACCACTGTGTGTGTGTGTGTGTGTGTGTGTGTGTGAGCAGGAGAGAGAGAGTGTGTTTAGTGTGAGTATAACATGTGGTGGGCTGGACTATAGCATGAGCGTACGCACACGCACACGCAGACGAGCATCATTAATCCTGTATGTCTAATCTCTAGAGTCATTTTAATGTTACTGCACGTATCGTGGTACTGTATGGTATTCTGAGCATCCTTCATGTACAGACAGCGCCGGCCTCAAGGATGGACTGGACTGCCTCCCATTTGGACAGTCTGGGGAGAGCTTTTATCAGCCTGCAAACTTCCATCCATCCAGACAGAATTCGCCCCCCCCTGACCGCTCCCCAACTATGCCTAGGCACCCACCTCAACTTGACCCACCCACCCACCCACCTGCGCATACACACACACACACACACACACACACACTATTGACCCCCCCCTTCTCCCCCCTGCGCCCATGTGAGAACCGGCTCATTAGCAGACGCTAATCAGCTTAGCGGTCTCGAACGCCCCAACGGCACTAAGCTCTTTACGGGGCAAACCCCGTTTGAGCGGCTAAGAGCGCAGTGTCCCTGCGTCCACATGGATGACACAGGGCGGGCGGGGGGGGAGGAGGGGGGTGCGGGGGTGGTGAAGGTTACGACAGAGACACGGGAGGAGTGTGAGTGAGATGAAGAGAGGGCGAGAGAGAGAGAGAGACAAACAACAAATGGAGATAAGGGGAGAGGGAGGCGGACAGACAAAACGAATTAAAAAAGGGAGGCTGGAGAGCTCGACAGATGGAGGGAGAGAGAGTGTGAGAGAGCGAGAGAGGGGGGGGAGAGCGAGAGAGAGAGAGAGAGAACGAGGAGAACGTGCGTGAGAAAAGGACTGCAGATGGACGGCGCGAGGGGAAAAAAAGGTGACAAAGAACGCGCAAGACATAGTGGCCACGAAAGAGAGAGAGAGAGAGAAGGTGGGGGGGGGCAAAGAGAAAGAAGGGGGGTGGGGTGGGGGGGGAAATCCTCAGTCATCCTGGCTCGCATTTGGCCGCGGCTCTCGTGCACCCGGTGACCTGGGTGTGAGGGAGAGACCGAGCAGCCCTGGAGACTGCATACATACCATACCTCCACACAATCACTGCTCTGTACCACTGTAACACGGATCCACAAGCCCCTGGCACCCTGCCACCGCCTGCAGGGTACACACACACACACACACATGCATAGAAGCACACGCAAACATAAGCGCGCACACACACACACACACACAAATACGTTCCGACGCTATTCCACAACAAACACACCGTCCTTTTAATCTACACACTCCCATACACACAGAAAGAAACGCACACACGCACGCGCACACAAACAGTAGTAGTCGCCGCACACATTGAAAGCAAACATTCAGCGGAAGTTAAAAGCTCTTTAATCCGTGGAACATGGATGGAGGGAGGAGAGCGAAAGGAGTGAGAGGGAGAACGTGAAGGAGAGAGAGAGACAGAGGAGGAAGGAGAGAAAGTGGGAGAGAGAGAGAACGAGAGGGGGAGAGAGAAAGAGAGGGGGAGAGAGAGAACGAGAGGGGGAGAGAGAGAACGAGAGGGGGAGAGAGAAAGAGAGGGGGAAAGAAAGATGAGCGTAGCCAAGAAAGCACTCTGGCCCCGCGGCAGACTGAGGGCTTGGTGAGAGGCTTTTGGCCTATCCCTTCTTCCGGCGATGTGATTGGTTTAGAGACCAGTCTGATCCTTTCCAATTGAGGTGGCAGTATTCCTGACGTGTGTGTGTGTGCGTGCGTGTGTTACTGAGTGTGTGTATAATGAACAACAAGTTGTATAAGCAATCCAATAATACTAATAAAGAGCTTGGATTTGAGACTGAAAACAAACACACACACACACACCACAGACACACACACACACACATTGATACAAAAGCACAGACACAGACCACAATCAAGAGGAAATGAGGGTTGTTTAAAGGCCTGGCAGAGACACACTGGCCCAACACGCATGCAAACACGCACAAGCCCGGCGCCTCATTGACTGGTCTGGTTGCCAAGCGGACCTGTTCTCTTAGCGATGTTGTGTGTGTGTGTGTGTGTGTGTGTGTATGTGTGTGTGCCTGTGTGCGTGTGTGTGTGTGTGCGCCAGTGCATTTAAATAAGACAGTGAGCAGTCAAATCATGACTTGCCTACAGAGTCATTGGCTGGGGCCGCTGCTACAACCACATGACGGTTCTGTAAGGCTGGGAGTCCCCCCTGCACCTCTCATAGGCTCAAATCTGGAGTTGCTCGACAGGGTCTCGACTTGATGGCTCTCACACACCCCATTTAAGATGTGGTGTGATTGGTTGTTCTTGTGTATAAAAGGAATTGTGAAGCATTGTTCGGTGGATTCTCGATCTCCCGAGACCTTTCTCCTCAGCTCTGGCTTGTCCTCGTACTCATTCTCTCTGCTCACCTCTTGCCGTCTCTCTGATTTACAATAATCATGGTAGCGTAGGTAAGAGTTAACCTTCATTTAGTAACATGTTTGCCTCGTAATGGATTTGAATTCATTTGCAATGTTATTAAATGCGTATTTCATTTTAACCATATACACACACACACACACACACACCAACCACACTGTCCATAAACACCGGGGACAGTGAAGTTCCTGTTCAATAGACGGGGGAACCTGATAGGGGAGAAGGGGGTGGGGGGTGTACAGGACATGTGCTTGCAGACCCTGAAACCAGAGCCGTGGACAAGACTTACTGGAATTACCACACGATTACTTACTGAAGCGTGAACAGACACTGGACACAAACGCATGTAAACCGAGCAGACGCTTGCATAGTCATGGGTAGCAGTTGACATATTTGAACACAACGCACAACACACTAATGCAAGCACACACACACACACACACACACACACACACTTTCTGACCCCTTCACCCCAAAACCACCTGACGTGCCGGATCCCACGAGTTAACAGGAATGAGGCTCATCAGGTACTGGAAACGCTGACAGAAGTTCAAAACTGTATCTCACACAGTAGCAGAGTGTGTGTGTGTATATGTGTGTGTGTGTGTGTGTGTGTGGGGGGGTGGGTTGGGTTGGGGGAGGAACAGAACAGAGAAGCAAGGGAGAGGTTGATTAGAGCTTGGGGGCGATCGTAAAAGAGAAGAGCATGACACAGGGAGAGAGAGGGAGAGAGAGAGAGAGAGAGAGGAGAGAGAGAGAGAGAGAGAGAGAGAGAGAGAGAGGAGAGAGAGAGAGAGAGAGACGACAAAAGAAGAGAACGTTCAGGTGGTGCACATGACGACGACATACAAAGGCAACACGTGGATTAAGACAGCTGACAGAAAGATGGAGAGATACAGGGAGAGAGGAATGTAGAAAGATGGAGAGATACAGGGAGAGAGGAATGTAGAAAGATGGAGAGATACAGGGAGAGAGGGGTGTAGAAAGATGGAGAGATACAGGAGAGAGGGGTGTAGAAAGATGGAGAGATACAGGGTAGAGAGGGGTGTAGAAAGATGGAGAGATAGAGGGAAAGAGGGATGTGGAAAGATGGAGAGATACAGGGATAAAGGGATGTGGAAAGAGAGCGGAAGAGAAGAGAATGAGCGGAAGAGGCTACGGAGTTTAAGAAAAAGCGAGACTCTTTCATTAGCGTTGCTAATCTGCGAGGCCAATTTAGCGGAAATAGAAATGTGTCCTAGGGTTAGTTAATTGAAAAGGTTCAATTAAAAAACAAACAGAATTCACTTCCTCCCTCTGGCTAAATTCTAGTTAAACCGCCTCCCCCATCCTCTCTCAATATCAGTCTCTCCATACACAGCCTTTTTTTATCGGTTCTAAGAGGTGTGTGTTCACTGTAACCATGTTTGACTGTCAACAAGAGACAATGAAAAGGCTTTTGAAGTCGATCGAAACGGGAGTGGCTGGCTGCGGTCGATATACACTGTAACCAAGCCAACGACGATGCCAAAAACATGGGCTGAGGGGCGGGCGATCGGAAAGGCTTCCACACCAAGACAGATATGGAGTAGCCAAGAGGAGACTGAATGAAGAGAGTGGAATAAGGGGTCAGCGACTCGATGAGACGACTCGTTCCCTCTCTCCCGCTCCCTCTCCACCCTTCTCTCCTCCCTGTCCCTCCCTCTCCACCCTTCTCTCCTCCCTGTCCCTCCCTCTCCACCCTTCTCTCCTCCCTGTCCCTCCCTCTGCACCCTTCTCTCCTCCCTGTCACTCCCTCTCCACCCTTCTCTCCTCCCTGTCCCTCCCTCTCCTCCCTGTCCCTCCCTCTCCACCCTTCTCTCCTCCCTGTCCCTCCCTCTCCACCCTTCTCTCCTCCCTGTCACTCCCTCTCCTCCCTGTCCCTCCCTCTCCACCCTTCTCTCCTCCCTGTCCCTCCCTCTCCACCCTTCTCTCCTCCCTGTCACTCCCTCTCCACCCTTCTCTCCTCCCTGTCCCTCTCTCTCTCCACCCCTCTCTCCTCCCTGTCCCTCCCGCTCCACCCCTCTCTCCTCCCTGTCCCTCCCTCTCCACCCTTCTCTCCTCCCTGTCCCTCTCTCTCTCCACCCCTCTCTCCTCCCTGTCCCTCCCGCTCCACCCTCCTCTCCTCCCTGCCCCTCCCTCTCTCAGGATTAGGCCTCCATTCATCCTGGACAGTACCAAATCCTCCCGTTTCCTCTCCTCTCTCCCTGTAGTCAATGGGGGGAGATTAGGCGATGTGAGGGCCGTCCGCGCGGGCGCTGGCTGACGTCAGACGGACGTGTGGGTACACACAAGTGAACAGCTGAGCGGGTTGATTTAAGTTAGTCATTGGTAAACAAATGTCGCGCCCCGAGCCGTTTCGTTTGAACAGAAAAGCATCTCTGCGAAAAGTACAAAACGTGCATAGTGAGAGCTACTAGACTTTCACAATCGTAGAAATAGGAATTTGATTTTGAATAATCGGGAATAGCTACTGAGATGAACATCGACTAAGAATGACGAAGGAGAATAACCTCGTAGCCTCTTCCTCCAGGTGACTCTCCCTGCTGACCGGAAGATGACCTCTTACCGATACACAACAAACAAACACACACACACACACACAAACACACACACACACAAACATGCCAAACTAAGCATGACTAGGCTGTGAGCCCAGTCAGCAGAACTTGATGTGGAACTGCAGCTCTCACCATCAGGGTGACAATATGGGCCAGTCTAGTCTGGAACATAGGGGACATTAGCCACCACTAGGCACACACAGATGCTTACTCTACTAAACGCTATAGAGAGAGACTGCTAGAGGTATCTCTGTGTGTCTCTGTGTGTGTGTGTGTGTGTGTTTTTGTGTGTGTGTGTATCCCTGTGTGTGTGTTTTCTCCGTCTGTAAAGCTTTCTGGCCCAGGGAACTAGCTGGCGTTGATGCGATGTGATCAGAAACAAAAGCCTCCATGCAAGCAGAAAAAAGGCTCCACAGGAGGCCCGGCAGTTGTTCTGTGTCATCGATGTGTCAACTGCTGTTACCTGTGGTCCAGAGCCTTACACGTCTGTGTGTGTGTGTGTGTGTGTGTGTGTGTGTGTGTGTGTGAGTGCCCAGGTGTGGGCATCTAAAACGGCCAACCGTCTAGGTTGGAGGACTTCACTAGTCACCACCCCCCCCCCTCTCCCCATCTCCCCCGGGGCAGAGAGGGTGTCAGTACATGGAATGGATTGTGTTTCGAGTCAGTGTGAGAACCCCCCCCACACGCACACACACACACTCACACTCCTTTAGCCTTCAACGCTCAGAAAAAAAACCCAAACACTGTTGCGCTCGTCACTTTGCTGTGTACCGGGGGAGCCCACGCAAACTATGGGGTGGCTTTTTCCATCCGCCGCCCCCTCGGCTGGGACAAGGCCGTCCTCTGGGACACATGCCACTACGTCCTGAAGTGACATGACAAAACAAAACAATAAAAACGACATAAAAAAAAAGTCTCAGAGCAAGATAAAACGACGGCACAAAGGCTATAACACACGTGGGGCCTTGGCTACTGACTGACTGATAGCAGCGCTGCGTTCCTCGGAATGAAGTGGCAATACCCAGAAATGGAAATGAGCTTATCTGGCAGCCGACGACTCTGTGTCCTCCTTCCATGATCTCCTCCGCCAACGCAAAGCCACTACAGGTCTTATAAACGCTAACTGGATACCCGGAACCCATTGATTACAACCTTCACGGCTTTTACAATTAAGATCTTTGGCCGTGACCTGGACGGGGCAGATTAGAAATAACCCCAAACGGGTCAACGGGGCAGAGTGTCTGTAGCCGAGTGTGTTTGTTAACTGTGGGGATTAAAAAGCAGCATATGTCCCCCTGGTCTGGTTTAGTCGGTGGACTCTCCGGTGTAATCCATGGCAACGCAGGTGCGCCGTCGGGTTACGTAAAAACACACTCGTCGAACGGAAGTACACCGGAAATAGTACCGGGCTTGCTAACTTTGTGTGTGTGTGTGTTCTAATACCAATGTGTGTGTTTGTGTGTGAGAGAATGTCAGCGACGTTAAATGATTCAAAAGTGTCCGCGCGGCCTTCGGGACGTCTCGATTTACTGTAATTTGCAACGACAGAGAGGGCCTTTCTCTTAGGTGAAAAGAGGGATTACAGCCATCTTTAACTGCCACCGCTTACATCATCACTTAACACGGTGAGCGGCCACACCGGGGTGCCAGCTGAAAGGTGTGTGTGTGTGTGTGTGTCTCCTCGAGTTGGACGACTGCTCCCTTTGTTTCCCCCGTCCGACTCCCGACTGTACCGCGTGTGTGTGTGTGTGTGTGTGTGCCCCCGAGCAGCGCCTGTGACCGCTTAAGTACCTCCCCAGGAGCTTCAGACGTGGCGTGGGGCTTTAAGGAGGCGAGAGTGTGCCAACTGCATCCAGCCACGCCAGGAAGCAATCTAGCGCTACAAGCTCCACGTCAAGCTGATAGCTGTGTCTAGGTTCAGGCTTGTTTGGCTGGGATATGGTACGTCTGTTAGGCTGGGCTAGGGTGTTTCGTTTGGGCTACAAACAGGTTTTTGTGTGTGGCACCAGGTCTATTTGACTACATTGCTTTCCAACCCAAACACTAGTTCCAAGTTTTTGTTATTGTCGGGTGCTCAGAATAACACAAGGTCAGACTGGGCACTGGAAGCGAATTGGGAGTCGTTAGTAAACATCGATTAATTTGGATTGGCAAGGACAAGGTAACGATGCAAAACATGGTAATTGGCGGGGTCAAAGGGACAGCTGGTGAAAATGAGTTCCAGAATGTCACATGCTTTTCCTGGAACATTTTGGGGGCGTGGCAGCTAATTAGATTGCATTTTTGGCACTCGAGGAAAAGCACACACAGAAAGTTAGTCATTGGTAAACAAACGTTGCACCCCGAGTCGTTTCGTTTGAACAGAAAAGCATCTCTGCGATGAGTGCATAGTAAGTGTCAGGGTGATATTACAGTATTAATATACAGACCTGAGGCCTCCCATAAGAAACCCCTGCATGTGTTCACACTCACTAGGCTATATAGGTACATGCCACACACAAGTTATATGTAGGTAAAAAGATACCTCCTCACTGCCCCCTCTTAGACTATAGCACTCACTGTAGACCTGGTTCACCACCACACACACAGCTGGTGGGTGCATGCCAGCGGAGAAATCCCTCCCAATTACCGAGGATCAAAGTTTGTTAACAGATAAGTATGGCTAAATATGAGCACAGACCAGACCATTAATTGCTTCCCAACATCACTGTCATTTAGAGATCAATCTGTGTGTGGGCCAACAGACACCTTCATCCCTCTGTCTGTCTTGTGGTCTCTCTCCCTCTCTCTCTCTCTCTCTCTCTCTCTTTTCCTTCCCCTCCTGCTTCCATTCCCTCTCTCTCTCACTCGGTCTCAAAGCTGCTTTTCAGCCGCACAGCAAAAGTGGGACTTCCCCAGCTCTCCCGAATCTATTTATAACTGCCTTCTCTCATCGTTCTGGAGCGAACCAAGACACAATGGGAAAACGGAGAGAGAGGGAGAGAGGGAGAGAAAGAGAGGGGAGAGAGAGATCTGGAGGGGAGAAAAGGTGAGCGTGAACACATACCGCGAGTAAGAGATGAGACGAGCGAGGGATCCAAACGGAGCGTCAGAAAGAGAAGGAGGGGGGGTGGGGGGCGAACGAGCGAGATGGACGGAGAGATTGTGTCGTTGAGCCCGTCGCAGGCCTGGCTCGGCCGAGGGCTGGCAACCCAACACAGCAGAAACACCCGAACAAAAGGAGCATTTATTGGAGGAGGAAAAAAGGAGGCGGTGTGGAATGGAGGGATGACAGGAGGAGGGAACACCGTACAGAGGCATTTGGGAGCCCTGTGAGGGAAACGCTGGCCCCATCTCAACATTCACAGCCAACGTGCAACATTCTCTCCCCCCCCCCACCCCCCACCCCTTGCTCATTTAAATTAAAAGTTCAACAGGGAAGACTAGCTAGGGCCGCATTCTCCGTTGGGGGCTGTATTTTCCTTGGAAAAGCGTATTAGCTAATGCTAACGCTACACGACTCAGCACTTACCTACCTCTATATAAATCCTGCCTCGCTGTTAAACGGTCTTTATTCACAAAAGCGGCAGGCGGGCCGTTCTAATGAGCTGATTTAAGACAGACAGAGGGTCTGAAAGGAAACACTTGTCTTCTTCGACAAAACGTTAGCCAGAATGCCGGCCTCTGGGCCAAGACAATAAGCTATTGTGAGCTATAGATTCATTTCCTACTTATACTAATCATTTATATAAATTTCAGCTCAAAAAGGTCGACAGCAATACAGGGGAGTCACGGTATGATTAGATTTACTTTGTGAGTCCACTTTGTTGAAAATGCCACAATAGAATGTCTTGGCATTTATTGTTTCATTTTTAACGATCCATGATAAAATAACAATCCATATTCCAATAGGTTGTCTCTTCCACACAGCCATACAAAACCACTGCGGAAGAAATTCAAAAGTCTCCCTGCCCGCCTTGAACTTGAACTGGCCTAAAGAGCAGCCGTGAGCCTGTATATGTCTCAGATTGAGGATTACACAAACGATAATCAAAATCTGATTGGCGGTGGCGGCTAGATGATAATCTGGCGCCAGGAGAAACTGAATATAGACCTGACAGATAGATGGACTGGGGGGGGCAGTGATCTCACTGGTGCACCAAGAAAGACACTCTGCTTCATCTGAATAATGCAGACAGGACAGTGGGGGATAGTGAAAGAGAGAGTGTGAGCGTGAGAGAGAGAGAGAGAGAGAGAGAGAGAGAGAGATAGAGAGAGAGAGAGAGAGAGAGAGAAAGAGCGTGAGAGTGCCGGCCGCTCACCTGTGCCGTCCTTGCTTCCATTCTGGTGCGTGCGCAGCTCCTCTGACTTGTAGAAGTCGATGCTGGCGTAGGTGTTGAGGCCGGAGCCGCCGCCCCCCCACCCCCGCTCCGACGACGCCCGCCATCGGCCCGCTGCTCAGCACGGACGAGTACAGCCGAGGGGGGACCGCCAGGCTGGTGGAAGAGCCGTCCAGGCTCGAATGAGGGCTCTCTTTGTTGGCCAAGTCCAAGTCTATGTAATTGAGGCCTTGCTCTATGGACGAAGCCTGGGCGGCGGGTTGGGAGGACGGCGAGGGAAGGAGAAACGACGTGGGCGGGTCTCCCGCCGGCCCCCAGAGCATGCTGTCGAAGCCCAGCCTGCGAGCCACGGCCTGGGCTTGCTCAGGGAACAGGGAGGCGGTGGAGGAGGAGGAGGCAGAGGCGGTAGGGAGGGAGGGCGAGGCCAGAAAGGTTTCGGAGCAGTGACGCCTGCGGCCCTGGGGGTCGGCCCGTATCACTTTGGCGCCGTGGTCTGGGTTGGGCCCAGGTTTGGCCAGGGGGAAGTCCAGCCCCAGGGTCAGTCCCGTGGTGTCGGGCCTGGAGGGGGAGGGGGCTTTGGGAGAGACACTGGACAAGCTGGGGATGGTGTTGTTATTCAGGCTGAAGACCATCTCAGTGTAGTCTCCGCAGGACCGTGGCGACTCCGACTCCGACACGGACGGGATGGTCTGCCTGCCCCTCCTCGGCCCTGCCTCCGCCCCTATCGACGCGTCCTCCTGGGGGGTAGCGCTGCGCTCGTCACGGGCCTTGGGCGCCGTGGCCAGGGCCGGGGGCGTGAGAGGGGTGGGGAACGGAGGAAAGCCCAGGGGGGTCAGAGAGAGGGGCGAGGGGGACGGAGAGGGGCCCAGGTCCATGTTGACATACTCGGAGCCAGAAGGAGGCGTGCCGGGGGTGGAGGGGCTGTGGGAGAGAGGGAGGAACCCCCCCAGACAGGAGGCGGGGCGGTGAAGGGGCCGCTGGTGAGGGGAGCCATGGGGCAAGGACATGACGTGGCGTAGGCCCTCTCCCTCTCCCGCTAACCCCACCGCGGGGGCTCTTCTCCCCCTTGAACTCGATGCTGACGTATTCGCCAGGGCTCTTGGGCTCCGGGGCAAGGGGGTTCTCGCGGACCCTGGGCAGGGTGTTGGCTTTGGACACGTCCACAAACAGGCTCACAGGCCTGGTCCGCCCGGTCCCTTGCTGGCCCCGCTTGGGCCCTGCGGGTCCCCTCCGCTGCTGGAGGTTACCAGCGTTTTTGGAGTGGCCTTCCCCAGCAGAGGGGCCTGCCCCCTGGGCCACACGCTCGTCGCTCTCCCCCAAGCTCTCGCTGCTGGCTGAGCTGGACGAGTAGGAGGAAGAGGAGAGGGAGAAATGGCGGACAACCGCTGCCCCTCCCCCCAAAGTCGGTTCTTCGCGTCCCCCCCGTCGCCCTGCCTCCTCCCATCCCCCTGCTGGCGCTCCCGTTGGGCCTCCTCCCTCGCCCCGGCCCCTCCTCAAAGTGTCCGCTAGAGGGCATGTGTTTGTAGGAGCGGGGCAGGGAGTAGAAGGAGTAGACCATCTTGGGAGCCGGCTGTGGGGGCTGATGGTCCATCTGGGTGGGGTGCTCCGGTGGCGGCGGACTGCTATTGGCTGAGCGGGCGCTGATGGGTGACATGTTCATGTAGTCGCTGCCCACCCGGCTGTCGGCGCTGCCGCTGCCTATCCAGGCCCCGCCCCCGAGCCCGCCTCGCTGGTCAGGGGAGCAGCTGCTGTTGGGCGACATCATCATGTAGCCGTCGGAGCCAGGCGGGGGACGGATCTGCTGTGGCGGCGACACGCTGTTGTTGGGGGTCATGGCCATGTAGTCGTCTGCGGGCTTGGACTCCGAGTCCGACACGGACAGCGAGTGGGACAGGGAGACGGGGGGAGCGGTAACCCCCCCTGGCAACATGGACATGTAGCCGTTATCCACCCCTATGATCTTTCCACCGCCACCACCTTCGGCTTTGACAACCCCTGCGACGTCAAGGTATCCCGCGCCTCCTCCCGCAGCCATCCCTGTCTCCTTCCTGGCAGAGGAGGAGGTGGAGGAGGAGGAGGTGGTGGTGAAGGACTCTCGGCTGGTGCTCCGAGACATGATGGCGTAGTCGGCGGCGTCCTCGTCGGGCTCCTCCTCCTCCCCCCTGCGTAGTCGCGGGGCCAGCCTCTCCAGGGCCATGGGTGGCAGGGAGGCCCGCTTGCTCAGCAGCCTGCGCTCGGCCTCACATTCCCGGCTAGAGGACCGGCGGAGCACCCTTCTGGTCTGGGGCTGGGAGCTGGGGGAGGGAGCTCCAGCACCAGGCAAGGAACTGGAGGTAGGGCCTCCGACGTTCCCATTCCCACACCACCACCACCTCCGCGCTGACCCATTAGGATGTAGTTCGTCTCCTCACCCAGGGACGGGCCCCCCAGGCTGCCCACAGACCCTCCAGGCAGGCTGGGGGAGGGGGCCAGGAGGGAGTGCTCGCCTGGGCTGGAGCCGTACTCATCCGAGGAGCCGTAGTCGCTGGGGGAGCCCGACACGGAGGTGCATTGGGAGATAATGCGGGTGTAGGCGCCGGCTCCCCCTCCGCCCGTGGCTCCTCCCACCCCCCCGAACTCGGAGCCGTGGCCGGAGCTGGAGGAGAAGCTGGGCGCCGGCGATTGCGTGGGCGTGGAGATGGAACGCATCAGGCCCAGGGGGTTCTTGGCAGGGCGTTGAGGCAGAGCGTGCCGACTTGGACCTGAGAATGGGCGTGGTGGAACACGAGCCGTTCGTCGTGGGGCTTCCGGCCGCCGTGCCCCCTGCCTGGCCCTTCGTCCCCCTTGCTGTCGCTGGTGGAGTGAGACCTGGGGAAGCTGTGTCGGGGCGTGGGGGAGGCGTTGGCGCTGTTCCCCCCTCCACCCGTCCCGTTCGCCCCGACGGGGGGTTCAGTTCTGGGCCGGCGGGTGAAGCCCACCTGGCTCGGCGGGGGGTTGGGGTGGTGCCGGCGTGACGGGACGCTTATGGGGTTGGAGGCTGTGGCGCCCCCTCCCGGGCCGGAGTTGGACTGGGACTTGCTGCGCTGGCGGAACTCCTCACTTAGGGCCTTCATGGCTTCTAGAAGAGTCTCGTGCATGTTCTGGGCCACCACGGAGTCATCAACCTGCGGAGAGACACGATCCTCTGTCTCGGTCACTCAAGTACTAATCACACGTAACACGAGACTAGCGAACAACAGTCACGCAGTCCTAAGTACACTTGATCGAGAATGGGCTCATGCATTATGCACGCGTGGAAGAAGGGGATGGAGGGCGTATCGCCTTTCGGGTTTTCGGGCATATCGATAAAAAAGGGGGAAACGCGAGACGTGAAATCGGCGCAAGCGTTCAATCTCACCTGCATCCAGAACTCGCCGGGTCCCGTGACGGCCGAGCGGCCCACCTCCACGAAGAAGAAGTTCTCCGAGTGTCCGCAGCGCCGCACGTTCATCAGCTGCAGCACCACGGCGGCAGCGTCCGAGTTCAGCTTCACAAAGTTCACCGTCTTTTCCGTCAGGCACAGCCGGTAGACGCCCACCAGGTTCTTGGCCTGGCCCAGGCCCTTGGGCCACACCTTCACCTGCCACACCTCCTTGAAGGCGGGGCCGGGGTTGGGCACGCCGTAGTCCCCCGCACCGCTGCTGTCAGTTGGGGTCTTACCTAGGAGAGGAGAGGGGAAAGAGTAGGTGAAGGAATGGAGATGGAGAAAGAAGAAAAGGGCTCCATTTATACTTAGCCATAAATAATACTTAGTTTGCTGGCTTGGTCAATGAAATGTCCCCCCCCTCCCAAAAAAAAAGATAAATGTCATAATAAATATGCTCAAATGTACATGTATTTGTAAAATAAGGGTGCTAGTGCCAAGCTACCCTTCACTGTGTAGGAGGGACATGACCGTCGGGCATCAGTGGCCAGAGGGAATGTAAGGTTAAAGCACCACTATTTACCCCTGGGACAAGAACAAAGCGCCACTATTGTGTCTATGCTGTGCTTTTCGCAAACTCCTGCACCACCTATTTCTTCACCCGAGCATGCAGCTGCTTGTGTCTCACGCTAACCCTTACACCTGCTTGTCCCAACTCAGGGTGACACACACACACACACACCTGTATGGAAAACAAAACATCTACAGAGGTATTCAAGGTAGGCTTCATGAGGGCAATGACTCGGGGTAAGGGGGGGAGGGGGGACGATGTTGGAAAAAAGGAAAATGTCGAGGCTGCAAAAAAGCTCAAGCAACCTCCTGTAGTCTCACCGTCTTATAGACTCTCCATTCAAAAGGGTTTAAGCAACTGCGTGACAATACCACCCCGTGTCTGTGGCCTCACCTGCTCTCACGAGAAACAAAGACTTTCAGTCATGGTGAAAGAAAGACATTCAGACCAGCTATGGTATGAGCACCTGCTTAGGCAAAGTTTTGGAATAAGTCCCCTGATCATTTGGCGAGCGAGTCGGCGCGACCCTCACTTAAGCACTGAGCAGCAGGAATCTAGATCTAGGCTAAGTTGTATTATTTGTGTTGCTGACTGGAATGTGTCGGTATCGCAGCCAAAACAATGTACAATTAAAGTCCTGTTTTCATTATTACCTACTTAAAAAGGTCACTTAAGTGCCGGGAACGAACACTGCCTTCCATGTGGCTGTATACGCGAGTGTGTGTGTTCCTTTTACATGCCTTTGCAATCACAACCATATGCCGACCAAAAAAACCCCAGCATGCGCAAAAAGACAACACACACACACTTTATGACTAACTTTTCCCTGCACCCTCGTCCGTTACATTTCGTTGTAGTCACCGACCGGGAAGTCTGAACGTGTGTGTTCCCTCTCGGTTTATTTCTCTCAACTAGACGATGGAACCGCTACTTCAAGGGACGACCATAATAGCAAAAGGGTTGTTTTGTTAGCATGACGAGCCGAAAGCTCGGGGAGAGAATGCCGTTTAGTGGCTGAGTACAAGGCACGTCCCTCACATTAGATGACTCACTCTGGGCCACGCATGACTATTTAATGCACCGCTGTGTGTGTTTTTTTCCCTGTGTGTGTATGTGTCTGGTGTATTGCCATACCAGCTGGGTTTAGATTTACTACAGGAAAGAGATGGTTAGGACATTTCAGGGGAAGGAACAGAGGGAGAGATGAAAAGGAAGCCAGGATGAAAAACATCCCTAAGAAAAGGGAGAGAGAGTACAGAGAGAGAACAGCAAGAAAAAGAAACGTTACTCGATGTGCCAGCACGCAACGTAGCTCCACTCTAACGGAATAGGAACGCCTCTGTCGCGAACCGACGACAAACGCAAATGACCTGAAACCACCCGACATGCGGGTCCTTCAGCTTGATCTTTTCTTATTTATTTATTTTGGTCTTCTGAAGAGCTCTTCGGTTATCCGCGCGGCACAAGTGCTGTTAATTATGGATACGTCCTCGCCACTCTGCCCTGTGTGCGTGTGCCACCTCAGCACTACGCATCACTTTGATCTGGGTGCCACGCAAGACCCCGGGCCCTGCTTTCTTGGTCTTGCTAACGACTCGCACACCTTTGATGAACATGCAGGTCGGTTGGAAAACAACCGCACCGCCCGTCCGTGGAAAACCCACACGAGTCGACCCGACGAGCTCTGTTCAAGATGGCAACGAAAACCACCAACTCTTTAAGCGGCATTGTACAACTACCTTTTGGGAAGTTCCACTAGCTGCAGGGGTTTGACGTTACACAGAACAGTATCAATTATAGATATGGGCTGTCTTCTCTCTCAGGGACCGCCATGGCAGAGTGGTACTGTGCTCGCAGGGCCAGAGAAGTCACTGTGAAGGAGCTCTGTTTCGTACCACACGCAACTAAAAGGGTAAATCTCCTGTCAAATTGTACCCGCATGTGGTCAGCTATACGCCCCCCCCAAAAAAGAAACGAGCCCTCAGACGACACAGAAGGGTCGTTCATCACCTCCCTTAAGGCTTTGACACACACCAGTTTTGTCCCTACACGTACGTACAAGGAGGCAAAGCGAGCGGGCATTGCTCACATACTGGCACTGCATACTGTATATGTCTAAATGGATGTTTGAAGCCGTGTCGACTGTGAGGCAGGCCAGCGACCAACATCAAACATATGAATTAAGACATCTGTACACATAGGCCAACAGGGGCACTCTTTGTGCCACTCACCCCCTGGGATCATTCAAAGTTCCTCAAATCTAATCTAAAATCTCCTCTACATATTAAGCTGGCTGCAACTTGCACGGAGCAAACACATCCTGTACATATATCCCAATGACAAACAGTGGTTTAGCAACCGATGTAGACGTCAACCTTTTTCAAGGAACATCAATTACACCATGGGGGGCAAGGGGAGTAATGAACCTCCACCTGAAAACACACAACTCACGCAGCAGTGACACTACTTTATTTACATGTACGGGGGAGGTTTACGTCTCTTTATCACGACCATACATCAACCTTCCGACGAGGTTAACATTTATCTCTGGCTCTACACGCTCCGCGTCTGACCCACACTACTCCATTCATGCCCCGAATATTTACCCTGCCTCTCCAGAGATGGGTATTAGCATATAGACCAAGCTAACCCCATGACTCCCACAGCGGGTCATCAAATAAGAACTGAGAGAGTGATTATGCCTCGTTGGCTCTGTGATACGCTGGTATTTTCCCCTCAGCCTTCCTATCGATGACGCTCTTTATGGCGGGGGCCATAAGGTCTGTTTGTCCCTTTAGTACATGAACCCATAGGGCGTGGTTGGCCCAGCCGGCTGCCGGGATATTGACGAGCCGCTTCCATTAGCTCTGGCAGAAGTAGGTCATGCTTAGACTGGACTAGGTGGGTATACGGTTATGGACACAGAGTAGGTTAGCGTTCAGACGTGAGCTCGCGTGTAGCTCTTGTGTTTTGGGTTAGCGCCAAGTTGTGGGGTAAGTGTCGTGTTGGGGGAAGGGATGCGCTTGTGAGGTCTGGGGTAAGCCTAGCACACAGCAAGGAACCGTTCAATTATGCTGTAGGGTGTGGAAAGGCATGATCTTAGCTAGGACAGTAAATCTGTCAGATTCAAGAGACTGGGGAAGGCCCACTCTGGGTTAGAAGCTCTTATCTCTACCAGACAGTGAAGTGCAGTGTCATCAAAGTTAGGGTAGATGTAACCTCCCTGTGGTATATCAAGGTGATGACTTTTAACTTAGTCAGGCATAAACATGACATAACTCTCACGAATTTAAGTTTATTGTGAATTTCTCAATGTTTCCACCCCGCTCTTAGTTAGCTAATGCAGTCTGTAAATCTCAAACAGCTACACTGGCAATGAAAAGGCCCCTTCCCACCAGATCCTGTTTCAAGTTTGTGATGTCATTGCCCCAAGACGCCATGCTGCTCTATAATATTTGGGCAAAGACGTGGAGTGATGGACCTCTACATCCTAGCACCCAACATTCAACCTTTCTTTGCTAAAGCTTCCCCTCCTCCCACTAGATTTACCAGCGTGAAAAGACACGGGACAGCTGTGTGTGTCCGTGTGTGTGTGTAAGCCATGGTCAATAGAAGTTTAACCCCCCCCCTTCCTTAAAAATATCTAATTCGCGCCATCGTGTCCCAGTCTGTCTCTTCCACTCCTGCACTCCCCCCATCTCCTCCTCTGTTACCCCAGTCTGTCTCTTCCACTCCTGCACTCCCCCCCATCTCCTCCTCTGTTACCCCAGTCTGTCTCTTCCACTCCTGAACTCCCCCCCCCATCTCCCCCTCTGTTACCCCAGTCTGTCTCTTCCACTCCCCCCATCTCCTCCTCTGTTACCCCAGTCTGTCTCTTCCACTCCTGAACTCCCCCCATCTCCTCCTCTGTTACCCCAGTCTGTCTCTTCCACTCCTGCACTCCCCCCATCTCCTCCTCTGTTACCCCAGTCTGTCTCTTCCACTCCTGCACTCCCCCCATCTCCCCCTCTGTTACCCCAGTCTGTCTCTTCCACTCCTGAACTCCCCCCCATCTCCTCCTCTGTTACCCCAGTCTGTCTCTTCCACTCCTGAACTCCCCCATCTCCAACTCTGTCACCCCCCCCCCTCTCTCTTTCTCCTGATTCCGCTCTCCTGACCTCGGGGGACAGAAACACAACACGCACACACCAACCAACTCCCTGAGGTTAATTTCACACATATGGTTTTTGTTATTAAGGCACAAACACACACACACTGAGGCACGCATGAACACACACAGACATATGCACAATTATCAGTGATGTATTCCGCTTTGTTGTCCCTGAAGAGCCACATGAAAGTGAGTTGGAAGATTAGCTAAAGCGCAGTTTCTCAAAAGGCATCTCATCCCAGCCAAGCGCAGTCAGACTGCCAGCCATCTTGGACCTTGACAGTTGGCCAAATCCTGAGGTAAACATTGCCAACGATGCCAGTCTCACAGACCAAGACGGGAGAAAGGACAAACTGTGCATGTAGAAGTTTCAACTGTTCTCAAACAGCCGCTCCTGATCTCGAAATAAGAGAGGCATATTCGCTTCCTCCAAAGGTCGATCCAGTTTTGATTCCTCTAATCCATTGGACGACATGATATATTGCAGTGCTTTTTTTAACTATCAAAATGAAACAATATATATATATCGAAATGTATTTTCAAATTATAAAATCGTGGTATTGGTCTATATAGTATATAAATCGATACCACAATTTTATATTTTGAAAGTACATTTCGATGAGGGAGTGCATCAACATATTTGGATCAAAATCATCGCTTACAATACCTCTTCTGCTCACTCGTGCCCTTGTGGCATATGGTCGTGCATCGACTGAACAGTTGGTTCCTCTGGCCTTGTCTCTCTGTCGATCACAATGGGAAATGTATTGATTTCCTCCATATAGATTTTAGACTACTTATTTGGCCAAGACGCAAACACAGCAACCAGGTCTCTGGTGGGCCACTGGTGGCCTACATAGCTTTCAGAGTTTGGTTGATCTCATTCAGTAGCTTCCTATTCTCAGAAGTAGTTAACAATATTGCGCTGTAACATTTCTTGCCTCTATATATATATATATAAAAGGAAAAACGGACAACCCACCATGTTAAATGAAATTACAGGGTGTTAATGTGAGGGGAAAAACAATTTCTAGTAAAGAAAAAAGATGACAGTGCAGCCGGGGCCAAAGGTGGAGCTGGTGGCCTGATCCGGCTCACCCCGGATTTAGCAGCTAAAATAGCCTAGCGGCCCTAGCCAGTTAAGAGTTACGAGCTGGGCTATGGGCTAGGCTAGCTCGAGTTAGTGGCTTGGGAAGCTAGCATAGCACACCCACACATGCCCCATCAGTTTCTGACCCTGAGACAATAATTACCAGCTAATTAGGGAGATGAGCAGCGCTTTAGGGGAAGGGGGGGGGGTGGGGTTTAACATTTAATCACCTCGCTAACTGGCTGGACCCAGCCACCAGTGAAATCTACATGAGATCACACTGACACTGGCTTGGAAGAGTAACTGGGTCGTGGGCTGACTGGTGAGGTATTAATACTACAAGCAGAGCCAAGCCGAGAGGGTCCTCCAAGGTGATGTTTTCCTTGGACTAAACTGGGAACGCTACTTTTAACAGGGCATGGGCACTCGTTTGGTCTTAGATAAGGTGCCTTCAGAGTGGAGTACATGGTGATCCTATAATTTGGATATAACTAGCAGACTTTGACACATTTAAAGAGCCACAAATTACGTCTGGGTGTGTTTGCACGTCCCAGTTAGCAGCGGAGCAGTCTCGTTTTCCCTCACTACCAGACCATAATATTCACACTGTCCCGTTGTGCACGGCTGGTCAACAGTCCTTGAGGTGGCGTTACAGGCAAGAAGACTTTATTTGCTTCTCAAACCATAATGGGCCTTACTCCTAATACTGCATCTTAGCCTCCACACACTCCAGTGAATACTAATAGTTCAGTAAACTGCTACCCTAGAGCTTGATACTGTACTCGCTGGTCCGACGGGCTTAACTCTGAGCAGCTGAATAAATAACAAAGATCCCGATATCTGCGTGCGGCAGCTGGTCTGTATTTGTGTAATTACAGGCGGCCGCGGGAGACGGCCGTGATATTGGCCGTTCGCTGGCCGTTTCAGGTGAGGCTTGCAGTGCTCGCTCGGCCGCTCGGCCCACACTGAAACTAGGCTACGGGCACGCTGACATCTACTGCACTGCTGGCAGTCTTTTCCCCTCTGCGTAGGCCTATATAGAAGAACATGTAGACGTTTGTGTGCAAGACTGTGTGTGTGTGTGTGTGTGGTGCTCCAGGCACACCGTTAAGTTTGTCTATATTATCCATCTAAAACAGACAGCTTAATGACTACCTCCTGCCCATGCAGCCTCAGAATCATACGCCAGCTCCTTGCAGGAAAGCTTTGTTCAAGCTACAGCATGTTCACAGGCAGCACAGCACTCTGCCCCCCAGCCAGAGCACTGACAACCCTTTAGCTGCTTCACACACGGCCGTACGACACCATACAGATATCACATTGAAAAGGGAAAGAGACGGTTGCGTGTGTTGCCATGCAGCATCTCTCCCCCTGCCGCTCCCGTTTTGTTACTGCCAGCTTGCAGGGTTGTGAGTCCCTTCACCCCCTCGTCTAACTATAGTTAAGTCGACGGTTCATATTACCCCATAAACTTTCATCTAACTTGGATGCAGCTCTGAGGAACCCAGGCTCCGCCCACAGATATGTTCCTATGCTGTCAGAGTGTGGGAGGGTATTCACATCCGCTGTGATGGACACGCTCCCAGTGTTATATGCAAAGGTATATCTGTGGTGTGTGTGTGTGTGTGTTAGGGATGGTAGGAATCACTGATTCGCATCGATGCACCGGCATAAAAGTTCACGGATACCGGATACAATTTGGGATGAACTTGGGATGCACCGTGTCTAACGGTATAATATATGTGTATATATAATAATCAGTAGAGGCCCTATGTCTTCATTATTTCAAAATTTGACCAATAATCTTGAAAACCGAAAGTTTATATTTTGGTTTATTCTGTCTTTAACCTTCTCAAGGGGGTTCTCAGCCTCGCTGTGTGTGTGTGCTCAGTGGCAAATTCCCGTGAGCTGGCGCCGTATCCAGGCCAGTCACATTATCATGGAGGAAGAGCTATATGTTCCACCGAACTGCTGTAAATCAAATGTTTGGCAACACTTCAAATTTTTCAAGAGAGGTGCACAATTTCACAAGACGCATACAAATTGTATGTCAGAGGAACACACTGCGATATGGGCTGTGAGAAAAAGCACGCTACTGGTTGATGTTGGGTTGAAAAAGTAACTCCAGACCGTCGTCAAGAGAACCGCAATCGAACCCTGAACCAGCATCAAAGGATGATGGGATCTGGAGAAAGCAGGAGATTATACTGTCATTCAATAGTGCTTCAAACAAACTTATGGACAGTTTAACATGAACTTAACAAACATAACAAAGACAGATGTAAAAATGTTTAACCAGACAAACAGCAGACAGCATTGTTGACTTAGTCAGCTCCAGAGATTGGTTTACGGCACACAACTGGCCCTCCCTACCCTACCCCCAAAATCTGAACTCAAGAAAACATAGTTTCATCTTTTCCCAAGTTAATCTGTTGGTTTTAAAATATAAATGGTGTTCTTTGTCGTCTCAAATCTGCTTTCCTCCCGGGCCTGGCTTAACGAGCAGGGTGGAAGTTACCCTCAAATTGCAGATAGAAAGCTCCCGAAAATTTTCAGCATTGAATATTCCTAATTTGTGTTTATAGCCCCTGTAAATCTAAAGGAACAGCCCGTGCCATGTCGGTGCAGCTGTAGACTCATGTCCGATGTTGGCAGCAGTGGAGGTGGACTGACACACATCAACTCCTCAAGGATGACGGCTGCTTTGTCTTACCCTCCCTCCCTGGTATTAAATGCGGCCCACAATCAGCGCTGTTATGTAACATGTCTGTCGGGTCAGGTGCGAGTACCTTGAACCCATAACTAAGTTTGCCAAGATTGCGTCATGTGGTCAGTCACATAGGCTGTCCCTTGGTTTAGAAACACTCAGGGAAATCTGGTGATTAGCGGGTATGGCCACAGCTATTGCTTGCTCCTTCGGTTGTGTTTGCACAATGTTTTACACAATATCTGATATTTGGAAATGTACAGTATAGGGTTTCATAGTTTGTGCAACATGCACAACCAGCAGACTACGCTCAAAGAGATGACAATTGTAGAGCAGTAAATTATCCAATCCATTAGGCCTTTCTCTCCCTGTGCCCAGAAATTGTTCTTGACTTTAGCCAGGTCTTAACTTGTTCTCTGGCACCGTTCATTGTTCTTTCCCTGTATGTGATCAATGCCTAACCTAATAATGATTTGTCAGCAGAAAAAAAAAGGAGAACATACAAAGTCAACAAAGAGAGACAGGACAGAGACATTTGGATGTGTTTGGGCAATGTCCTGATTTGATGGAATGAAGGGGGAGGGCACAATGTCACCAATGAACAGGATGGTTCTTTAAAGCCCCAGTGCAAAACCACCAACTATTTGGCATATAGTTGCTTCACTTGAGAAGTGAAAGGAGCACGATAGGGGGCTCCGGCGTGTTCGCAGGGAGTTGCCGCTCATGTGGACAACTCGATAAGATTGTACATGTATGCCATGCATTTAAACGGTGCTTTAACGGAGCTTTGCGTTAAAAACATTCGTTTGCATGCATTTCCCACGCAACTTGCTAATGCTGTAGATCGTTCGAGCAATAAAGTGAGTTCTAGAATGGATTGCTGGTGCCGAAAGCCCCAAATGCTTATGTCGTTGTGATACAACATTAACCCGGTGTTTGAAAAACAGCGTGTCGCTTTGTAAGGCAAACGAGAGTGAAGGTGAAGTCATTGTAAAAACAAATAAGTGTCTTTCATAATCTGTTACTCTATAATATTACGTTAATGGAAAGTAGAATCAACACAAACAAGAGTATACTTGAATTGATCCACGGCAGTTTGCAGTTAGTGCAGCACTCCTGCCACGTTCACTCACACGACACCGCACCGCGGATCCTAAGCATATGGGACTCGGATACTCATGCAGGCTGGCTAGTTTGGCTGACTTACTTTTGCACTGCAAATCCACCATGGCCTGGTACCATTCGTCCTGATCAGTGTCGTTCTCTGCAGCAACGGCAAAGCTCTCCGCCCGCGTGTACAGCACTATCATGTGCTTATTTTTCGAATCAGCCCGTTTGTTGATGTTGAAGCACGTTTCAAGTGCCAGGGCTTTTTTCGGAATGGGTGCCTTTCCACGGAATTTCTTCTCGCTCTCATAGTACTCGAGCCGGGCCGGGCCCCGTTCTGAGGCCGTCCGGAGCACAAAGTATCGCCGGTGCATGGATTTCTGTTTTCGTAGGTAGCCGCTCTTCCGAACGTCCTCGTAATTCTGCGGTTCGGTTGCTTGGCTCTCCATGGCACAAGAGTTGTCTTGTTTGCCCGGTAAAATGTAAACTTGTCTTATACACTGTAAAATATTTCAACAAGGGAGCAGGGCAATTCAAATCATCCTCAATCACGCTTCCCTCCCTCCCTTCGACACATGCATGCAAGGGAGAGAGGTCCAGCACAATCTTCAGAAAGAAAATAGTAGCTAGCTAGCTGTCGCTCTGACTGTAGAGTGTAGCTCCAATTTAGACGGTCTCTCCACGAGTTTTCAAGCCTGAGCACATGAGGCAACGTCTGCACGAAACAGTCTGCTACTACTATTTCGAGGCTCAGTACTTTAATCTTATTTACTGTATTGCACAGTGCCGACTTCTCCCTCCACTGCCCCCCACCCCTTGCGTGGAGCTACTGTGGTAAACTGTCAGTCAAGCCAGCCCGTAGTGAGAGGAGGAGTGAGCGTGAGGCTCGTTTGAAACTAGTGCGGAATGGGAATCGAATTTCATTTGCCGTTTGGTTCTCATGAACCCAGTCGCATCGCTTGTAGTCAATATTGTGCAAGTTATGGCAATTGCTGTCGATTTTCTGTTTTGACAAGTTTATTTGAAGTTTGAAACCTCACATGTCATCCTGCCAGTTCTCATAGACTAGCAATTTGGCTGTTCCGATTTAATTGACAGTTGCACTATTTTAAGATGCCCATGCACGAGGGATGGATTTAATTGGTTTACGAGAGAAACAACAGGCTTTGATACAAAATTTCATATGATCAATATTTAACCCAAGGTCAAAAATGCATTCAACACATTCCAGTGTACAAATACATATAATATCTGACTTATTGTTGTTATTATTATTGTGAGGCACGTATTAAGAAAATATCTAAAAATGTACTTTTGTCTGTATTTGTGACTGATTATGCAATATGATATGTAACCTTCTGCACAAGGTCAAAAATTATTGTACGGCATGCGTCATCTGCTGGTTAATAAACGTAATTACACCAAAGCTACTGGACAGCTTCTGCATACACACAGATGCGTACACACACAGCGTTCGCCTCTAATGAATTCATAGACTGAAGACTGTAAAGAAGCAACAAATTGATTTTATGAACACGAATCCTTCTCATTACAAAGACTTAAATGGATCTTTTTTTCTTTGCTCATGAAAAAAAAGTATCGCACCTCCATGTCACCCAACACAACAAGAAACATTTGGTCCATTGCATGAAGAGATGAAATATACATTTTTAAAATTGCTTTTACATTCAATAGCATCTTCTTTAGCCCTCCAAGCGCATGCAGCCTGAGACTGTAACACAAATGATTCTCCTAACCGAAAACCCGACATCAGAACAAAACACAAATGTTCCACATGTTCACACGCCCCACAGTACATGTTGGTAGAAGCCTGCCTTGTTATGGTCTCCTATTCACATGCATTAGGAGGTTATTAAGGCTGTCATAACCGTCACTAAGAACCTCTCATGGCTCGTTAACTGACTAACTCAGCTGCAAATCTCCTTTTTCTAACTGGCTGATTGGTCGTGTTTGGCGGGTTTCGGTGCCTTATCGTCTGACACTTGAAAAAACAGCCGACATACAGTATAATGTCACTGATAGGCAGGTTGTTGCACAGAAGCAGGAGATGGGAGCAGGAAGCAGCCATGTGTGTGAACGTCTGTTTTCTCTGGTCGAGGTGGTGAACACACACACACACACACATCCGGAGGACATGACACGGCCATGACAGAGCCCTGAAGGTGGGGTTCCGAGTATTATTAAACAAACACCTTGGATTTATGCGAGTCGCGAGAACACAGATGGACGCACGCGCATTCTCTCTCTCTCTCCTTCTGCCTATCTCGTACAGACACACACACACACAAGTCGGACACTGTATGCACATTTAATGAGACGCGCATTCTCTCCACACACACACACACACACACATAAATACGCATAAACGTAAACACAGGACACACAGGCGGTCTGCATGAATACTAGACCTCTCACTGAGAGTGAAAAGAATGGAGAGGCATTGAAATGGCAGCAGCCTCAAGTTCACCCTTCATCTGCTCCCCGCCCCCCCCCTCCCCCGTCCCCCTGTTCCCAGAGGTGGGTGGGTTGAGGGGCCCACGGGCACCCGTATCAGATGAAAGGGTTTCGCGAGGTTCCTCTGCTGGGGTAAACATTCCCCTGAGAGAAGGAGAGAGAGAGAGAGAGAGAGAGAGAGGGGGGGGGGCAGAGTTACTACACACCAGCTACCATTCTGGCAAAAAGGGAACTCTTGAATAACCGTTACTTCCTCTTGCATTGAGCAGTTTGGTTGATGCCGTTCCAGACCGTTTCCTAAAGGAGCATCTTGTTGCTGTTGGGGGTTCTGAAGTGCGGGGGCACTCACCGTGAAGGGGTTCACTGACATTGGACGAGGAACTTTGGGCTGAGATTCGGGGGCAGGGAATGAGGCAAAACCTGCGAGTACAGAAACACACACATGCCCCCAAAGAGAGACACGTCAGACACGAGCACCGATTGAACATTGTGAGGACTACAACACTCTGTATTTGTGACCAAACAGCAACATTGGCAGCATACTGTCAGAAGAACTCAATGTGTATTGCCTCTGGAGGTCTGGGGGTTTTGCTGTAAAAGTGAATTATTAGAACTAGGAGCTGGTGCTCTAGAGACTGTCAGACTGCGTTCATTTGATACTTGGCCAAAACACATACAGCTGACATGCCATGGAGGCAGCTGCAGGACCCAACGGCACCACCGCCATGCGCTTCTTGGCAATTCGATATACTCTTCATAAACTGCAGGCATAATGGCTAGATCTGGGCTCACGTTGTGGCATGGGTTACTCGTGTATTGTAGGAAATTGCCTGCGGTACACAATTTGTATGGATCGCGAGAGAAATGCAGTGGAATATAAATAGTGAATTCGATAAATGTTTCGTACCGTTGGCTTCCTGGTTGCTGGTCTGCTCGTGGGGAAATGCATTCTGGGATGCGGGAGAGGGAAAAGTAGCCGAGGGGGGGAACACTGAGGTGGGAGAGGTGGCGAACGCCCCAGCGTCACCTATAGAATCACAAGATGGATGGCGTTGTGTTACACACAGGATCTCCAAAAAGGTCATTTGAGCCACCAATCCAAATGAAGCAAATGAAGGGGTGCATCTCAACATGCGAAGAGACGAGCTGGGAGAGGGGGCCTCTCCAGAGTATTGAGACGTAGCCCATCTCACCTCCCGAGGTGTTGTTGAAGGGGTTACTGGGGGAGAGAGCAGGCTGGGAAGTGGAGCCGGAGCTGAATGGGTTGGGGAAATCTGAGAGGCAGAGAGGGACGCAGGGAAACAGCGGGGCGGAAGAGTCAAGTGAGTCCGTTAGGATACATTCATGAGGGGCAATGACTTATTGGCAATTTTCTCGGTGGTAAAACATATTGTGTTAGTCACTGATTCATACTTTATTTGAATGTGTTGGATGTTTTGATGATTGAAAGGAAGTGAACATAGCAGTCAACATTCAAAATATTGATGGAAAGAAAGTACTTACTTGCAAATGTTTGGGAGTTTTGGGAGACAGTCTCTACCCCTGGTGAGCTTGGGTGGAGGATTCAAAAAATAACTTTTGTTTATTTCACATTTAATTAAATGTACATTTCAACTAAATATTTTACTTTGGCTGAGACAAAAAAAATGTTTTACAGCACTGAAATTACCTGGCAGGGGTTGAACTAGAAGACAGCCTGTTTCCAAACAGGGTGCTGTACTGCGGCAATCCACCAGGTGGCGCTACAAAATCACAACGTAAGTTCAGGGATCAAGTGCAACTGTGTTGAAATCTTTTGAGAAATAGAGTTCCAAGTTGTCAATGTTTCATAAAGGTGTGCACATCATTAGAGTTCACAATAAACACTTAGGGAGAAATACTTCGTCTGATAGTTAAGCGTACTATTAATCTATGGTCTCTATGAAATCAAATCAATACCTCGATGATAGTCTGCAGGACAGAACGCAACAAAGCATGAAGACATCCCTGAAGGATGCAACTATCTTTTCCTACATATATTTCACACTTTTCTGTGAACGTCAGTGTTTTATACTTTTGTCTTAATATAATATATGAAACGCAACAATGCATTACATTTTATTTCAAGGTCTTTCAGTGGCAACGCAGTTGTGCGGTACGGCAAGAGCAGACCACACAATGGGGATAATTCACTTGCTAAAAGCCTTGGCATTTAGAGTAAGGACGTTATGCAACCTCGATGAGCACATACTCTCTCTCCCTCCCTCTTAGCTCCCCCTCTCTCTCTCTCGCTCTCTCCCCCACTACACAAACATGGCACCCTGACACTGACGCATGGACACACACACACACACACACACACACACACTCTTTCATTACCCTTACCTGTGCCGGGAGAAGCGTCAGAGAAGACCCCCTCCAGCTGAGACAGCGCCGCATACCTGTCCTGGGGGTTTGAGTGGGGGGCCTGGGGGGGCACACTGAGGGCACCGTGCTGCTGGCCGAGACCCCCAAAGTCTACGCTCAGCGACTTGGGGAAGGCCCTGAAGGGCGCCGAGCCACCCGAGGCAGAGACCGTACGACTTGCTGTTGACCAAAACAAAGATGGCCGACTTAAGACCCTTGGAGTGACCTGGACGACGGGGAGTCTAGGTTCGGTTTGAACACCGAATGAACATGAACACTTCCCTTGCATTGCCCCTAATCATCGGCGGGGACGTTTCAATGCTCTCTTAACACTGGTAGACATATTCTAACAGTCCGCTCCTGAACCTACGTCTGTGGATTTGGAGCCCTGGCTCTCGCTTGTCTTTTTCAGAATACGTTTCAACAAAGGGGTATTTGTCGCATAACAAAGTATGCGGTACGTTTTTATCATGTCGTGAACACATACTCCTAAAAATAAACGGTCAACAGCACCACCATTAGCCACATTGCGTGCCATCAGATTCTAACAGGAATTGACTGTGTAGAAGCTTAAAGTGGATCTGTTAAACATATCCTAGATAAGGTTTGTTCTGGACAATCACAGCAGCATCACTACATACTTCCTAGAATACTTCTCACTGGAATGTTAATGCTTGTGATTAAGTGACCTACATTGTACTACTGTCTAGCACGGTAACGTTCAACAACAGAGTGAAATATCACTGGGCTTGTTTTTGCTGGGGTACTGGATATTCCTTTAAAAATAGCATTCAACTTCAAAACTTGTTCTTTATCCTCTGGGGGGGGGCGGTCTCTCTGTCCTTGACCTGGCCACTCCTCAGATCTGGGCCTTTGAAGTATGAAGCTAACTGATGAAGAGGAAATATCAACCCTGAGAAGAACTGCTTGCTTTGCACTGTTGAGCTAACCATCAGCATGGGAAGGCCTGAAAAGAACGCACGCTACTATTATGATGAGTAGAACTATGCGATTCTATTCCACCACTGTAGTCTACTATATTTCCACTGAAAGATACTCCTCACTTATCTACGTATTTATAAATCACGTAATACACCCTTAAAATATAGTTTTGTTATGAAGCCCTTCATAACAGCCATCCAGTTTACATTCAAAAGCAGTATTTCGGTTGGTGGCTTACCTAAAGTGAAGTTGTTTTTGAAAGTGCTACTCGCTGAAGTATAAACAAGATAAGGATTGATAGAGAGAGATAGAGTTTGGGGATGGGAGAGGGGGGAGGGAAGAAGATAACATGTAGTTGCGGAGACAAGCAAGGACACCAGGATGTTCAATTGATCGTGGCCCTGATGGGGGAAAAAAAAGGTACCTGAGGGTCTGGGGAGGGCGGGAAATGATGGGGTGTGACTTTGGGCTCCCATGGCGGAGGAGAGAGACCCTGGACGCTGTCTCTCTATTCCACAAAGAAGAGGATCTGAGAGAGAGAGAGAGAGAGAGATTGAGAAAAAAGTAGAGAGAGAGAGAGAGACAATGGAGATAGAAAGAGATTCAGCAAGGGCGAAGAAGAGAAAGAGAGGAAAGGTGAAAGAGAGCGAGATCGACAAAAATTGAGAACACAGTAAATACAAATATTGCGTCAGGCATGACACCCCCTCATCTCTGTTCAACAGCCCCCCTCTCCCCCCAACCCTTGAGGGCGGAGTCATCACCTTTCATAGGGGGGTCTCTGAAGCTCTGGGATCGTGAGGGCCGAGCGGTGAAGACATCGGACCTCATATCGGCGGGGGACACGGTGAGGGGCGCCCGGTCCCAGGAGGAGATCTGGGACTGGGACTGGGACTGAGGAGAGGGAGAGGAGAGGGGGGTGGGGTGTGGGAGGGGGTGGTAGGGTGGGCGACAGAGGAAGAACCAGTCACGCTGTGGTCCCTCCGCTGAGCTCTCATCTATAATTTACACCACTGTAGCTTTGATGGACTTGATCAGAACTTCCTGGGGCTGTTTGTCTGGTCACCTGCCTCTTGTCTCTAGTACACCACCGCTGGGTTCACTCTCTGAGCGCTCTCTGTCTCTGGTCTCTCTAACCCTGAGCTCTCTCTTTCTCACTCTCTCTCTCTCAGAGATCACTCCCTCTCTCTCTTTTTGATCTTTCTCTTTAGTCTCTTTCTCTCTCGCCCTCCTGGCTCGAGGTTGCTACGACTTTCCCGTCTGTCTCTGACTCTCTTTCTTCCCGACTTTCCACCCTTAACTCTCTCTCAGTTCAATCCAATCTGCCTTTTTGTCAGAAATGACCTTTCTCCCTTTTCCGACGCTCCTCCTCTTTCCCCCCCCTCTTCCTAAGATACGCACTCTTGGCCAAAAGCATCTCTCCCTCCCTCTCTCCCTCCCTCCCTCTCTCCCCCAGTTCCAGTCTCTCACCAGTGTCCGTGTGGGTCTGGCGGTGGGGGGCATGGAGTGGGAGGGGGCCTGAGCAGGCAGGGGTCCCTGGGCTGGAGGCAATACCTGGACCCCCGAGACCCAGGGACCCTCCACTTCCCTACGATTCTTACTCTTGGAAAAATGCCTAAAAAAGGAATTAAAAAAAGGAATTTAAAAAAGGAATTTAAAAAAGACACTCAAATTACCTGGAATTATAATGGAATGTAATGGAAAGTGTTCAACATTTTAGTGTTCGTCATTTTGGTGCACTAAATAAGTATACAATACTGTACATGAGTATCTGTGTCTGGATCTAATACAGTGTTTTGTCAGGATTTACCATTTCTTCTTCTCATATTTGTCTTGAAGGAACTCTTTCAGTTTCTGGGTGTCTCTCGTGTCGAAGCACCCGTCTGTCTTTGGATCAAAAGCACACAGCCAAGTCCTCCTGCCAACCTACACACACACACACACAAGGGTGTACCAACCCATACACACACGCACACACGCGCACACACACACCCACGAGATAACAATGTCAAACCATCCCTGGAGAAATGCCACATTTTGGCAGAACAAGTGATTGAAATGAAATACCTAACATACACCGTCACCGTCGTGTTCGGCACGCATTCCAAGTCATGATGAAGATGTTGAATAACACACATCTCTTCCTCCCCTCACACTATAGTTTATACGTTCGACTCCCATTTCCTGAGCAGATATTCACGTGTGAACCATCGCATGCTCAAATCACTGAATACCAAATGTATCTGCGGTACTGCAGCTGTTTAACACGATCTCGCAAGAATCTTTCAGAGCAGCGCGTCGTATACTCTCGCACACATACCCAAATACTGTGCAGCTTAGTTGCTGGATTGTGCTATAGAGAGTTTGTTCTGGTTCGGTCTTGCCGAGGAGCTCGACTGGTCTGACTGGTAGAGACAAGGGACACAGCAGCTACTAGTCCTGAGCAGATAAGATCTTTGTAGGACAGTATGTAAGAGTATGATATAATACTCCTGCCATAACCTGGAGACACTGATGAATCTACACCGTAGATATACGACCTAAATATCTTCCCTAGCCTCAACCCACTAAGGATCATATATAATTTATGATAAGACTATTAATACCGCTGTGATACTATCATTCATCTTTATTCTTCCAATTCATCGTGGGAGGAATGTTTTCAAATATACTCGACGATTAGATTGTCAAATGATCAAGGTGAGGTTATGATCTAGGTGTATGGACAAATAATATACTGGGGCAACCCCAAGTCCCGCCCTCGTGCCCACCTGACCCCGTCGGTAATTGATGCAGCTCATCTGCCACTCACCTCGTTGCCATGGTTTTGCAGAAACTCCACTTCCTGTTGGGAGAAGGTTGTCATGGAGATAGACTTCACTCTATGGGGAGGGTTGAGTCCTCGCCTGAGACGAAGAAATGGGGAGAGAAATAGATCAAACGAAATGGAACATGTGCACGCAAGTGAGAGCATTCCAGATTCCTTGTGCTTCTAATGCTGATAAATCGTGGTTAAAAACTCAAATAAAGCAGATAGAAGTTTGGTGTGTGGGATGCACATGGTGGTTGTGACAGGTGTTCAGGAAGGTGAAATGCGGTTGCAGTGAAACCAAGCAGTGCGGAATAATTACATATTAGGCTACAGTTCACAACATGGGTGTTCTAGGATGCATGTTTCTTTCTTCGGTGCTTAACTATTCAGTGTGAAAGAATGCGCGAGACTGTGAGGAAATCTTCTTATCTGAAACAAGGCGTCTGAAAGCTATTATGAAATGACCAGTGTAGCATGGCATAGGCCTATAATCTCTTGGACTAGGCGATTCTCTGCATGCGGAGAGGCTACGGTACGGGATAGCCTAGTAAACGCCAAACCTTGGACCATGACGAAATGAAACGTAACTCAAGCGCGATTAACGGGCACGCCTGTAAATGACAAAGTGGTCTAATTATGAACTCTCGATGTACACATGTATGAAAGGAAGGAAGCAAGACACCTTGCATAAAATATTTTTTTGCGCATTGCCTGCTGCTTTACACTTGCCTGAGTATGGCCCATATAAAAACGTTTTTACAATTAGGCTACTGAAATCAGACTGTACAGATGGTTGCATTTAGAAGGGTAAATATCTGCAGTAACTGCGCTTATGATGATAATGACAATATAACGCAAGGCTACCATGATAAAATTTTCGACCCAATAGTAGCCTAACCAATAGGGCAGCCGTACACTATCAGGCTATTTTAGCTATCGGTTTCCCCCCCCATGTGTATTCATGTACTTACAACATTCCAGAGCACGACGTGCACACGAAGCAGCCCACGGTGATATCGATGTATGTCACCCCGGGTTGGCTGCACTCGAAGCAGTGTTTGTTTACTCCAGCTTGGGCGAGTTCGCGTACCTTGCGGGCGCATATCTCTTGGTTGTCCCGATGTTTTCGGTTCGACATTCTGACTGGTATCTCGGCCCACTTCCCTCCTCTTCGCCTCTTGGTCGGTCTAGCGGAGACTGCAGCCTGCGGCTCGTAAAGGCTGTGAGCCGCTTACCACTAGCCCTCCCCGCTATCCTACCTAGTTCTACGTTTACTCTCCCTCACGCCCGCATTATGAAAAAGATTATGCGGCTTGCGCTCACGCGAACTGAGATCGATATGATAGCCTACTACAACATGCATCGGCTGTTGTCGTAGATAATGTTGCAGAGAGGATAACAAATGATCTGCAAAGTTGAACTAGGTCGTTATTTAGCCTGTTTTTTCATTGCTAGTAGTCTTTGCTCTTCGGAGTGGCAAAATCTGTCTCTCTCGGTCTGAGTGAATATCTATCCGTCTGCTCTCCTCTGCTCACCATACGCACACCCCCGTTGGCATATTATTGCGCTCGCGCCTGTCCTTCCAAGAAGACGCGGCGCTTTGGAAGGTTGACAGATATTTGGAACCCAGAGGCCAGTCAACTGAAGTACAGAGACACTTAGCACAACAAATATAGCCCAAAAATGTTTGTCTAGAAAAAGTGAATAAGTCTAACATAGAAGGTTAGATTGATTAAGAGACTTGATATTCTATTATTGTAATCTACTGTTACATTTGATTGTCATTTTTCATTGTAACTCGGCAACACATCACAGTGTATACCACTGTCATGGGAAACTACATTACGCCCCTTGCATGACGTCCTAAAATAAAAATGTTTGTTTCCTGTTTCTGTCTTTTAACTCTTTATTGCATTAATCTAATAATATGCTGCTGCACTAGCATATACCCCGTTGCACGTTGTATAAAACTGTATTGTATAAAACCAAAACGATATAGCCTAGCATACAATTATGTTGCTTGACGATTCCCTAACAATACGCTCTGGCATTGGTCAAGTAAAACATGACACATCTGTTACGCAAAATAAATCCAACGTAAGAACCAAAACACTTGTTTCTCTGTAGAGATTTACGTTCGCACTCTGTCGAGTGCGTGATCTGTAGTGACGTATTTTGGTCACAAGGGAGTGCTGTGTGCCTTGTCATATCTAGGCGTTTCGAACCATGTCCTCCACAATATTCTGTAACTCACTTGTCATTTGAAAAAGCCAAAGTTTACTTGGTTATGGATGTGATTTACAAAAAATTGTATAACCGGCGGTTTGTGCTAGCCATTTAGCTTTTAAAAAATGCTCAAACATTAGTTAGCCTTCTCTGTGACAATGTGACAAATGACTTGGTGTTTTGATGACAGCTGTGTGAGTGTTTATGACAAGAACAGATTGAAGGAATGTAGGCATAGGTTACTTGTCTCTGTGTGCATGCTCTGATTGCAACCCGTGTGCATGCCTGTGCATTTGCAATAGACATAAATGACGTAGAGACAGTCCTTTAGCCGCTGTAATTACAGCTGTTTCTAGGAAACGCGACCGCAGACGAGCTACTAAGGGCAGGCGGGCATATCTGGTTACATAGCACTGCATGCTACGATAAAGCTGGTGTTCAGCTATTTTGAAATTCGAAGGTTTGTGTAGCTTTAGTGTGCAATTTAGACTAGACTTGAAGGAGAAGGTTAGTGTGTGTGTGTGTGTGTGTGTGGAGGGGCATTGAAGCGTCACTTTATGGGTTTAGGGAGGTTGCTAAACTTGATTACACACCCATAACACCATAATTAGAGCGTTGCAATATCAACAAACCTTTGGTATGTGGACATAGAACAAGCAATATCAACCTTCAACTCATTCATTTGGGAATACATATTGAGTCGATATAATCCTAAATCAATTGGACTTCATTAAGTAACGAATGCTGAAACATACTATGAGAAGTAGGCTACTTCACCCTACCACAGAACAGTATTCTATTACACAGTCCACTTCTACAGACCCGCCTCCAAAAGAAAACTGTCAAATTCAAGAAGGTTAGGTAAACTCCCCCGCGAGCTGGCTCGCTTTTGCCATGAGAGCACAGGGACCAAACACACCCGGAAATAGTGAGAGTAGGGAGGACCCGAGCAGCAAGAGAAACAGCGATCGGAAAGAGAAAATCGTTTCAGTGTCAACTTCGGCACTCCGGGGGTCCTCAAGGGAGATGATACAGATCGTGTGATCGTTATAGCGTTGTCGTCTTCCTGTTTTTTGTTGGATTAATTATTTTACAAGGAAATAGCCTGGCGGCAATCTTTTAGTGGACACTTTTGCGACATTTGTTTGTGAAACAAAGTAGCTTATGTATGCACGTGCGTTAAACATACTAAGTGTTACATGCACTGCTTGTATTTATGTCAATAGACATCAAGACCGTATTCCTCTATTTATCAGAGCAAGAGATCCAGTCTGAAACGTATTAAGCCTGGGCAACACAAAGTTGTGAAGGCATGTTGGATATGAAGAATTAAGAATATAATCGGTGTAATATAAAGGTCATAGAACATGTTAACGTAAGACATTTAAAAAGACATCAGAAGATCAAGCCCTGTCTTCCATGTCCCATTCAGTATTGAACGTGAAGTAGTTGAGTTATTGGTGAAATCAGTGGCAAACTTGCTGAAAAATGACTGTAAAATTGGACTTTGAAGAGTGTCTGAAAGACTCTCCCCGCTTCAGGTAAGCTATTAACCAAATAATCATGGTCTTATGCTAATACCCATTTAAGAATGTCTAAATTAGTAGATAATTTATGACATACTTTTATGGTGTGAAAATTCTGGACTGTTATCTTTTCAAGATTGCTCAGAGAAGTTCTGTGAAGTACTGTGAAGAGTACTGCCTGAACAGGTAGTTCACGTCATAAAGTCAAGTGTATGGCTGTATTCCATTTTGCTGCCATGAAATTACTGTTCATGGGAGTGGGCTCCCTCAGGGCCTATAGCACAAGAATGTCATTACTGACACCCACTCATACGTATGAACTGCTTGTATTTTGTATCAAATACAGGTTGTTGTTACTATATCTCACAAAAATGGGATCACTTTTGTTTCATGCAGATACAGTGCTATAGTAAAACATATGTTGAACATAAAAAGGAGCTCAGCACATCGGTTTTCAGTGTGGCTAATAAAATGGGGTTTGATGCCTTGGGTGTGCCTCCATAGTGTGTCGGCATGCCGTTCACAAGGAGTTACATGGTGGTATGGTAAATGAAGTGTGCTCTCCCTTTACTCTCTTTCTATCTCTTTATTTCTCTTTTTCTCTCCCCCCTCCCCCATTTACGAGGCCCACACGGTGACGGAGAGTTTGACTTGTGGCAGTGGAGCATGCTGCAGCGGTGAGGTGTCTTGACCGAGAACGGAGGGTAGAGAGAGAAGGGGGGAGGAGGGCGGAAAAGAAGTAGGCCAAAGTCTGTGTCCACAACGGAGGAGTTCATGCTTACAAACACAGTGAGGCCGAGAGGAAAGAGAGATTTTCGAGAGGAGGCACATTGAACCAAGAGAGAGGAGTGACAGTTAATATAAACAGCAAGGACCTTAAACAGACTCCCGCACAGCCTCGAACCGTTGCCTCCCGTTGCTAGGTTGCCGGGGGAGGAGGCGGGTTATGTCGTCCGCACAGAGGAACAGGAAGTCAGTCAAGAGATAGTAAGATGATAAACAGGGACAGGAAGTGACAGGAAGTTCGTTTTTCTAGGGCTGGATGGCCACAGAAACGTAAGGTTTCTCCCTCTCTGACGCAGACCTACACATGCACGCTCAAACCCCCTGATAACAAACACACATTCAGCCGTACTGTCTCTCAGAGTAATGAATATGACGTGTCTTCCTAATGACACAGGCCTTTTTCAATTCTTCAACAATACTTTCCTTTTCAGACTTTTCAGGGCTTTCTCTTTCCTCTCTCTCTTTTAATTTCAATTCAGTGGCCTTTACCAAGAACACGTGTCCTTCTCTCTCCACTCCCCCCCCCCACCCCCTCTCTCTCTCTCTCTCTCTCTTGGTCTCTCTCTCTTGGTCTCTCTCTCTCTCTCTCTCCTGCAGAGACGAGTGGTTCAGTTTTAACACTCCTGTCACGTAGTGTTAGGCCCATTTCAATATGAATGATCCTGAACTGACCCAGCCCCTGGATCTTCTGTTTCTCCTCTACGAGGCCACATAAACAGACACTGTCTGTTCTCTCTCTCGCTCTCTCTCTCTCTCTCTCTCCTCTCTCTCTCTCTCTCTCTCTCTCTCTCTCTCTCTCTCTCCCCCTCCTATATATGCATCTGTCTCTCAGATACACTGTCTCTATACCTCTCTCTCCCCTCTATCTCTCTCCTTTCTCTCATGTCTTCCTTTCTACCCTTTCTGTGTCTATATTGCTGGTGGTGTCTAAGGTAGCGGAAACCACAAGCGAGAGCCGTTGATGTGAGAAAGACAGAGGAGAGATACTGAGTCAGAGACTTGCACTCACAGTTCCTGATGTGTGTTTGTGTGTGTGTTTGTGTTTATCTGTTGGTGTGCATTTGTGTTTTTGTTCCAGAGCTGCTATAGAAGTGGTTGAGGGAGATGTGAGTGAACTAGAGACACGGTTAGACAAGGTGAGAATGTCTCTCTCTCTCCACACACACACACACACACACACACACACACACACACACACACACACCACACACACACACACACACACACACACACACACACACACCACACACACACACACACACACACACACACACACACACACACACCTGACCTCTAAAGAATGGTCTAATATGAAGTGAGAGCTAGTTGGTGGCATTTCACTTGATCTGAGGGGAAATGGTGTTTATTTTTGCTTCCCTACCCGATTGTAACCAAACTAACACGACTCGACCACACATTGTTCTTTTGATACTTAATTCCCCTTAAATGGCGTCGTTTCAGTCAATTGTTATCTCACACTATAGAATATGCTTGTTAATGAATTAGCCCTAAAGAGCCCATGATATCTTTGCTCTTGGTATTCATCACTATAGTTTATTAATCATTGCATTGATGATGATAGTTGTTCATGCTATGCTAAGCAGACTGTATTCCACTCACTCAGCTGAGATGTTTTTATCCTGTGTGTGTGTGTGTGCAAACGTGTCTCTGTGTATGCATATGTGTTTATGCACGTACAATTGGGGCTGTGCATGTGCGTATCTGTGCATTGTGGCACGTGTGTGTGTGTGTGCACGTGTGTGTGTGTGTGTGTGTGTGTAGCTGGTGAAACAATGCCACTCCATGCTAGAAGCTGGCAAGGCCTACTGCCAGACCAGCAAGAGCTTCGTCACGGGTCTCAAGGAGCTGGGACACCACTGTTCAGAAGATGACTCCATGAAGGTGAGTTCACAGGTTCACCTGATTTGGGATCAGTCAGGGATGTCATCAAACTGCTCAGTCATAGCCATCATTTCCCATGCACGCTTCTCATTGACGCCATTTTTTCCCAGTTTTTAATTAAAGAAAAAAAAAGATTCAGACACATTCCATGTTCTTGTCGAGCCAGTCTTGTTTATTTAGCAGTGGTGTGAACAAATGAAGGACGTTTCTTCTCTGATAAGATGCGCATGCTTGGAGATGGCCATAGCAACCGATGAGTGAAGTAAAGCATTATGGGATGTATTTGTGCACCTTTCCCACAGGAGTGTTTGGAGAAGTTCTCCAAGAAGCTGGCGGTCATCCTGGAAGCCCAAGGGGTGCGTGTGTCTTCATCTTTCCACCACACCAAAGTTGACAAAAAAGACGTTCCAAAAAATCTCTCCTATCCACGTGTGTGACTTTTTCGTTGTTGTCCAAACCCCATTTCATTGAGTCTCCTCCCTCCCTATATATCTACCTCCCTCAGGAGGTGATCGAGAACACACAGAAGTCGGTCAAGTTGAAACTGCAGACGTTTGTGAAGGAGTGAGTCGTTTCGGATCATTCATCTGGCTCATGCACAGTTTGTTGTCTCAGGCCAACATGAGCTAATCCCGTCTCAGCCTCTTACCTAATCCAGCCACACACATCTGGTCTGGTGGGACCACTCCCTGGCAGTTTCATGCTCTCCTCTCTAACTTCTCCTTCCTCTATTTTCTTTCCTTTGTTCCCCCCTCCCCTTCCATTACGCTATGTTGCGACCCTGCCTTACCCATTCCCCCCTTACCACCCACCCACCCTCTGTCAACTCCCCCTCCCAGGGATGTGCGGCGCTTTCAAGGATGTGAGGAAGGAGTTTGAGCGCGGCAGCGAGAGCCTGGAGACGGCGCTGAGCCGGAACGCCCAGGTGCCCCGAGGCAAGCAGCACGAGATGGAGGAGGCCAGCCACACCCTCCTCAACGCACGGCGCACCTTCCGTTCCGGGGCTCTGGACTACGTGCTGCAGGTCAGACTTGGGACTATAGGCTGGGGGACTGGGCTAGACTGGTTTTAGACTGAGACTAGACTGGGTCTAGACTGGGTCGAGATCGAGACTGGTCTATGACTGTGAAGGATTTGAGGGACTGAATGAGCATTTTCGCTTTGCATTATCGAAGAAGCGCTGTGACGCTACTACTATTGTTTAGTACTGCTATGTGCCAAGTAAGACTAATAAACCCTATACCATACCACAAAGTACTAAACTACTCCCCAGTGCTGTACAGTCATGCAGTGGGGTGTGCTACCTTGTACTACGCTACTTTTCTAGACAGAATCGTGTAGCGTCACGCAGTGCTAGCATACAGTTTGTTGCTGGATGAGGGGATTGAGGGTACCCTGCTGTACCAAGCTGTATGTCGCTGTGTGAAGTATGTTTGATTGGTTTCATGGGAGATGGGCGGGGCTAACTACAAGCCACTCTGTTTAAACAGTCCCCTTTAAATCCACACATCCCGTGGGTTCTCCTGCCAGGAACACGTAAACACAGACACCCACATTCAAGGTGTATCATGGAAAGTTGTTGCCGTACAGCTTCATCTCAAAACGGTCTGGGATCTGCTCCATGTGAAGCTTTTGCTGGAGTCTGTTGCATAACTGCTGTTTTGAGACTTGTTATCCAGACTAGCAAACTGCGTTGATCAAATATGCAACAGAAAACACTGTTTAGGGACGTGATTGAGCTGTTATAAAGGAGAGCAGCCTTCCCCCAAGGCTTCCCTACAGACTGCCAGCTATAAATACACAGCATAACCAGCTCTAGTCGCTAAGAGCAAGCAGGCTCAAAAACAAATGTGTTTCCCTCACTCGATGCTTGTCTCTCCTAGATCAACGTAATCGAGGCCAAGAAAAAGACGGACATTTTGATGGCGGTGAGTTTGCTCAGTTGCTTTGCCCAAATTTTGAGGGAAGTTCCTGTGCGCTTGATTATGTTGCTCGTTTTGTAAGCTGAGGTTCTGCACTTGGGAGATGGATGTGTTTTTGTTAGGGTGTCGAGGCCCTAAGGTGTACGTTGATGAGGTGTGATGACTCATCGTGCGTCACTGTGATGTTTGGCTTCTTGGCCCGGCTGTTTTGATTGGTTCTCTTGCCCTGTCAGATGCTGTCTCTGATGGAGGCCCAGGCCCAGTTCTTCCAGCAGGGCCACGAGTCTCTTTCGGAGTTGGACGACTATCGACGCACCCTGAGTGACGAGGTACGGGAATAAGAGGAGGAGGTGGGGGATGAAAGAGACAGAATAAGAGAGCAAGACACAGAGGAACTTCACCGAGTCTGTTTAACAGGAAACGTTTCAAACATGCTGTGTGTGTGTGTGTGTGTGTGTGGTGTGTGTGTGTGTGTGTGTGTGTGTGTGTGTGTGTGTGTGTCACTTTCACTGATGAGATGCAACTACAGCCTCTCTTCCTACTTTAACAGGAAATTGTCAAATGTTGTATCTCTCTTATACTCTGTATCCATTTATCTCAATCAGAGAGAGGGGGAAAGAGAGAGATGGGGAGGGGGTGTGAGAGAAGGAGATGAGGGAGAGAGAGGGGAGAATGAGGGAGGGTGGGGAGATGAGGGAGAAAGAGATGAGAGACGGAGACAGAAAGAGGGGGAGAGAGTGAGAGAGGGGAAATGAGAGAGAACATATATTGTTCGTTGTCATGCATCCAACAATGTTCTATGTGGTTCCTCAACACGAGGCAGGAAGTTTGGCGAGGTTCGCCACTTTTCCCCTTCCCGTTCTCTTTCGAGGCAGAGGAAGTCCGACGCACTCTTTCGACCTCCACCTCGAAAGCCGACCAAAATCGGATGCGTCCGATCTTTTGAATTCCCTCTCTCCTTCCCCCTCTCTCTCTCTCTCTTATCTCTTATCTCTTCCCATCGTCCTTCCTCCATGTCGTACCCGTTCTCCTCTCTCTTTTCCACACTCGAGTAACCTCTCTCGCCCCCTTCCACCTCTCCCTTCACTGACCCTCTTCCTTTCCCCCGTCTCCCCGTGTCCTCACCCTCATATCCCTGCACCCTCTGCCATTCCTTCGGAGGTTTCGTCACATCCACAATGCAGGCAACCATCTATCGGTTATCAGTAAGCAGCCAGGCAGAATGGAAGACAGTACTGAGGAAAAGAAATGGAGAGAGAAGGGAGCCTGAAAGTGGGCATTGTTGATTTGCTTTATTATGTAGCCTTGTTTCACAAGTGCCCCATCAATAAGTCCTCTTATCTCTCTCTCTCTCTGTGTGTGTGTGTGTGTGTCTCTCTGTCTCTGTGTGTTTGTCTCTCTCTCTCGTTGTCTCTCTCGTTGTCTCTCTCTCTCTGTGTCTCTCTGTGTGTCTCTCTCACAGCACACTCAGCTGGTGTTAAACTCCGCCAGAGACAAGAGGGACATGGAACAAAGACATGCCGCCATCAAGAAAAAAGTAAACACTCGTAACTTTCACTCTGACATGACTGGAGAACACACTGTTACTGAGAATGTTAGTCTATGCTGCCAGTCTCATTATGAAGCCTGACCTCACTTTCTGCTGAACACACCACTGACATCTAAACTGACACACACTATATCCCTATGCCGACGTTTCTTCTTTGTGTGTCTCTGTGTGTGTGTGTGTCTTTGTGTGTGTGTGTGTGTGGGCGTGCATGCTGTTTCTAGGATGTGTCATACGATGACTCAATCATGGATTTTAGACCTGATGCTGCTAATGGTATCGCTATGGAGGGCTACTTGTACAAGAGAGCCAGCAACGCTTTTAAGACTTGGAGCAGGTACTCATGCACACACGCACACACACACACACACACACACACACACACACACACACACACACAGGTCGTTTGTCTTTCTCTTTCTCTCTCTGTTTCCAGTTTCATCATTCCTTTTAGGCATCATTTTCTTAGCATTTTGTATGACTCCTTGCTCTCTCTACCGATCCCTCTCTCTCTCCTCCTCCCCAATTCTCTTTATGTTTCATCCCTGGTGAAGATACTGGCCTTTATCACCTCTAACAAAGGATGGTTGAGGAGTTCTAGCTTGTGTGGATTGAATCCCAATGACTCAGAAGGATCCATTATTATTTCCATGACTTTTCATCTTCTCTCACCACTCCAGGCGTTGGTTCTCCATTCAAAAGAATCAGCTGGTGTATCAGAAGAAATTCAAGGTGAATCCTTCCGAAGAGCAGCTCTATTTTTCACACAATTTAATAGCAAACGTGAACACTTTCAAAAAGACCCAAATCAAACAGATATTCAGCGCACCCACACATACAAACACACGAATGCACACACACACGTACCCACACAAACATATTCACAGACATGACCAACACACACTGACCCCATCTCTCTCTCCCAGGACCAGCCTACCGTTGTAGTAGAGGATTTACGTTTGTGTACAGTCAAGACCTGCGCTGACAACGAGAGGCGGTTCTGCTTTGAAGTGGTCTCTCCTTCCAAGTGAGTCTCCAGACATCTGTGCTGGTTATTAAGACCCACTCTATTAAGGCCTGTGGCATAATGTAATCCTCTAATCTTGTGTGTGTGTGTGTGTGTGTGTGTGTGTAGGAGCTGTTTGTTGCAGGCAGATTCCGAGAGGCAGCAGCAGGGCTGGATCAGTGCCGTCCAGAACAGCATAGCTTCAGCCTTCCAGGACCACAGAGAGGACACACACAGCCCTGTGAGAAAAAACACACACACACACACAGCCCTGTGAGAAGACACACACACACAGCCCTGTGAGAAAACACACACACAGCCCTGTGAGAAAACACACACACACACACACACACACACACAGCCCTGTGAGAAAACACACACACACACACACACACACACAGCCCTGTGAGAAAACACACACACACACAGCCCTGTGAGAAAACACACACACAGCCCTGTGAGAAAACACACACACACACACACAGCCCTGTGAGAAAACACACACACAGCCCTGTGAGAAGACACACACATACACACACAGCCCTGTGAGAAAACACACACACAGCCCTGTGAGAAGACACACACATACACACACAGCCCTGTGAGAAAACACACACACAGCCCTGTGAGAAGACACACACATACACACACAGCCCTGTGAGAAAACACACACATATAGCATACACTGTACATGTGCTATGTAGAAAAATAGCAAAGTCCCATTATAACTCTCTATATTTGTGTGTGTGTGTGTGTGCTTCAGAGGGAGCGCTGCAGCTCGGTGTCGGCGGGCAGCGTGGGTGGGGGTGGGGGCGGCGAGCAGGACAAGCCTGCTCGCGATGCTCTGCTGGAGGTCCAGGCGCTCCCAGGGAACATGCAGTGCTGTGACTGTGGGGAGCCCGGACCAGACTGGGCCTCCATCAACCTGGGCATCACCCTCTGCATCGTCTGCTCGGGCATCCACAGGTGAGCGGAACGCTCGTGCGGAACGCTCGTGCGGAACGCTCGTGCGGAACGCTCGTACGGAACGCTCGTACGGAACGCTCGTACGGAACGCTCGTACGGAATGCTCGTTCGCCACCCCTCTCTCCATTTTGTTCTTTCTCTATGCCTCTCTTGTGAGCATACACACACATACACACACAAACCGTTGCACATCTCACCCCGCTCTGCCTTTGACAGGAGTCTGGGGGTTCACTTTTCCAAAGTGCGCTCTCTCACGCTGGACTCCTGGGAGCCTGAGCTGGTCAAGGTGAGCTCCATCACATCGAACGCATGACGGGACTGCAGGCCGCACTTTCCTGCTGTTACACTGCATTCTTCGTTCCTTCACCAGTGCTAATAGATTCATGGTCCCTTCACCCTCTCGTTCCCATAGTTGATGTGTGAGCTGGGAAACACGGCCATCAACAGGATCTACGAGGCGCGCATTGATGAGATCACCATCAAGAAGCCCCAACCCTCCAGCCCCAGGTAAGAACTACAATTCCCTACACCTTCATTCTCATTCCTCAGACCCAAAGTGGAGAAAGATATAGGCTAAGCTTGGTGAAAAGCGCTGAATATGTAAATGTACTCTTCAGTCCCCTCTGGTGGTTACAGGTTGTCATTGCAAGCACACATTCAGGACTGCAGTACGAAACTGAACTGTCACTGCTATGTTTACACCGTTCATTATCAAAAACCGTCGGTTTTACAGTAACTCTTTCTCCATCTCTCCATTTGATCTAACAGCATCATCTGTACTTCTGTTTTCTGACTTCCTCTTTTCTTCTCTCTGCTGCACAGACAGGAAGTTGCACAGGTACACGGTTGGTTGGTGTCGTAACTGAATTGTCCCCCGGAAACGTGCTCTGCAGCTGTGTGTTTCATCGCATGTGTTTTTAGTTTCCTAATGGTTTGTACTTGAAAGTGGAAGGGCTTATATGATGACATGTTTTTTTTGTTAACTCAATTTTCTCTCTCTCTCTCTCTCTCTCTCTCTCTCTCTCTCTTGTCTCTGTCTCTTCTCTCCCCTTAGAGGGGATAAGGAATCATGGATACGCTCCAAATACGTAGAGAAGAAGTTCATCCAGAAGCTTCCGGAAACGGGCCGCAATCCCCCTCTGCGTCGCTCCAGCGCCCGGCGGAACCGGACCAACACCCAGGGCCTCGCCCCCAGGCCCGCTCTGAAACCCAAACCCAGCCGCGCCACTCTGCCCCGACTCACAGGTTCTGGACCCTGAAAACATACACAAACACACACACGCAAAGGAAAACAGAAGGAATTCCTGCATGCATGGACTTAAAGGCACATACACACATTTCCAAACACAAACTCACACTCCCAAACACACACACACATGAGCACAAACACACACATGCTGACAGAGCAGAGAATGAAGCTAAACAGACACACCCCTTTGTGTGTATTGTGGTAATCAGCAGGATAAACCGGTAATCTTGTAGCCACCTTTGAAGTCAAGGCATGTGACTCTCTCTCTCTCTCTCTCTCTCTCTCTGTCTCTCTCTCTCTCTCTGTCTTTCAGGATTAAGTCAGAGCGACCTTGTCCAGAAGAACAATACGGCCATTCACAAAGGTGAAATACACACACCCCAATTAAAACAACGACACTAAAAAGGCGTACTTAGCCGTCAACCTTCACACACACACACCCAACGCTTGCCAGGGACTGCGACCAAACCAGTTGATTGTTCTCCTAACCTGCCCGGTTCACTCTCCAGACGAGGAGAGGAGGAGGAAGAGGAGGACCTGAGTGGTCTTCACCCCGGGGCTCTGCTGTATCGCTCCGCCGCCCTGCAGCACTTCCCCGTCATGGCCGACGCTCTGGCCCACGGCGCCGACGTCAACTGGGTCAACGCCATGGAGCAGGCCAGCACCCCGCTCATACAGGCAGTCACATCGGTGAGCTGGTGTGTGTGTGGGTGTGTGTGGGTGTGTGTGTGTGTGTGGGTGTGTGTGTGTGTGTGTACTGTACTTACATTCCCCCTCCATCCCAGAATGCCTTGGCGGCGTGTGAGTTCCTGCTCCAGAATGGAGCCAATGTGAACCAGGCAGACAACAATGGGAGAGGACCTCTGCATCACGCCACCATACTGGGACACACGGGGTAGGAAGGGGTTTTAACACACTGTCTGTCTGTCTCTGTCTGTCTGTCTGTCTGTCTGTCTGTCTGTCTGTCTGCTCTGTCTGTCTCTCTCTCTCTCTCTCTCTCTCTCTCTCTCTTTCTCTCTGTGTCTGTCGGTTTCTTTCACTATTTCACATAGTATTAGTTAATTACACTTTGCACCTTTTGTATAGTATAGTTAGACTTGTTTAAGATTTACTCCTATATGTTGAATGTATGTATGTCTGTGCAAACTGTCATGGCGATTAAAACCCCATTCTGATTCTGATGTGGCTGTTCAGGCTGGTGTGTTTGTTCCTGAAGAGAGGGGCGGACTACAATGCCAGAGACAAGGACCAGAAGGACCCCATCACCATCGCCGTAGACGAGGCCAATGCTGACATCGTCACACTGTGAGCAGGGGAAGGGAGGAGGAGGAGGGGGGAAAGAAGGAGCATTTTTGTACATTTTGTGTTTTGTGAGTGTCTGTAAGAGGAAAAAGTAGATGACAAGGTGTACACCCTCACTCCTCCTCTCTCCCCTAATAGGCTGAGGCTCCACAAGATGAACAAGGAGATGCGCGAGATGGACGGAGCCTTTGGCCAACCAGGTCACTCAGGGGGCCTGGGTGGTGGGGGAGGGGGCGGGGGGACAGGAAGTGGGAGGGGCCAAACCAGGAAGAGCCTCCAAGCTCTTAAGAACCACTTGAGTGGGTGGGCACTCGGGGGGGCAGAATGAGTCGGTGGGGGCGGTAAGATTAGAGGAGGTATGGACCCTGGCAAAGTACGAACACGACACATCGGCTAACGGGAAACATTGGCTGAACTTCAAGGGAATGTTTTTTTTGGGGGGGGGAAGAGGCAACAACCGGAATGATCCGCAGACATTGTACGAAAGCTTCCAGTCAAAAATTGACAGTTCTTGCGACATTTAAAAAAACAAACATTGGAAGAACAGGGGGTACACGAGCCTCTGTCCACTGTGTGGCTAGAGAGCGACTTGGAGGCCACAGAAGAATGCCTGTGAGAAGGATAAGGGGAGTAGCTTTCAAACGGGAGAGAAAGGAGGGGGAGAAAGACCATCCCGGGACAATGGAGAGAGGATGTGCATAGAGAGAGAGAGAGAGGGGCGTTTATGTAACTGTACCCACGGCACTTTGATATTGAGCAAAATAACGCAAAGTCGTCTTGCACTTGTTAAGGACCTCCTGAGCTCAGTGTTATGGCTGTCGAGCGCGCTTTGTGAACACTGTATGTTTGTGTCTGTTCGTATTACGTAGCATTGTTGTCATGTATGAACTGCATGCTGTGTATGTATACATCTTGCCACTCGGCTCAAAGATGGAATCAGCTTGTTATGGGTTTACATGGTGTATTTGTCTCACCACGCCTTACCAAGCACCGAACAGTTTCTATAAGCTGTATTCAAAACCTTTTTCGGGGTTGTCCGGTGTCCATTTGAATCTATTTTGCAACTGTACCCTTTTCAAGCTGTTTCCTCTTCTCCGACAATGTTGTGCTTCAAGTATCAACCCTGTTCCTTAAGTCTTGTGTGCTCTCGCTTGTGCTCAAGGACGCGCCACTGACAGGGGAAATTACTTCCCCCCCCACCCCCCCCCCACCCGTGTGGCCAAACCTGGGAGCTTTTCCATTTTCCAAAGAGTTACATCTAATCTTTCATTCCGTTTGGACTCGTACAGCTAGGCTCAAATGCTATGCTGCTTGTGTGGATTCCGTTTGACAACTTAAGTATTCTTGTCTGCTAGGATGGGGGCCAAAAATGCCTGCCGAGTCACTTCCAAGCCCACCGCTTAAATGAAGATAACCCATCCATTTTTCAAGACGATGGTCAAGAACAAAAAGTACAATCCCACTGGAATTGGGGTTAAGAGCGATGTCAATGCTGATTGGTCATTTGTTTATGACACCATGTGGTCCATGTGCTGTTTGTGTGTGCACAAGTGTGTGTGTGTGTCTGCGTGCACAAGTGTGTGTGTGTGTGTCTGCGTGCTAATGTCTCCAGTCCACTGAGATGGCTGAGTGGCCTCTGCAGCTTGCAGTGTGTGTTCTGCCTCGTCATGCCTGGCAGAGCAACAGGTAAAGTGTGTGTGCCGTGTCTGTGTGTGTGTGTGTGTGTGTCCATACATACGTGTGCTGAATTGTTGCTTTCACGCTAGTATTAAGAACACGGACGAAACAGCATAGAAGGAGCCATATGCCTGTGGAAATATTCAAGGCCGTAGCCATGGAGTCAACATTGGGTTTAATGTCTCCCCCTCCTCTGCCCCCCCCTGCCCCCCCCCAGGTGACGAGATGTACAACGACATCTTCAGGGACTTCTCCCACATGGCCTCCAACAACCCAGAGAAGCTCAAACGCCGGAGCACCGACTTCAAGACCTGAAAGCTGCCGTCGCCGGGTCCGCACGCTGGGGGACGCTGGGGGACGCCGTGGGAGCGCGGGCCTCCTCGTTCGCTCCACAAGTCGTTTTTCCGAATCGATTCCAGAGACAGGCACGCATGTAGCTGTTGCGACACAGACGCATGTCGAGCCCAGTTGTATGCATGCACATAAGCAGCCACAGGCATGCCTCCCTGCATGGCCTTGCGTAACCTTCTCTCTCTCTCTCTCTCTCTCTCTCTCTCTCTGTCTCTCTCACGTGCTCGCTGGCATCCTGCTGTGTTAGCTCACTGGCCAGCTGGGGGATGACTTCAGCCCAACAGTGAGGACGTTGTGTCCCCAGTCCAGTGCACTGAAGTGGGAACACAAAAGTCAACTCTGAGAAATATCCCACACAAACCATTCGACCAGCGATGGATAAGCACGCACAGAATGACACGATATCATCCATATGTCGTCCTTTTAATTTGGCTTCCCATATGAAATAAGGTTTTGTTTTTTGGATAAAGCTGCAGGATGTATTTTTTTTATGTTTAATGTGTATGTTTGGATTGTTTTATCAAATGCCCATTGCGCTGGGAACGTTTGAAACAAATAAAAAGTCATTATTCAGTCACATGTTCAGTTGATACGGGGGAAACAAATGTGCGTTTGAGTTCATTTTAAGAGCTTTATAAAGGGTGGAGATATTGATGCCTGGATGGACTCAGATCTTGACCATCTACATCCACTAGATGGTGATATCGTCTTATTTTTTATAAAAATGGTACACAAAATTCCCCCAAATCTTTATAATGTCCATATATAGCACATACGGTTTAGTTGATTTGTAGCAAAGGATTTGTATAAACATGTTCTTCAACTAGGCCAATGAGGTAGCCCATTTTTCAAAAAGTCAGAAAAAGAGAATCTGCTCATTAAAATGTCACAGGTCAGCTTTCCACAAGTCACCAAGATTGAAGTCTAGGTGTGCTTGAGAGCACGTGTGACGACTGGCCATGAATCTGTCAGACATGAATACAAAACATCACAATCAAAGTGACTACATATGCAAGAATATCTATTCAGAACAAAATCATCTTGCACTATAGGCAGTGAGCATATGATGAATCATTCAAAACATACTTGAATCTAATCTACTTGAGTCTGAACAAAAATGTTTTTTTTCTCTTCCCAGTCCAGACCTGTCTAGTAGGTTTTGAATATGAATCGAATGCACACAATTGGTAGAAAGTTGCAAAAGATCATTGTGAAATGTCTAGGGATCCTACAATATTCAGTGATTATTTTTGGTCAGGAAAGATTGTACTGCAAGCACTATCCCTTGGCGTAATAAGAAATATTTGAATCATTTGTTGACCCCAGATTTTTCATTTCTATGGATATGGTCTTCTCTCAGAGAGAAAGAGAGATAGAGAGAGAAATGCTTAACAAAGCCCAAGTCTTTGCTTCACATGCACTGAGAATTAAAGCTCACATGCTAAGATTTACTGGCCCCACTCCCCAAACCTGGATTTTAAATGCTTATTAGCATCAGAGCTAACACAGAAACAGATACGGATAAGGACAACATGCTAACCTCGTCTGAAGGCTTTAAGCTTACAATCACTACTTCCCACACTTGGAGTGAGGCTGGATGAGATGTGTGACTGTTTACCTAACTCCAGGACCTGTTTTCATTAGGCTCAGTAGGGTAGGCTAACCAATCAGAGTCCACCACACTGATCCATGGGGCTCACCGATGAACAACCAGTGAACTCTTGGCAGGCTGCACAGGATGTTCTATTCCCCGTCTTGGTTCCAGGCTCTCGTGGCTGATTTAGGATCTCTCTGCCTCCATGTATTCCCCAGCGTGGGGCTTAGTGCCAAGGCCTTAAGGCCACAGAGTGAAACGTGGATATCCATGTGGGTAGAGGGTAGTCTACTTTCCTCTAGGATCACTATTGCTGCTATGGAAAGAGGTGGGAGGAGTTTGGGCCGATGACTCGACAACCAGACCGGTTTCCTCTCCCCACCAAGGCTGGAGTGTAGCTAGGAATCCAGCTGTTGACAATCAATGATTCCCAGGGTGAACGATTCACAGGTGAGGGAGTCAGAGGCCCAACGAATGCACTGTCACTGACACTTTGCCCCACATGCAGATGACAGGTGACATCTTAGTGCCCTAGTGCCCTAGTGCCCTGTCCTCTGCACTAAAGATAGCTCACCCACCCCATCCCCACACCTCCTTCTCCTCCATCAAAGTAATGTATACACTATGTTATGATGGAAATAGAAAATAAACCAGAACAATCAAATTAGGTTTTAGTAATTAGGAAATGGTTGATAAAGGACACTTGGCATTGCTCTGTATTGTTAGTTAAGCTTTGGAGCAGTAATCTGTTCCTTTCATACGCCATCGCACCTTCCCAAGTCTAAGGATAGACAGCAAGGCCAGTGGTATGCCTGAACAGTAACTCGGGGCAAAGAGTTCCTTTGGTGAAGGTTCTACGGCCTGTCAGGAGGCTGACACAACAGATCTCCGCTAATTGGCTGCGAACCAGGAAGAGAAAAGTGTATATGTCGTCATAAATCCATAAAATCAACAACAACAAAAAGACGGTGGTGACGATTCTTAATGTCCTGAGAGTAACCATTGTCATGAATGTGATTCCAGCACCTTGATAAAAAAAAGAACAGTCTCCCTTCAGGGACGGTTGGCTGAGAAGACACGCTAAAGCCAAACCGATATGGGCACCGTCCCATTCTGTAAACCGCTGCAGTAGAACCCCCAAGATAATCGTTCCAGACCGGTGTTCGTTCTGCCCAAGCGCGTGTGTGTGTGTAAACATTACAGGGACACTGAAACGATGCTATGGTTGTGGTATGTGACCTTGGTCAAAACAGGTCAAAGCTACCACACGTGGCTTCACTCAAAATGTAGTCTCCGCAGGACAATGAAGTTAGCCTTACAGCACATTCCCTGCAGTCACTTCCTTGGTGCAACAGCCAACCCTTTGTCTACTACTCTTGAGTTACATTTCAGATCTTATTTTCATATCGTAGCTTCTGTAGTTGAAACACTACACTACTGTCTTTTTGGGGTGTGTGTGTGTTTTGGGTGTGTGTGTGTTTGTGCGGGTGTGTTTGTGCGGGTGTGTTCCTGAGCAGGAATGTTCAGAATCCAGTACTTCTTGGCACAGAAAGGCAGAAAGAAAAAGGCATCAGTTTCCCCAAAGCACCCCCCGGGTGTACAGGTCACATGCTTTCCTGACAAGCTGAAACACAGACAGAACCCTCTCCCTCCACGCAAGGAAGCCAAAGCCCCCCAATGGAACGGGGCCCATCACACAAGGCAGCGATGCGATTGGCCGACGGAGGTTCCTGCCAGACGTGGATGAAATCAGCAGTTGTTGTCGACCTCGGTCCTGTCCTGCTTCAGAGGCAGGTCCTCCCGGTCCAGTTTGAGACTGATGCGGTCCAGTTGTGGTTCGGTGAAGGGGAGGGTGTCCAGCTGGTTGAGCCCCTCTGTGAGGGTGGAGGGGGATTTCATCAGTGCGGACTCGGCGTCTTTCGCGTCCTGGCCGGGGGTTCTGGGGCTCGCCAGAGGAGGCGGGGCCGTGTGGGAGAAGAAGTGAGGCAGCATGGTCGTCACCAAGGTGCCCAGGATGACGGAAATGCCAGCCACTACGAATGAGGCTGTGTAGTTCCCAGTAATGTCCCTCAGCAAACCTGAGACAGAAAGAGGGAGAGACGGGGGGGAAGAGAGAGAGAGAGAGAGAGAGAGAGAGAGAGAGAGAGGAGAGATGACGCTATGGTCAATGGGCACGGTTATACCCCTTAGTCTCCCCTCTAATCTAATGTTCTTAAGGATCCCCCCCCCCACACACACACACGTCCACCCTTACCATGACTTCTACCAAACAACCCTTCCTCCTTGCCCATAACCCCTCTAACCCCCCCTCCCAGACACACACACACACACACACCCGTATCCCCGCCTCACCTGACAGAGGCGCTCCCAGGAGCCCGCCCACGCTCTCGATGAGCTGCAGCAGGCCCAGGGCGCCCAGCGTGCGCTGCATGCCCACGATCTCCGGCACCACCGAGAACACCAGCGGCGTCATGGCGCCCGAGCAGAACCCGTAGGCCAGGCTGACCACCACCAGGCCCGGGTAGGAGCCTCCCAGCGAGCCCAGCGGCAGCAGCAGCAGGAACAGCCCCGTCAGACCCGTCCAGAGGCACAGCATGTGGGGGAGACGCAGGCGGCCCAGGTCCGACGCCCAGCCGGACACCAGGCGGCCCACGATGTCGGTGACGCCGGTGGCGGAGATGATGAAGGCGGCCTGGTACTGGGAGAAGCCCTCGTGGCGGCTGTGGGCCACCAGGTGCACGTAGGGCACGAAGTAGCCGAAGTTGAAGAGGGTGATGGCCAGGCTGTAGGTGAGGAAGGGCCTCTGGGAGAGGAGGGAGAGCTCCAGGTAGGCGTAGGCCTTGGAGAGGACGGAGGAGCAGGCGGAGGAGTGGACGTCGGACTGCGCCTGGAACGGAGGGGGAGGGGTTACGGTGGGGAGCGAGGGATGGCGGGGGCAGGGGGGGTGGGTGAGGAGCAGAGGAGGAGGGATAGAAGTGGGGAGAAGAAGTTGGGGCATGGGAGAGGAGAGGGAGAGAGAGAGAAAGAGAGAGCAGTATGTCAGTCTAGAGCAAGAGAGACACATCCACACACACAGATTACATTCCAGTACTGACATGAATGCCACGAGTTGATTTTGAAACTATACATGTAACAATTATGTACATATTTCAAACAGACGTCAAGACACAACGCTACCCACACATGTACACACAGGCTTTCACAAATTAGTACTCCTGGGCCCCCAGGGTTTTGCCTGTTCCTCCAAAATGATATCTTCATTCCAAACAGTAAAAACTAAAACCCAGATCAGCTACTCATCTTCTTTCAGACCATGCGACCTGCTGTACATCATCACCCCCCCCAAGACCCCCGCTAGTCATTTACTCAACCCGCTTGTTCCCCCAATCCCCTCATCTCGTCCGTACCTCCACCACCTCCACCACCTTGGGGCCCCCCGGGGGCCGTATGAGGGCCCCGCAGGCCACCATGTTAAAGCTGAGCCCCCCCTAGGACGAGCAGGGCCCCCACGCCAGGTGTACGTGTCCACCAGCAGCTGGAAGAGCGGCGAGAAGGCGAAGGAGGAGAGGCCGATGCCGGTGAAGCCCAGCGCCATGGCCAGGGAGCGGCGCCGCGTGAAGTACTGCATGACCGACGCCACGGAGGGGGTGAAGACCAGCGCCCAGCCCGAGCCTGGGGGGAGGGGGGAGGAGGAAGAGATGGGGAGGGGTGATGGGTGGGTGTAAGAGGTGGAGAAATGTGAGGGGGAGGAAGAGAACAATGGGTAAGAGAGATAGAGAGAGAAGGAAGGCATGGAGAGAGTAGAAAGTGTTATAGACAAGTTGAAATCATACGTACAAATAGTGCCTGGTATATGTGTGTAAAGGTGTGTGTTACCTGAGATGACCCCCATGGTGAGGTACAGGTGTGTGACACAGGTGGCCTGTGAAGCCAGGATGAAGCCCAGTCCAGACAAGAACCCTCCCATCATCACCACAGGCCTGGCGCCATAGGCATAACACAGAGCTGTTCCTACAGGACCTGGGGTACACACACACACACACACACTACCTAGTTACCTAACAGAAGGCCAATTTAAGATCGTTATTCTTTTAACATGTGACAAAATGATATATATAAAAATATTTAAAAAATCATAATAAAATGGATAGGGTCGTGCTCCCATCCACACACAGACACACACCTGCCTGCTCCGCTGGTACTTACTGACAAGCTGCTGCATCGCCACCCCGATGGAGGTGATCCAGGAGATGACCTGGGCACTCTCGTCGAAATACTGAACAAACTCCACGAAGAACACGCCCAGGCTGCGGATCAGGCCGAACACCAGGGCCGAGCTCACAAACAGGGAGCCCACCACCACCCAGCCCCACCCCCCGTCTGGCTCGGCCTCCGGGGGAGGTGCGGGCCTGGGCTGGAACTTGGACATGGCTGGGGGAGGAGATAAGCAGGGTAGAGGAGGTGGAGTTAGTCTGACTGAGAAGTTTTATCGGGTTGTGTGATTGACACTGAACATAATCGTGTCGGTGTAAAGGCCCTGGCGGGCGTAGGAGAGGGGAAATTAGAGACAGGCGGTTGGGCCACATAAAAATCACATGTCTGTTGATTCGGAAGAACACCCACTCACTGTCCTAAGAGGAGCTGTTTGGTAACCAGCTCTGACCTGATCATTAACCATCGCACCACTCTCTGAGGCTTTTTCTTTGAAGGAGCATTCGGTGACACACAAATTGGTCTCCATTCATAGTCACAGCTAACAGATAAAGCTAGTACTGCAAGTCTCTCTGGATAAGAGCGTCTGCTAAATGACTACATGTAAATGTATTAAAGTCTGCCTCAGCATGCCTCCGTTACAGAGACGCACAGGGTTAGCTCCACGCCGCTATCAGCTCTGCTGAGGCTTGCGTTTCTTTCTTGGCCTCCCAGAAGTTAACGGCAGGTGTGGATGAGATAAGATCCAGCTCCTTCTTTCCGTCTTTCCCTCTTATCTAAACGTTCACGTTTCAGACCAGGTGAAGTGTGACAGCTGTCCTAGTGACACACGGAGAACCAATCGTCTTTAACTTGTGAGGGCTTCTTGAAACTATGCCGGCTGTGTGAGTGACCTTAGGAACAACTACTTTATGAGGGCTGTTCATTTTTTGGGTGTACATCATTCACCAGCTAATTGTTCACTAGCTAACTGCGCTCCAAAAATCAAGCTGAAAAACCAGCATAACATTTGACTGTGGTCCAGAACTCCATTAGAGATGTTTTGTCTCTATAATAGACATTGAAACTAGAGAGAGTGGAAAAATTACAGAAACTTGGAAGGCAGAGAGAAAGAATGAGAACTTTGTAGCACAGCTCGTTGATCAAGGCCCAGAGGTACTTGAGGGGAATGAAAAGATGGATTAAGTCTGTTTTTCTTTCTCTAATTCTGCCCCAAGCCAAGGGGCATTCCTGATGGGTAATGGAGGCTTCAAAGGATATTTCCTGTTCCTTTTCCTCGGTTGTCTTGCTTTCCAAAAGGTTTAGATATGATTCAGAGGACGGAAGTCACTCACCAGCAAATAACTGGTTTGTTTACCTGCTTGAACGGTATAGGAACAGCTTGCGGTACAGGACTGTCCAGTGAGCCCAGAAACCTGATGGAATCATACGCTAACGTGCCCCTGAGTCACTGTCACTGATGAAGACTCAGGGCTTTTGCTGAAGGGTCATTTACCACCTGAATAGTGCCTCTGGGATCAAAACAACCATTTGCACAGTGTGTGTGTGTGTGTGTGTGTGTGTGTGTGTGTGTGTGTGTGTGTGTATGTACAGTCTACAAATGGGTTCCTACCGGTGAACAATGAAGAGCAGGAGGAAGATCACTAGAAGAATCCAGTGTTGTGGAAGCTACAGGAGAGGAAACAGGGGTAAATCATGACACTCATCATATCATTTTGCCCTGCCCTAGTGATTCCCTGTCTCATTGTCTTCACCTGTGTCTCGTTGAGTTCTCGTAAGTTTCATTGTGTCCACCTGTGTCTTGTTTGTTTCTGTGTATTTAGGTTCCTGTTTTGTGTCCACTCTTTGTCTTAGCATTACCTTTTGTCCCTGCGTGTTACCCTGTCTGTTGCCAGTTTTCGAGTATTAAACCCCTTTTGTTTGACCATGCCTGCTGACTCCCCATGCATTTGGGTCCAACCCCACCTCATGTGGTGATAATTAGACCAACGCTCGTTTACATAGAGCACAGGTAGAGAGGTGAGAGCACGGTAGAGGTAGACAGGTAGAGAGAGCACAGGTAGAGAGGTAGACAGGTAGAGAGAGCACAGGTAGAGAGCAGGTAGGTAAACAGGTAGAGAGAGCACAGGTAGAGAGGTAGACAGGTAGAGAGAGCACGTAGGAGCAGGTAGAGAGAGCACAGGTAGAGGTAGACAGGTAGAGAGAGCACAGGTAGAGAGGTAGACAGGTAGAGAGAGCACAGGTAGAGGTAGACAGGTAGAGAGAGCACAGGTAGAGGTAGACAGGTAGAGAGAGCACAGGTAGAGAGGGAGACAGGTAGAGAGAGCACAGGTAGAGAGGTAGACAGGTAGAGAGAGCACAGGTAGAGAGAGCACAGGTAGAGAGAGCACAGGTAGAGGTAGACAGGTAGAGAGAGCACAGGTAGAGAGAGGTGAGAGCACAGGTAGAGAGGTAGACAGGTAGAGAGGTAGACAGGTAGAGAGAGCACAGGTAGAGAGGTAGACAGGTAGAGAGAGCACAGGTAGAGAGGGAGACAGGCTTGTCACAAGGCTCATAAAGGCCAGCAAGGTCCTAGAATTTACTGACTTTTCACTTTTATAACTCTAGCCTAGACCCTTTAAAATGGTGTGCAAGACTATGAAGAACAATCTAGTCTTATTAAATAATGACACAAGTGTACCACAACCGGACATAGGGCACAAACTAAGCTGTGTCTCTGTCAGAGGATATCTAGTTAAATAGTTACGCTGAGGTTAACATGACCTGGCTGAGATCCTAGTGTGGCACATTTTCTCAGCGTCATAAGTCATGTCCACACAAACACAAATCTACTAGCTAACTTTGATATAAATAAGTATGCAGGTGTATAGACAATGAGAGTCCTGTATATCACGAAGATTCATTAAAATAATACAACTTGAAAATAACAGTAATGACACAGTTGAGTACAATGGGCTACTTGACCCCCACATACCAGTAATATGCGTTCCGAGTTCAATTATGCGCTTGATGAAGTTGAAGGAAAAGAGGATAGAGCTAAGTGGCCACGTCCCACCACGGTGTAGGCTGAACGTTTAGGATGAACTCATGAACAGTACAGGTATATGGCAGTGCTTTTATAAAGTACTCATTCGAATGCATAGTAGTAGAGCAGTTTTTTTTACCCACTGTCAGTAACTCCCACTTGACAGCTTCCAATGAGCTGTTGTAAACTCAATGGGACAGATTACGATGTACAAAACACGCATGCGCAAGAAGCATCAAACGCATCTGTCCAAAGGCGGTTTGATTCTATTGTGTGCAGCCGCGGTTACAAACGAATATTTATGCAAACTGTCTCGGCGTATTTTGGCTATAGCCCTTAGTGATCATGTGACAGCTAGCGTGCATCATAATAAAGCTCTCGTGTGTAACTCATTATCCATTATAATGTGATAAGAATGCTACCCAGTAAGAGTGCTGCGCGGTAGACAAACTACAGACTACATGTATTCACGTGGTCTTTATCATATAGGCGCGTGTGCTTTTCGAACGCCCCTATCATATTCGCATGCTGTAGACTTTCCATTTAAGGTTCTAATCTAAACCACCCCATCTCTCAATGAAGACTATTTTTTATTATACTCACTATTGCAATCTATCATGCACGAATGGCATATGTATCATATGCCAAACCGACAGTTTAACTATAACAATAGTATCGAAGCAGGCGCTGGTGCTCGGCAGTCGGTTAAACCAGGATATTCGTGAGCAATGAGGCTGTAATACAAGACGATTAAAGGAGCCTGCATGGTCAACGATGGTCGTACCGAACTATCTGACCCGTAAATGCCAAAAACCTTTACGAGTTGCAGATCTCGTGTGTCTTCTGAAACGTTGTGCATAGTAGCCTATACTCACCCATGTGCTTAGATGTTGTTCAGCCCATTCAACAGGATAGCCATAAAGATGCCATGGATTTTACCGATAATACATACATCCCATTCCTAAATTAATAGCTCCGTGAAATGTGCCATTTTCACAAAAGCTGATGCGCGAGTGACAGCTACGTAGCTTCAGGCGCATGTCGCCAGCAAAATATAGACCGCTCAAGCCATGTATGTGGTAATGCTTACATCATATTGTGTAAGAAGGCTGTTGCAAGGAAAGCCTACTGCAAATCTTTAGTTATTGGTTAGCCAACCGGCCGCAATTTGACCCTTTCCCAACACAGTTGACGTGCCTCATAATAACGTGTTATAAGTGTATTGTGTACCTACAGCATAAGAGCGCTCAAGGTGGAAACCTAGCCTCCACAAAGTTCTTAATTTGTTGATTTAAATATTTTAATAGGAACGTTAAATCAATAGCTTACACTTGGTTACTATATGGTTACTATATAGGTTACTATATGTTTATTGTATGCACCTTCCTGCCAAAGCAAATTCCTTGTCTGTGCAAACTTTTATGGTCAATAAATCCCTTTCTGATTGTCAGAATCAGAATCAGAAAGGGATTTATTGGCCATGAAAGTTTGCACAGTCAAGGAATTTGCTTTGGCAGGAAGGTGCATACAATAAACATATAGTATCCTTAAATTTAAATATGTGGACTGTCTATACTAAATATCTATACTATATAACTATACTATCTATACTAAAGTGGAATTATATTTAAAATAAAATATACAATAAAATATAAGTTGCCTAATTTACAATATAAAAATACAAAAAATACAAATATGACAAAAAATACAAATGTACAAGATGCAGTAATGTAGTGCAGAATACTAGAGTCATTAAAGTAAAGTCAATAAGTCAGTGTGAACCCTTGGCCTTGTTGAAGAGGCCAACAGCAGAAGGGAAGAAACTGTTTTTGTGTCGAGAGGTGTTGGTCCTGATGGACCGCAGCCTTCTGCCGGAGGGGAGTGACTGAAACAGGGAGTGTCCAGGGTGGGAGGAGTCGGCCACAATCTTCCTCGCTCGCCTGAGGGTCCTCGAGGTGTTTAGGTCCTCGAGGGTAGGCAGATTGCAGCCAATCACCTTCTCCGCAGTGCGGATGATACGCTGCAGTCTGCTCTTGTCCTTGGCAGTGGCAGCAGCGTACCAGATGGTGATGGAGGAGGTGAGGATGGACTCAATGATGGCTGTGTAGAAGTGCACCATCATGGCTGGACTGGAGGTGCAACTGTTCGTGTACAGGGAGAAGAGCAGAGGAGAAAGGACGCAGCCCTGAGGAGATCCGGTGCTGATGGACCGGGAGTCAGAGACTTGTGTTCCCAGCTTAACGCACTGCTTCCTGTCAGACAGGAAGTCTGTGATCCACCAGCAGGTGGAATCAGGCACGTTCAGCTGGGAGAGCTTGTCCTGAAGCAGGGCGGGGATGATGGTGTTGAAGGCAGAGCTGAAGTCCACAAACAGGATCCTGGCGTAGGATGCTGGGGAGTCCAGGTGCTGTAGGGTGAAGTGGAGGGCCATGTTAACTGCATCGTCCACAGACCTGTTGGCTCTGTAGGCAAACTGCATGGGGTCCAGAAGGGGGTCTGTGATTGATTTGAGGTGTGCCAGCACTAGGCGCTCAAAAGACTTCATTACCACAGAGGTCAGGGCGACAGGTCTGTAGTCATTATGTCCAGTTGGCCTGGGCTTTTTGGGCACAGGGATGATGGTGGAGGCCTTGAGACAGGCTGGCACATGGCATGTCTCCAGGGAGGTGTTAAAGATGTAGGTGAACACCGGAGACAGCTGGTCAGCACAGTTCTTAAGGGTGGCAGGGGAGACAGCGTCCGGCCCAGCTGCTTTGCGTGGGTTCTGCCTCTTGAAAAGTCTGTTTACTTCACCTTCCTGAATGGAGAGTGACGTCACAGAGTTGGTGGGAAGGGGGGGGGAGGGAAGGGATAGTTCAGGGGATTCCAATTGTCTTTCAAAGCGACAGTAGAACTCGTTCAGGTCGTTGGCCAGGCGTGAGTCGTTAGTGGAGTGGGGGGCTCTGGGCTTGTAGTTGGTGATCTGCCTGAGCCCTCTCCAGACAGAAGCAGAGTCGTTAGCAGAGAACTGACGCTTCAGCCTCTCTGAGTACAGTCGTTTAGCCTCCCTCACAGCCTTGCTAAACCTGTTCTTCGACTCCTTGAATCTGTCCTTGTCCCCACTCCTAAAAGCGTCCTCTTTGTCCAGCCTCAGCCTTCTGAGTTTAGCTGTAAACCAGGGTTTGTCGTTGTTGTAGCTCACCCTGGTGCGTGTTGGTATACAGCAGTCCTCACAGAAGCTGATGTATGACGTCACAGCCTCTGTGAGCTCATCCAAACTACTGGAGGCAGTCATGAACATATCCCAGTCAGTGCAGTCCAAGCACGCCCGCAGATCCTCCATAGCCTCACTGGTCCACTGTTTCGATGTCCTCACAACAGGCTTACAGCGCTTTAGCTTCTGCCTGTATGCAGGAATCAGGTGGACCATGACGTGGTCTGAGTGACCCAGTGCTGCACGGGGGACCGCATGGTATGCTTTACTGATTGTAGAGTAGCAGTGATCCAAAGTGTTCCCTTCTCTGGTAGGACATTTGATTGTGATTGTTTTCAAACAGGTATGGTTATTGATAAACAGCTTCATGGATGTCCTGATATTCCTGGATGCAGATACTATGCAGGGTTATAATGCTCTCTACAGAGCATAATACAAGTTGTACGTGTGTGTATAAGAGTGATGTGGGTATTTGTTCCTATATTAGTGTCTATGTGTGTGTGTGGATTGGAAAGTCCCCACACAACATAATTTCCCTGGTGCTTGTTCCCCTGCCCACCAAGTCATCATAACCCAGGAAGTATGGGATGATGGAGGGTGAGAGAGTTCAGCTGTGCCGGCGCCCCCTCTCCTCCTCCTCTTCCTCTTTGTACTCTTCAATACAGGAAGCGGCTTGCTGACACACACGTTACTGGGAGTTTGTATTAGAACCTCCTTGGGTGTAAAGCAATGAGCGCGCTTCAAATCAGAGCCCTACCGGAAACAGGTGCCAGGCAGTACCATTGTTCCTACCCCCACCGACATCCAGAAGCGGCCCCAGTCTAGGAGCTCTGCCCCGCTGCACAAGACATGAGTCATGGAAGTCTGAAGGGTTAGCTTCCGGAAGGAAGTCTAGGGAGGGAAGGAGAGAGGGATGGTTAGGTGCACTGGGAGAGCTTTGCTTGGCAGTTGAAATGAAATAATGGGGGTGATTTTAGATTTCGGTCGTGCGTCAGGTAAGAAAGTGAAAGACGAGGGACCTCGTGCACCAACACTGAATGTCATCGGCAGTGGACGTCGTTTATGATTTACAGAGAAGAATGTTAACAAGCCACATCCACATCACATTCCATGCAGTACTTTCACGCCAAATAAAAGTCCACAGCAGAGAATTATGGCTTCAACACGACACATCTGATGTTGATGGATAATTAGTTTAATTTAATTTGTATAAAACACCTCCTGTCTTTGTCCAGCAAAAGAACACAATAACAATTTCACTATCAGTAGTATTTCTCACAATTTTATACAGTTGCTAGTTTTCAACTCTAAAATCTAAACAATCCCTCATATACAAGAGAATCAAGTCCTTTGCCTGCTTGGACCGTGAAATACATTATTATAAAGCACCAATGTCGACCAAAAAGTATTCTTGCACTTAAATATAATCAATTCGAAAAAACAATCTGCTCCATATGACATATTTGTCAAAGGATGCTTTCTATACAGTATGCAGGCACCAGGCCATGTAGTTTACTAAAATAAAACAGTCAAACTAAAAGGCCATTTAATGGTGTCCATGTACTTGTTAAATATAAGTGGGACAATTTCATTTAACCCGATTGTAATGTTAAGTGAGCCAATTCATTCTATGTTGGAGGCTAATATTTAAAAAAAGAAAAACAATGGCAACAAAACCTTCAGTTGAAATATCTCCCTCCTTGATCCTGACATACTTGATCCTTCTCTTTAACATCCCACTGCCCTAACACTTTTCTTCTCTTCCTTTCATTCCCTTTATCCTCTTCTTTTCTTCTTCTCCTACTTCCTACTTCCCCTTTCCGCACTTCCCCTCAACAATCTTCTCAACATTTCAAAACAACTGTTGAATCACCATCCAGACCCCAGTGAAAAACTGGACCTATATAAATCCCACTTAGACACATATGGCTGCAAACTGCCCCGCTACACAGGCCTCACAACTCACAGAGCAGAACTGTAACCCTCGGAATGTATATCTTCATCTGACTTTATGGGAACATCATATTTCATTGGCGGTTCGTTTTAACAGGAACATGTAGGGAGGAATGCCTCCCACATGTTCCAACATTGAAAATGACAAATAGCTTCTCATTCATGGATGAAACGACTATCTCATGTTCTTCTGGCAGACGGCCAGTAACATGGACAGGGGCTTCGTAACTCAAAGCCAGGCTGTTCAGTACAGGCACAGAACACAAGGCAAATAGAACAGAGCATGGAACAGCAGACATAGAGTAACACATGCTACTTTAAACCCCTCAAAACGGACAGTCATGTTCCGTCAAATACCCTGCTGCTTTGCGCTCCGTATTGGGCAGCCCTGGAAACGAGTCTGGTGGCAGGATTACAAAATGCTTTGTCGGGATCCAAATCGGAAAACGCTCCCAGTAGTTAAAGATCCGTCTTTAACAAGCTTGTGGGATTGGCTGGTAGGGGTCGGCCAGGACCTTGTAGCGGATCTTGGTGTTAGTGACAGCGCCATGCTTCTGTCTCAGGTGGAGGCGGAGCTGGCTCTTGTGGCGGAAGTGAAGGTCACATTTCTCACACTGTTAGAGGGGGAGATGGACAACTTCAGCTCTCGGTGTATGTGTGTGTGTGTGTCGATGACGTATGTGTGTGTGTTTGTGTCGATGACGTGTGTGTGTGTGTGTGTGTGGACTCACAGTGTAAGGTTTCTCTCCAGTGTGGATGCGGAGGTGACTCTTCAGGGTCTGCAGGTGACGGAAACGAGTGCCGCAGGTGTGGCAGGGGTACGGTTTCTCCCCGGTGTGGATCAGAACGTGGGCTCGTAGGTGGGCAACCTGACACAACACACACACAACCGAACCATCCATCAACTACATCGGTCTTGATTAGTATGTCCCTTCATCGAAAATGTGTCTCTATTCATTTTTTGACTTTCCCCTAAGTGGTTCATACAGAAACCACACACACGTACTCACCTGAACGAATCGTGCCCCGCACGTGTCGCAGCGGTACGGCTTCTCTCCAGAGTGAATCCGAGAGTGAGTCTTCAGGTTGGCTGGACGGTTAAACTGGGCGCCACATACGTCACAGCGATACGGTTTATCACCTGGAGAAGACCCAGTGACAGAGCCAAGGGAGGAGCGAGTGTACACGTTTCAATCAAACGTCCAAAATAACCTTTTTATTATGATTGTGATAACTGACACACTGACTCTTACTTGTACCTGTGCAGACCGGCTTGGTCCCGCCCACGTTGCCAGAGTAACACAGAGGCAAACGGTAGCTCTCGCACTTGATTGGGTGTTGACATCGACGGGCAGCTGTTGGCTCTTTGGGTGTGGTTCTGTGCTCCAATGGGACAAGGTGGGTGGCCACCGGGGGAAGAACTCGGCCAGCGACATCACAACAGGAGGCCCGCCCCTGCCTGAGAGAAAAGCAATGTTTTACTTCCAGTATACCATGGTGATATCAGACGGCAAAAATCGAAAGCAGTTATGAAAGTACCATCGACTGAGTTACATGCATATCTTCTGTCTACCTGTCTTGTAGGCCGAGCTCGTCCCCAGGCCACGCCTCCCCAGGTGGTTTTTGCTCCACGTCCATCCTATCGGAAGTCGGGAGTGTGGACAGCCTGCTGTTGCCCCTCCTCTGGCCCCTCCTCCTTTACCGTGGTTACGGCACAAAGAGGGTTGAGGACAATGTACTTGTACTTCTTCCAGTTGCAGGCTTTCGGGTCTGAGGTGGGCTTGGTCTCGCTCTGTGTAGGAGCAAAAACAAAACACGATATAATATGCCCAAAAAAATATGGCTGACATGTTCATCAATAAACCAGTTTGTAGTCGGTTTGATGCCTGACTAAACAGATCTCATTGTTGGTATTATTTAATGAGAGACGTACCAGTGTGTGGTTGGACAGGTTGCAGGTGTTTGACTCAGCAGGGGAGTTGGGCTGGCAGCTGGAGCGGGAGGGGCTGTCAGGGGAAGGTGTGGGGGACCCCAGACGGGGTGACTCAGGCTCCAGTTTCAGCTCCTGTGACCTGGACTGGCAGGTCAGGAAAGTCCCTGGCTTCATGGAGGCCAGGCTGTCTCCTGGGATCCTGTAGAAGAAAGAAAGGAACTCCTGTTATGATCTAACTCATCTGCTGACAAAGGACAGAAACACACAAACACACAAACACTCCCCCTGGCAGATGGGCAGATGTGTGTGGAGATTCACACACACACACACACACACACACACACACACACACACACACACACACACACACCACACACACACACACACACACACACACACACACACACACACACACACATTAAACTAAGAACCACAGCCACAGACATTCTTCTACACTTACCTAACCCTAACCCTACACTTAATTGTGATGTAAACAAACACACACATTCTCACCTGGCCAAGTCAGCAGGATGCACACGTCCCTCTGCCTCAGCCAGCAGCTGGGGCCGGGGTACTCTCCCGTGAACCCGGGGCGTGGACGGGGTTCCTCCCTGAGGGGTGACGCAGGCTGGAGACGCCCTGGAGCCCAGCTCCGACCGAGGAGGCGTCGCACACATCCTCTCGCTGGAGAACCACGCACGAGTTAGACACGGCCGCACAATCCAACACTTCACACAGGTGGGGTGTGTCACTTTGTTAATATAGTGGAGCAAGCACTATCGAAATCCTGTGTATGCATTTCGAATCGAATGGTACGCAAAACTATTTATGCAAGTATATACATACTGTGTACTGAACCCCCTAAAAGTTTTGGTTTGCAACTCATAAAGGTCAAGTGTGACCTGTGGGTTCCACCAAGAGGAATGAATCGTTTAAGAAAACCTCCTATTCATTAAAAAGAGCAGCTGTCAAGTCTGAGACTTCAGTCCCAGTGCTTAAGGCACACAATTAACCAAGACAGTAAGTCTAGCTGTCAGACAAATACATTCGCTTGAAATACAATATTCCTGTGACTGTCAGCGCCCCCCTCCCTCCTCACACTCCCTCGGGATCACCTGTCCAGCACGAAGGCCCTGCAGGCGTCCGCCACGTGGTCCATCTGCAGGTAGGTGGCGACAGCGAGCACGCCGGGGGCAGTGCGCCGGGTGAGCGGCAGGCGGGAGGTGTACATGAAGTCCAGGAGGAGAGACACGCAGGTGGGCTCCAGGAAGTCAGGGAGAGACAGGGTCATGGCTGGATCGCCTCCTCTGGGCGTGTGGCCGTCCCACCCAGGGACAGACACGCGCCGTGAGTAGAGGGAGTAGAAGAACCCACTGAGGAAGAGAGAGAGAGTGACAGACAGACAGACAGATTACACAGACAGACAGATTAGACAGACAGATTAGACAGACAGATTACACAGACAGACAGACAGACAAATAGTCAGATAGTCAGATAGTCAGATAGTCAGATAGTCAGATAGTCAGATATAGATAGATAGATAAACAGATATACAGATAGACAGACAGGCAGACAGATAGATAGTATCACTTAAAGGGGTGATGAAGGGAAAATGTGGGGGAAGACAAGCAGTACAAGACCCTCACGGGAAGGACGGAGTGTGTCCTGTGTGCAAAACAGGAAAGAGAACAGGAAAGGGTAGGAAAAGAAGGGAAATAGAACGTGAAGGGGGCAGGCGGGTAAAGAGAGTGAAAGCTGAAAAGGAGGGATAAGATGGAAGACAATGAGTAAGTGTGTGAGAGAGAGAGAGAGAGAGAGAGAAAGAGGTGTGGATTTAGAGAGTTGAGGGAATGTCCGAGGCCCTTATTTTTGTCTATGCCAACCTGCAGGCGATGAGAACTGCGCAGTGTGCCCGCAAATGGGTTGTGCCAACCAAGAGGGTGGCGTCTGTCAGAATGTTCCGGTGCCTGAGCTCATTTAAATTCAGCAGCACGTCATTGGAGTGCCGCGTGAACTCCTTCACGTATCCCTCCGCCGCTGCCTCGGCCACCACCTCACGCCTGCCGCTGACCCTGTATCCTTCCACCACTTGCATCTTGCTCATCTGTTTTTAATGAAAATAGCATATGTCTGAATTTGGGGTATCATTCCAAATTGTTTATGACATCAACATATCACAATTGTAAACATTATACTACAGGACAGCTAGGACAAGGTAAAATACAATAAATGATACTGAATGAAAGAAATGCAGGCCACACTGTACCTTTTTGCCGAAGACTGTATGGAGTAAAGTCTCTTGGGCATCTGTTAGGTGAGACCAGCTCCCTGCTCGTACCTGCAACACAACATAATAGTCCATCACTGTCCAAACATAACACAAATTCTAACACCGAAACATATTTTAACACCAAAACATAGTATGCATACCATTGTAATGGTGCAGTTAAATAATATTGCAAATAATTGAGACCAGTCAGCGAACATGTTGAAATGTCTGGATACGACAATTTACGATTTGACCTATTCATCTTCCTGATCTGTGAAATTGCAGAAAATGTTGTTTTGTCTTGTTTTAGCCCCAGGGTCACATTCTCAAAATGTTCTGTTTTACCCTCAGTTTGAGAAAAAACTGAGGGTAGAAAAAAGTACACACGACTGAAAAAAATATCCATGTGTCTGAAGGAAAGGAACTAGATCCAAGCAGGTTCATCATCAAACCAGGAAATAACATTAAATTTAAACTAGATACATGCATCTGTTTTTTTATTTCCAGTATTGTTCTTTTTCACTCACCCCGACCAGCAGGGACGAGAACCTTCACGCACAGCGCTGACCTCACAACCCTCAGCTCAGCAATCGCTGTCTGCACAATGAACCTCTTCTGAGCAAGGCTAACCTACTGGCCGATGGGTCTGAGCCACTCTGTCAAGGGTTGCCAAAGGGAGGGGACTCTTTATAAGGTTGCACAGGAAGCCCCATAAAACCAGGGGCGCTCATTTCCTCTTTCCTCAACGGCCCACGCTTAGCCTGGAAGCTCTCTGCAGGAAAGGAAAGGATCTTGGAGCCAGAACCAAAGTCCCGGCCCCCAAGTATTTTTAGTGGGCTATTAGTTTGTGTAACCCCATTGCCCCTCAGCAAGTGCTAGCAGGAAAGTGGCGTGTGTGTTTTTGGATTCATGTTGAGAAAACACACTTTGTTGAAACCCTATGGGATCAGAAAGGTACGTGCAGAGAGCTGTCCAGGAGTAAACCTGCCCGATGCCGACCTCTCACCACCAACGCCTTCCTCCCCTTCACCCCATCCCCAGGACAGAGGAAGCCATCTGAAAGGAAGCCAGAAGAATACCCTCCATGTTGTACTAACAAACAGTGCCCTAAACTGAACAGCGCACATGCCAAACTGCCTTTAAGGTCTTATTATCCTCGCTGTCCATCTCATGTAATTCCCCTTTAGGTTTTCTGTCAGCAATTCCTCCACTCATCCTACCCGAGGTGTTAGGGAGGGAGTAAGTGTACACTCAAGCCCCATCCTCAATTCCACCTCTCATGCCAAATCTGTCAATAAAGCTAGAACGCATAGCCTGCAGCCTTGTTAATCAATTAGATTGGTACAGAGTCATCATTTAGAATGTTCTGTGAGCAGCACTAGTGACAGATCTAAATAAATATGGAGTTATGAGTTGCTCCATAAGTTCTTCCGGAACGTTCTGGCCTACTGCCAAAAAGGTGTGGGTGGGGGGTTCTAACATGTTGTGGAGACTTGAAGGAAGGAAGCCAGTGTGTGTCTATGGACGTGTGTGTGTGTGTGGGTGGGTGGGTGTGTGTGTGTGTGTGTGTGTGGAGATGGAAGAAACCCTCTCCTGGCGTGAAAAACAACCCCCTCCACCCTCTATCGTCCTGTAGCCTGAGAGAAATGCGGTAGACAGATGTGCAGGAACTGAGGAACACACATGCATACACACACATTCTCTCTCTCTCTCTCTCTCTCTCTCTCTCTCTCTCTCTCTCTCTCTCTCCTCTCCCTCTCCCTCTCCCTCTCCCTCTTTCACACACACACACACGTCACACACACACATAATGTATCCTGCAAAGTGGCCTGAGACAGAGATGAAAACACCCGCGCAGGACATCCGTCAATAATAAGCAGGAGGCAGGAGACAGGGGGTAGGAGGGCTGGACAAGAGGTCAAAGGTTGTCAATAACTAAAAAACAAGCGGAAAGTTACCTCATCTACTGTACAGACTTGGTTCACAAAGAGACATGCAAGATAGACACACATACACAACGCCTGTTACCAGAGTGCTTAAGTGCACCATGAACTGTATTTCCTTCAGATCAAACGACTGAATAGGGGGGTAGAAGACCTCGAAGGAGGCTACAGGTCAAGGCTGAGTGAGATAAGAGGTGTCAGAAGAAACAGCTGCGGTTGCACATGGGGAAGACCCGATGAACCTTCTTAAGATCATGCTTTTATGAACTGTGACTGAAGGAGGAAGGGCTCAATCTTGGAAAAAACGGAGACACATCCCTGTATAAATACAACTACTGAGGGACAAGGGGATACAACATTGATGGATAATAGAGATGATTTTATGGGAAAACTTGTTATTCTGTCTTTCATTGAGGTTAAGTGAATCACGTGGAATATTATACGTGATATTAAAAGGGAAAACATTTGAAACATTTTAAATTACTTAAATAGGGGGCAATCATACATTTATGCATGCAAACTAGATGAAAGATATCGTCCCAGATGGCTTTTATGGCTGTAAACCTAATCACAAACGTGAGACGGAAGCATGGTGTTTAATGGGTGTTGACTGCGTGCGTGCGTGTGTACGTGTGCTTTTATTTGTTTTGATGCACACCGGATCAATTGTGAATAAAACACCAAAAAAGAGGAAAAACAACATTTAAGAAAACATTAAGGGAGGTGTGAGTCTCAGCGACTTCCAGGCATTGTGAGAGGAACGGATGAGGGGGGGAGGTGGAGGAAAAGTGAGAACATTACTAAACAGGTTTGCCAATGGACGGAAGCCATTCAGTCTGCCCCTTTGGCAAGGCTGAACCAGGCTAATAGTGACTTCCCCTGTGTTACCCTATCTGTCAATGTCTGCAGCCATGACATTGGTACTAGTGGTCAACGGATACGACGCTAATGTACAGAGTATTGTGGTTCTGGGTCATGTACTGTACGCGTACATATATTGTATATATAAAGTAAATATGCACACTGTACTATAAATATGAAACATTCTGGCAATGTGGCACGGTAGATATATTGTAAAGGGTCATTCAATCAATTGTAAAAAAAAAGGGATCGATATAACATGAAGTACTGTCATTCTTAATCCTTAGCTTAATACTATGAGTCATATACACATAAGAGCCATTAACACAACCACCTGATTGTTATAATCCTCATTTTTACATTTTATTATTTATTCCTGCTTTGGCATGAAATTCAGGTTTTTCCATTTCCTGTTTGTTGGTTGCTTGAACAGATTTATTTGATCATTTACCTTAAAAGACGAGCGCTAATTCTAAGCTTTGTTATTCAATTCAATGGCTGGCGCAAATGTGTTGACAGCAGCTCCCTGCAACAATAACACAGATTCACAGTAACTGTATCTTCCTGTGCTTGTGGAGCGGTGAGATCTGGACATATAAGGGCAAGCTGTGAGAGCCATCCGGGGGAGGATGGAAGTAAAGGAGGATGAGGAGGGAGGGAGCAAGGGAGGGAGGAAAGGAGTAAGGGAGGGAGGGGAGTGGAAGGGTCTCCTGTTTGTCCTCTTTGGGAGGGACGACGACAATTAAAAACAATAAGGCAAAATAGAGCTACCTTTGAAGAAGTGTCCGGGGAAATATGCAGGGCCTCTGGCAGGCTTATAGGCGGGGCAAAGCGAAAACTGTGTGCGTGTGTGTGCGTGCGTGTGTGTCTGGAGGGTGTTGGGTCTAAAATTAAGTGCAAGGAGGGGAAACTGACCCCTAGTCAGAGAGCAGCGTCTCAGTAAGAAAAACATACACAACATAAATTTAGCTGGATGGAGGCAGGTTTCTCCTGTAGCTCTGGTCTACAGAAGCAAATTCAGGTCTAGGCTTGCACTAACACAATCAATTCCAATCAGTAGGTTAGGTATAGGTCAAGAGTTAACTGTTAACGTGAATAGGGGTACTCCTTCTACCAAACCCTCAGAAAGCTCATGTTTTCAATAATACATGTTGAAGACTGAGGACAGGGTGTAGCAAATGATTGGTAGCGAACAGTTAAAAGCTCTCGAAAGTAACACGAAGGCTTGCAAAGAACGTGGAGGGTTGACAGGACGTGTTAATGGTTCCATGTTGATTTGGTATTCAGAGATCTCTTAAAGTAGACTACCCATGTGTGAGGTAATCGGGGTAAGAGGTGTTGCTAAATCATCTCTAGCTATAAAAAAAAAGAAGTCATGGTGGGTGTAGAGAGAACTTGGGTCAGAGTCCTGTTTCATTTTGGCAGCAGATGTTAATATCTTACTGACAGTGACAAAGAGCCATGTGCGGGAAAATACATTGCAGAGAAGCATGATTCACTCAAGTGTGACATTTAAACTCTCCCTGAAAATGTAGATCAAGTTTAAAACCAGATTATTGTTTACACAATGCCTTAATAATGCCTCATTTAGACCTGTCAATCAAACAAACTGGATTGACATTTGTATGCATGTGTCCTTTCAGTCTGCTAAAACTCCTATGAACAAATGTATTGAAACAGTTGGTAACAAAGTATATACATTTCCCTGTTTCCTTGCATTTTAACAAGTTTAATTTAATTCTGCACTAATTCTACACATTCAAATTTGTACACCCAACCACAATGTAACAAACCTTCAGGCTGCTGTCTGTGTTAACTTCAACAGTTGACCAGAAGCGTTCGGCGGTGGATCTGGCAGGGAAGTATATCTGCCACTAGGCTGAAGTCAGTTATAGCTTCCTTGTTGCCTTCTAAGAACTAACCCAGAATATCTCTGGATGGCATTTCTCATCCAGACACATCAGTGGTAGATCGTGTAGCAAAACTGATTGGGAAATTATTTTAGTTTAAAACAAAAAAACAAGAAAAAACATCACCTCAGTAGCCTATTGAAAGTGGATTTCTGGCACTATAGAGCTTTTAATGGTGGTGTGAGATCTCATTTCATATTCTGAATTTTAATAGTAGATAATATTATATTATATTATAGGCCTAAATAGGAAAAATGATTACTAGATCAGTGGCGATTTTAGACTCGTTTTAGGGGTGATCAAACACACCTACATTTTAGCTCAGCACCCTTGAAAATAATAATAATAAAAAAATGGAATAAGAATTATTATTATTATCTTGAATACGTTTTTGTGCGTTTTAGATTTTAGTTAGCTGCGCATCACTGGTTTCAGATAACGATCATGCATAAATTATACGGGTCATGAATATATTCTTCGTATAATAAAATATTGAATACCCTCCCTGTAGTCTACAATTATAGATGTCATAAAAGTTTTTAAGGGTCAACTTTCACTGCCAAATGCTTGTCAAGCATCAGCCCAGTTCAAGACCACACTAGAGCTACGTCACGCATTTGGAATGCAGTGACGAGTGCCGCTAAAGGCCTGTGACAAACGCAGGATCCACGAGAAAGTAGGTTAACGAAATTAGACAAAAAGAAACTAGTTTGCGAAGAACTTTTATTATATATCATCCTGTATGTGAAACGAGTGAAGTGTTGTTATTTTCGCAATGTGGTTTGCAAAGTTCGCTTTATCTTCGGTGTAGCGTTGTTTGTAGTCTGCGAGTCGAGTCGCTGTTCTAGTAACACCCAAACAAGTAAACAAACAGATCATTAAGTTAATTGCTGTGATTTTATGTCCATTACTTTGCTTAGATCATAATTGTTTATTTTATACAGTGACGCAGACATTTTATTTTAGAGCAAGGCAATAGCAAAAGACCGAGGTTTGCGTTTTCATGTGAATGAATTACTGCACATGTCGTCCTCCAGAATGGAAACTTAAATACATCCGCATTTAAAGACCTTTTATTTCCATAAAGATCACTGTTGGGCAATGTAAACGAGTTCACGGCGATGCAGGAAAGACTACGCTAATCTAATCATGTTTTACAGATGAGTGAGAAGGCAAGAAGACACAAAGCTTCAGGAAATTAAAAGGTAGGAAATGTTTCTCATTTGACGTTAACTCGATGATGCATTTAACATTACACTCCCACGTAGGCCTGTCTTAAATTGTATTGCTTTACATCGCGACAATTTAACACCATTGGCAGACAGTTTCACTTAGCTATCTGTCGGCAACAGTAGTGTAGCGCACTCAGTAGCGTCTGTACCCATTCATTTGAAGTTTGACAGTTTGCCCCTATCACAGTCTTGCTTCTTCTCATGGAGATAGATAGCTAGTTAGAACACATATAAATGCTGGTTCTCTTGCAAATCCACCCAAGGACTTTAGCAAATTGCTTTAATCACAGAATAAAAAAGCCGATGTGATTAATGTTACGGCCCACCAATCCTCGGATTTGAGTGTGTGCTCAGCCGGATTTAGTAGGTTTAAATCAGTTCGGTGGTGGGGCAGTCGTTCCATCTTGTGACAGTCGAGATCGAATTTTAGAGACGGAGACATGACTCTAATGACTTTGCATTTCCCTCACTCCTATTAATGACAGTAGGCCCTAACTAGAAAAGCGAAAGAACTGCCCCCAACAGACTAGTGTTATTGAAACAAAGTGAAATGTGTTTGTTGTTGTCAGGGATAAGCCTCTTATCGAGTACATTATGGAGGCCATATTTCCACCCTAACGCTGTGTCTACCAGTGTTTTTATTTTCCAAAGGGAATAGATATTCTGTGCAATATTGTTTGTGGACCAGGTGTTTTTTCTTTTGAGCAAAATGACAATATTACACAACATTTCCTGTCCCAATGTTGTAACTTAATTTGGAATCTGTTAAGTGTAAACAGCAGAGACAATCCCTATTGTGGTGGATACAGAATGGGGGTAACCACAGAACCACCATGAGAGCTCTGCACCTGTGGTATATCATGTGTGTGTTTGTGTGGTAGAAGTAGGGATGTGTGTGTGTGTGTGCTCGTACTTGTGCATGTGTGTTTTGGAGCTAGGGCCATGTCTGCTGGAAATCCCCGCACTATGGGGAATAGCACTGTCTTCCTGCTTCTCAACTGTAAGTCTATTGTTCAACCAGCTTGGCTTGGTTGCCATAGGAAACTGGAACCTGGCCAAGGCAGCATCTCTTGGTTTTCATGATGACTAAAATACATCGATGCAGTTATGACCAATCGTGCCATCCCATTGTGCCGAACCAGAAAAGCTGGAACTGAGCATTCTGTAATCCTGGAGGGCAAAGTTAAAGTGCAGCGCAATTATAGAGAGCTTGTTTAAAATGACTCGGTATTGCTCATATTAGCAAAAAGAACAACCATCCTTTTGTGTTCAAAGTTTCCCCTCGAACAGTCTTCCTAAACGAAAAACTTAGCAATTCTCCTCCTTATGTCTATCAAATAGCCTAACATCATCTTTAGCTTAACAGATCTATCCCCATCATTCTTGTTTTCAGACATCCACAGGACATGTCTGGTCCTACCTGGCTGCCGCCGAGGATTCTGGGTAGCCCAGAAAGACCCGCCCCTCAGATGGCCCACTCAGGACCAGCCATCTACGCCCTGCCTAACAAGAAGATCTCGTCCGACCCTCGGCCCAAATATGGCGGCTATGACCAAAACGGAGTTGGAAGAGGGGGCGGGGTAGCCACTAGATACATGGCTACAGGTCCCGCAGGTAACAACATGGCGGCCTGCAAAGTGGATTGTTGAATTCCAGTGGACCTCTCGTGAATATCATGTTGTCGTGGTTTCTGTGTTTGTTCCAATCGGCAGGTGCGCCCATGCCACATCCATCCAATGAGCGCTACTACCATCCTGGCCCCGCCCCCAACGACGAGCGCAGCTGGGGCCCACACATGGACAGCTACGAGTTAATGGTAGGTGGCACCAGCGCCATACTTTCACTCACACCGCTCAGAGTAATTGGTACTTTAGAACGAAAAATGACTCGCATGAAGTCAAGTTAAAGCCCCACGATTGTTCTGTGTCGAGGGCAGTTCTTTCAGTTTTTTTTCTTCAATGTGTTTTTTTCGTCATTTTGTCACGTTTTATGGCGTGTCTGTGACGTTAGCAACGTGGCCCAGAGAAGCCAGGGGGACACCACTCCAACATCGACGCAGAGATCGACTCTCTCACCTGCATGCTGGCAGACCTGGACAGCAATCCTCAGAACTCCAGCACACATGTATGAGTATAATCAAATGTTTAAACTACTAGAGTCTCCCCATGTATCCTGGCATTTTCCCCCCTGAAATATGCCCCTCTGTTAAGTCAATGCGACAATTGCATGAATGAAAAAGCTATCCGTACATATTTTAAATAACTGTTTCACTCCACAGCTGTATGACAACGTGCCTTACAACCAACACCTCTCAGGGGAACGTTACAAATCTTCTGCCCAGACCGGAGCCCCTTCCCAGGGTAGACCATCCATGGGCTACCCCCCTCACCCCCAGAACCACTACCACCCAGCGCCCCCTTACCCCAATGACCACCAGGGACAGGGTCAGTACCCCAGCCCCCACCAGCAGGAATACACCTACTCGTCTGCCCCCAAATCCTACCCCCAGCCCGTCCCAGCCTCCTACACTACAGCCTCTACTCCTACTGGCCCCAGATTCAGTGTCCAGGTCAAGACAGCCCAGCCTGTCACTTACTCCCAGACAGGAAGGCAGGCAGAGCAGGCCTACACCCCTCCCCCACCCCACCAGCACAGCTCACGCCCACCACCCCAGAACCAGACCAGGCCCCAGGGCTGGTACCCACCCCATCCCACCTCCCAGGCCCAGGACGGGCACTCTGAGGCAGGGTACAAAGGGGGCGTTGCAGCAGGGTCTGGAGGAAGAGTGAACCAGGGCCCTGCGCTCAAGAGGGGTCCAGAGATTCACCAGTCAGGGTCGGGGTCAAGCACAAGTCCTGCCTACCACCCTGGCATGGTAGGTCCAACACAAATAGAGGTCAATTGTTTTGCCACATCATGATTCCTCACTTATTTCTAACAAATGACACTTTTATTAGGCTTTGACCATGCATCCTAGTGCATGTTTCCAAAACATGTTCCTTCATCTTCCCTTCTCTCCAGCAGGGGTCAGCACTGAAGCCAGAGGAAGAGCTGGACCGCCTCACGAAGAAGTTAGTGTACGACATGAACCACCCCCCTACAGAGGAGTACTTTGGTACGTGCCGTGTGGATGGACATGAGGTCTAGACTCTGCCCAAAGTGCCCATGTTTTGGAGAGGTCCTGACAGGGCAGACAATCCTAACGAATGTCCCCCTCTGTTTCTTTTCCTCCTTTCCCGTCCCCTCAGGTCGCTGTGCCCGCTGCGGGGACAACGTCCTGGGCGACGGCAGTGGCTGCATCGCCATGGAGCAGGTGTTCCACGTGGAGTGTTTCACCTGCATCACCTGCCATGCCCGTCTCCGGGGGCAACCGTTCTATGCCCTGGACAAGAAGAGCTACTGCGAGAACTGTTACATTGTGAGAGGAGTTCCATTTCAAGCCCCCACTCTGCGCATCTCTATTTTCCTGTTTTCAAATGTAAGCAATTCACTTTGCATCTCACACCTCCTCTCCTCTCTCTCTCTCTCTCTCTCTCTCTCTCTCTCTCTCTCTCTCTCTCTCTCTCTCGCTCGCGCGCTCCCTCCCTCTGTTCCTCCCTGTCAGAGTACCCTGGAGCGTTGCTCCAAGTGCTCCAAGCCCATCCTGGACCGGATCCTGCGGGCCATGGGCAAGGCTTACCACCCTCGCTGCTTCAACTGTGTGGTGTGCGGCTGCTGTCTGGACGGGGTGCCCTTCACTGTAGACGCCACCTCCCAGATCCACTGCATAGATGACTTCCACAGGTCAGCACGGAACACACACACACACACACACACAGTAAAGCTGCTGCCTTGTGTATTTACCTGCATTATTCATGGTTGGGGCTTGAAGCTATTTCAGAGTGTTGTGTACCGTATGATGTCATGGAACGTTGAGCTGCCAAACTGACGGTAACATTGTGTGCACATCCGAACACACACACACACACACTGTCATACAGGAAGTTTGCCCCGCGCTGCTCCGTGTGCTGTCAGGCCATCATGCCAGAACCTGGCCAGGAGGAGACGGTCCGCATCGTGGCCCTGGACCGCAGCTTCCACGTCAACTGCTACGTCTGCGAGGTGACACTGGCGGGCGGGGTTCAAGGGGTGGGGTGTGGGTGTGTGTGGGGGGGGGGAGGGGTTTGATACTATTGAAGTCGTACTTGAAGAGTAGCTGGAGAGTTGTGTTTTAAAACAAACACCCACTCAAGGCGTCTCTTCTCCCCAGGAGTGCGGCCTGCTGCTGTCCTCGGAGGGCGAGGGGCGTGGCTGCTACCCCCTGGACGGACACATCCTGTGCAAGAGCTGCAGCGCGCGCCGCATCCAGGACCTCTCCGCCAAGATCTCCACCGACTGCTAACCGCGCCCCCCCCGGTGCTATGTCCCTCCCCTCCACCACCTCCACTCGTGTAGAGAGAGATCTGATGTAGGCTCTGCTGGCCTTCCTAGTATGTAAACCGTGTGTGGTTGTGGGCTTCTCCGGCTGGATGTTACTGTTTGGGGCCCCTGATCTGCAGGCAGCAGGGGCGGCACTGACCCCCCCTCCCCCTTCCAATACTTATTTCTACACAATTAGAGCCCCTTATAAATACTGTTCACACACACACACACAGATAGACACACACACACATGCTCCCCGCTGTAAAGTTCTCTGTCGTTGTGGATGTAGAGGGGCTGGGGTGTCGAATCATGAGGGTTGATACAATTAGCTGGTCGTCACACGGATGATGGAGAAGGTTCCGTGGAGTTGTTGTTGTTGTTGTTGTTGAGGATGAGGATGGTGGCGAGGAAGGCTCTGCTCTGCACTGATCTCTGCCGTGCCGTAGACCCGACCAGCTCCAGTGGAGACGGTTCCATGTCTCTCTTGTTGACCACTACCGGTGATCTGTTACTGAATTGCCTCCTTCTGAAAAGCACATTATGCAATTCGAGCGTGGTCTGTGATGACTTGATGCTTCAGGTAGCTCTGGGTAAGGAGTGAATCCGATTGGGTGAAGTTGCGTGTGGGTGGAATGAGTTGTGGCGAGCGTTAGAAATGGCAGGAGGAAGTAGACTTGAAGATTGTATATCGAGAGAAACAGCTTAGTAGTGTATGTTAGTAAGACTAGCCATCCAGTCCTAGGATAGCTTTGATCTGGTTTTCTGTAGGATATAGCATCTAGAATAACAAACAGGAATTGGTACTGCATTTCAGGGTATTTTGAATGTTTATTTTTATACCAGCCAAATCCTTATTTACGATAGGCCCAGTTTTAATTTTGCAAGGCAACGCAACTCAATGCGCTTAGTACGATGGCTCTCCGTCTCGCGTTTAATTTTGGAAATGTGTCGATTTGATACTTGACTGTTACATTTAAGATGAAGGTGCAATGAAGTGAAATGTGTGCCACTGTCTTTCTGAGATACAGGGTTCTTATCAGACATGGAGCTGTCTGGTAAAACTATACGTCCTTGTGTTTTTTTTTCTTTTTTGTAAAAAGTTCGTGTTTTGTTTACCCTTACTCTAACACGTCATTTGACAATTAGCCAATTTCACTACGTTCTTCACGATGTTTCGATCATGTTTATTTTCTGTTTCCCCTCGTCTTACTCCGAATAATCCTTTTTTTTGTTTTGTTCAAGGGCTAAGGAAAACCTTTTAAGTCATCGAGTTTGATGCCAATCCCTCAGTCTCCGAGACATTTCTTTTCTTGTATCATGTTTGGTTGCATTAATTGATTGTACTCTTGAGTTATGAGCAATCAGCACAACTGTGGAACCCTGTGACTTACATTTTGCCATGCATCTATTTATTTCCTCTTGTGTTGTACATGTTCAGTTCATCTGTGGTATTCAGTTATTAGTAGTTAGCTTTTAACTAGGGAAGTTATATTCAGAACAGTATAACATAATACAATGTATTTGCCAACCCCAATGTTTCTCAATATAAGTAATTGCTTTCTTTTTACCTTTTCTCTCCTTTTGACATTTCTTTGGCACCTTTAGTGCAAGGTGTGGTGCCAATGGCAAAATAATTCACCCCATTATTTCATATTTTTTTATGTTACTTTGTTAACCTGTGTTGATGGGAATTGTGTGTGCGCTCGTGCATGCGTGCGCGTTTGGTGTGTCTGCACGCCCCACAATGCTGATTGTAGTACATAATCACAACAATAAACCATCATTCTTATTAAACAAACAGTAACTATGTATTTTTTGTATGTGTATATCACACCTCAAAACATATGCAGTACACTCATTTAGATTTTGTGAAAGAAAACCAACAGCATCTAGACTGAGAATAAACAGAACACCTTTTTAATCAGCAATTTTTTGGGGGGAAGGGGAGACATTTTTACAGGCAGTCGTTTTCCTGTATAGTTTCCCAATGCAGTCAGTTTTTGCACAAGAGCAACACTGACACTTTGTCTTTAAGACCCCAATGTTGCCATCCATACTTCCTAATTGGATGAATCAACGCCCATATGTTACACTAAGCCACAGGCAACAGAGGAATAGGGACAAACTTGATTTCACACTGATCCAGAGAATTGAAGAGGAGGTGCCCCATAGACAAAGAAACTGACATTCTAACACATTTTGAAAGAATAAAGTGCAAAATATATTTATATCGTGCGACAGCTATAAGTACTGTGCTGTCTTTAAGAGATCTGTGACCAGACGTTAACACGAGGTGAAAGTCTTCCAAAAGAAGTTCCGGCAGCCCGCTTTGCGTTCTCGCTGGGATAAAGGCAGCTGGCGCCTCATCACCTCCTCCCCGAGTCCTAACTCCTCCTCGACGCTGGTTAGTACCTGATTCTCCCCCGCGGCCATAGGGTCAGCCATGAGCTTCAGCAGGAGCAGGCGGGTCAGATCCTAACGATGGAAGGGGAAGGAATAAGTCAGACCCTGGTTGTTTTTCCATAGTTAGTCAAGAAGATGTTTGTTTGGACTCCCTTACTGTACCCCTTCTCAACGCATTGTCCACGGGGACTAAATCGGATACGAATCACACGCCCCCAATCCTGTCTAACCACCCTAATTGTTCCCTATTGCCACTCACCTCGTTCTCCTGGGTTGTGTCTGGCCTTAGCAGTTCCGTCCGAATGTCTCTGCGTGGAGCGCTGCTGACCCTGGCCAGCAACACGGATGAGGCCAGAGCCACGAGCAGCACCTGCAGCTGGGAGAGTAGCATCTTCACCTGATCTCAACACGTCGGCTATCCCGTCGGTTATGAGGAAACGACTCGCTTCGATGCTCAAGTCAACAGCAGAGTTTTTTTGACTACGGTGGTCCAAAAATGAGTCTGTCGTGCAGAAAAATGTGGAACGGAAAGAGAGATGAAAAGATAACAGATTGAAGATAAGACACCGCTTTCCGCCTGAGCTGTTCAAATGGTTATGGAACGGCAATGATCTGAATATATAGAGTTTCTTCATCCTTCACCCTTCTCCTCCTCAGATCCAAGAAAGCTACGGGATTGGTGGACGAGAGTGTACGTGTGCAAGGGAGGAATTGAGGAAGCGAGTGGGTGTCACTGGGTGCTGTGAGGTGTCTGTGGAGAAGAACTGGAAAAGGTCACTAAGAACTGACACCGTCACACAACATCCTGTCTATCTGTTATCGGCCCTCAAGAAGTTATGACTCTGTGTGACATGTTGGCACATAAAGTGAGAAGTGTGCCAGCGCCTGATCGACATGAAACACCTCAGCCTTAAATGTGTAATTTGGCATCTCCCAACAAACGTGTGTAATAATATTAATAATTGTATTTGTTATGCACTTCATATTTAGGTAAAATCTCAAAGTGCTACAGGTTAAAAATCAAGAAAGCGTGCAAAAAAATGCATGCAGTACAGAAAGGAAAATAGGATAGATAAACAAGGTTAAGAATCAGCCAAATGCTCTGTTAAAGGTGGCTTTCTAGGCCACGTTTAAAATGTGTGAGTATGCGTGTCTGGTCATAAGTGTTGATAGAGGATGTAGATGTCTTACTCTAGCACTGATGTCAGTTCATATTAGCTGCAGCAACTTTGTACGTGACTCAAGGACCATGGGAGGTCCGGGCCACAGCTCTGCTAATGACAAGAGTTGACTCAAATGTTAATTAGACTGTGCACGCATACGCACACACACGATCTACCTAAAGGGCAAATATGTAGATCAGACAACTTAAGGTGAGCGGGTACTTGGTTGGCACAGTTACAGTGTACGTCATATGAGCTGTGCTGCAGATGGCTGCTGCCTAGTTAAGGAGGTGCTTGAGGGAGGGAAGCAAAGTAAATTTAAGGTTGTGAGTCAGGTGTTTGTTGACTAATGATTGGATTACGTGAGGCTAGTACCCCCACTCTCCCCGCCACTCACCAATCACCACACACACAGATACCTTCATATATAATACTATCACTCATTGGGTATTATTTTGCTTTTTTCCGAGGCTTTCCCTGATCCTAACTCATCCCATTCCAATTACCAGCTGTTGTTACCTCTGGTCCCCTCACCATAGGAGATGATTTGATCTCATTACTTACTTCTTCATGTCATCTCTGAAACTCATTAACATTATCAAAGGAGACATTGCAGCCAGGGGGATGACATTGTGTCAGGCATCCTGCAGGGCAGCCCTGCTACAGCTGTGTGGGGTCCTCCACCAAGTCCTTCCTCCACTTTTCTGTGACAGTAATGGTTATTGTCTTGGTGATTCTGCGTCCTTTCCGAGGCTTTTACAGATTATAAATAGCAATGTTGAATGCATTAACTGGGCCAGATTATGATCAAGGTACAGGAGATAAGACCTTGATCATATTCTTATCTGGAACCAGACAAATCTGGTCTGGCAATGCCAGGGTACAATTTCATATCTTATGAAAGGGAAAGATTTGTTTAGAAGGTGATGGTCAACTGTTACATGTCCAGTGCTTTACTGATCTTAATTCAACCTCTCATTTGATCGCTAGATTCTTTTATTTAATGAAAGTAACAATTGTCACACGCAGCTTTGACTTTTGCTTGTGATTTAGTTTCTGTGTAGGACTAGTAGGCTAACAATCTCACACAAATTACAACTATGCTGTTTGCCAGCTGCAACAAAATGTGATGACGAGTCACATTAATGAGATCAACTTTTTGAGACTATACTCGAAATGTTATGTTGTTTCGTGTAACATCCAAGGGAACGCTACAATACTTGATTTATATCTTGCTACTGTAACATTTTCAGTGACGCCATAGTCCCACCCCGTAGTAAACAAGGAAACGGAAACTGAGCAGTGGCATTACTGGGAATTGTCCACGGAATGCTAACGGTGTCCAAAACATACTACAGCTAGCCTTTTGCTAATAAGCTTTTTTATCTTCTAGCATTAAGTTTGGTTACATGTATATTGCATGCTATCAGAAGCGGGTAAACAAGCAATACAGTTAATCGACGGCTCAGGCAAGTGGCTACAGTACAGTGGCTGCATTTTTGCATGGCAAAAGGATTTAACATGACAAGATATTCCTCGCCCCTGTGAGTGGTATAAGTACAAAGACAAACGTTTGAAAATATTGTATTCCTAGACAAAAGAGACACAGGCGGTAGCATGAAGCCTCAACTAAAAACTGAAAGCCGTAAGGAGAAATTCAAATCGGCTGAAAAGAGTGAAGTGTCGTTATCTTTCCAGGATGAGCTTGCTGCGACAATACACGGTGCATTTGAGGTGGCTTTGGAAATTGCCATTTTGGAAGTTACTAAACTAGTTGGCCAAGCACTTGGTGATGTCCGTGACCAGATGCACGAAACATTGCGGGAAAATAAGTCCCTCAAACTTAGGCTACAAACTGCCGAGGAACAGCTTGATGTGCGAGGTTCTTTGGAAGACGGAGATGGTCAGCCGATGCAGCAGTTCATGTTGACAGTTAGCAAGTCTGCTAAAAGACCACAGAGCCCAGCCAATATCAACAGTGGAATACAGTCTCTCAATGATAATGACTTAAAGATACAAGCCTCGCTTGAAGTTACGGTGGACGAAACCTACGAGAATTTAGTTGCGGAAAAGGAGAATAGTAGTGAAGATCACAATGGGTATTTCAGTGAAATTTGTGTGGATGGCCGAGTGTGTTCACAGGACCTTCATCCTATTTTGAACAGAGAGTCGGGCTCACAAAAGGACGCACTTCAAGGTATATTCATTCAAAGTTACTGACTGTGTGTCTATATTATGTCATATCTACCACATGCTCCTATCCCAATCTCCTATTTTTTTTAAATCTCACACAGGTGCCAAGGAAGAGACCTCCAGTTTGGGTATAGAGGACCAGCCCAGGACGGGAAGCACCAAAGATAGAGGACAAGACACAGCATTTGCAGACATTTATGACCCCTCCGCAACCGATAATGTGATTCAGAACCATAAGGTGGAGCTGGTCCGGGTCAAGGTAGAAAACAAGGAAGCTGAAAACAGTTCCAGTTTATTAGGTTCTTCTAGCTGCCATTTTGACTCGGTAAGGGAAGCACACTTTTGCCCAGATAGCTTGTCTCTGGTTCAGTCCAAAATGCTGGAGGAGTGGAGACCCGATGCATTGGACATGCGGAACTCTGACCCGCTGGGTCCTGGGACCAGTCATACTCTGTGTAAGTCACCTAGAGTTCTAGGGGGAACAAACCTACATGTACAAAATCACCCACAAGATGTCAGTAGTTGTCAACCGATTGAATATAGTTTAATGATGGTCTATAGTGCTGTACTGTAACAGGAAAGCACGGTAAATATCAAGAGCTTGGTTGTATATTTTTGGAAGCATCTTTTCCCCATACTATTTCTCTTACTCTCCACAGCTCACCCTCCTATCGCCCAACAAGACGCTGCAGAACTGAGAGACCCCACCGACGGCACCCTTCCAGCCTTCTCCACCCAGTTCCCCAGCCTCTTCCAGCCCGAGGAGCCCACTGGCCTCCCGGCCTCGCCACAGCTCTACGGGGTCCAGCCCAGGACCAACCCCACCTCCACGTCCACCTCCACCCAGCTCCCCCCCCAACGTCCACGTGTGTAAGACCTGCGGCCAGGTCTTCCAGCAGCCCAGCGAGCTCCGCAGGCACTACAGCCAGTGTCAACAGCGGCTGCACCAGCAGCGCACCAAGCCGCCGCAGCCCAGCTCGTCCATGCGCTCCCGCCGCAAGCTCCAGCTCTACCCGCCCGGCCGCAGCCCCTTCCACTGCACCGTGTGCGCCCGCGACTTCAACCGCATGGAGAACCTGAAGACCCACCTGCGCATCCACACGGGCGAGAGGCCCTACACGTGCTCGGTGTGCGCCATGCCTTTCCGCCACTCGGGGGCGCTCACCAGGCACTTCCGCATTCACACCGGGGAGAAGCCGTACGTGTGCAGCCAGTGTGGGAAGAGGTTCCGGAACTGTGGCGGGCTGAGGTTCCACCAGCGGTCTCACGGTGGTGGTGGCGTTGGCGGCGGCGGAGGCGAATGATGGATGAAGCAGCCACAGGGTTTGAACATTAAACCCCAGGCGGTTAACACACCGTGGTAGTGTGTTAACTGACATGTTTGAAAGGAGTGCAGAGTACTGTATACGTTTAAATACCTTACGCTTTTCCAGCGTGCTTTTTAAATGGTCATCATGGAAACCTAAAGAAGTATTTATAACTACAAAATATACGTTGCATAAGACTACATGTCGGAAAACAGTTAGTTCCATACTAAGGGTTAGATCACATGATTGGTTTGTCTTGAGCCACGTTTTAAGTGTCGTTTTAAAAATACTGAAGCCTGTACATTCTCTCATGTGGGTGGAAATTGAGTTCCGTTTATCTGCTGCTCTGACTGAACATGCTGATTGTTTCCCCAAGCAGTTTTCCTCAGTCTAGCTGAGCACTCACCTCCGACTGCTGCCCTGGTCTCCCTAGCATTATCCCTGCAGAGTGACGCACATTGTCTAAGTGATGGAGGGGCGAGATTATGAAATAAAATAATTCCAGAATGAATAGATACTTGAAATTGTTTTGTATTGTACATATAAAAGACACTCCTTGATTTAATGGTGTTTGCGTTGATCTTTTTGAGACGCTCACCATCAAATGATTTGGGAAAGCTCACATCGTGATATTGTTTTATGGGTAGTCAGATGGCTGAGCGGTTAGGGAATCGGGCTATTAATCAGAAGGTTGCCGGTTCAAATCCTGGCCATGGCGAATGACGTTGTGTCCTCGGGCAAGGCACTTCACCCAACTTGCCTCGGGGGGGAATGTCCCTGTACTTACTGTAAGTCGCTCTGGCTAAGAGAGTCTGCTAAATGACTAAATGTAAATGTTTTGTGTTGAGTGTCACAGATGGCACACAGTTCTAAGTGCTGCTGGGATCATTGACCATCTCCTCTCTCCAGGAGTGTGAGTGTGTGGAAGTGGGGGGTTGTAATGTAGCATGGCCTGTTTCCCTACTGAGATGACACAACCCCCGCCCCCCCCAAACACTCAAACACATGCCTACAATCATACAAATGACTGGATTGTGTGAACCTATGAAATGAGACCCTCACGCTACACTAGTTGATATAATCCATGTCATTATGTTCTATGAATGAGGGGGGATGAACCCCCGGGTGAGATTACATTTGACCAGACGCAGAAAGAAGATTAGCATCAACAGGATAGCCCTATAGCTGGCGCAAAGCCGTGTGAACCATAGTTCACCAAAAAACATCCTAGGTATTTCACCAAAATGTTTACCGGTTATTGGAGGAGCAATACACCAGTGTGGCTATGATCACTTAGCCTGACGTTGTCATACTCATAATTCTGGTCAGAATATGAGTCTGAAAACTCCGTTGGGCTGTGACTACGGGGCGTCCTCATTTGAGTTGAGATAATCACTTGAGTCTATCATTCAATCATCAGCACCTTCAGTGGTTTATTACTAAGACACAGTCCTTGTCGCCACACGTCCTTTTATTGTGAGAAAAAATGGTTAGTTGTTTAATACCCTGCCCCTTGTCTTCGTTGTCCCCCCCCTGGGTGGTGATTGACATCTATCCGTCATCCCCTGTCCCCTCCCTCCGTCCACATGTCATATAACAGCTCCTCTCCTCCCTCAGAGGGGTCATTCCCCTCCACCTGAATCCCTCTTTCCCAAGACCTGAGGATGGACTGGAGTTCTTACGGTAAGAAGACAGAAGTCTCAGTCGAATGTCTTTCCTTTTTCTACTTTGTTTCTTCTGTACTTTGTCATCCTTATCGGAATCCTTCTCAGTTGTGGAGGTTTGTCCGTCCCATCTTTTCGTCTGCCTGACCCATTCGTCAACTCATCTGTCTTTTTTTTATTTTATTGTATCCATACCTCCATACCTCCATATTCACTCCGGGTCTTGAATTAGCAATGTTTTGGATGCTTCGATTCCGTCTTTCTTTCTTCTGACTTGTCTGTGTCCCTGCTGGTCCAGAGATGGACCCCCTGGAGGTCCCTCCCCTCACTCCCAACCAGTAAGGAGGTCCTGACCCAGGCCGTCACGGCCACCTTCGCCGGCTTCTCCCTGGAAAGGAGCAGCATGCACTTCCCTCAAGGTATGGCTCTCCTGGCGTGACTTGACTTCATTTTTAATTTAAACCGGTGATATAGGGGAGGAGATAGAGGGAATAAGGAAATGAAGAACAGCATGGGTGGTGGTTCAATGTTTTCAACTATTCTTGAAATCCATATCAAATTATATTTCTATTATTTACATGATTTCAGTGTTTAAAATAACACAAGGCTGGTGGAATAAGACACATGGTTGAATAATTCAATTGAGATTGATGATCACCTCTTTGGTTCAGATCCTAACTTGTGGTCAGAATGGGAGGTGAGCCACTGGCTGGACTGGTGCCAGGCTGAGTTCGGCCTGCAATGCCTGGGCCCAGATTTGAGAGGCATGCCCGGGAGCGAGCTCTGTGCGCTGGATAGAGAGGCCTTCCTGGACCTGATCTCTGACTGCACGGCCGGGGAGATCCTATGGGAGCACCTGGACACCATGAGAAGAGGTGAGATAAAGCCTAAGTCCCCAGTAAGGCTCAGTCAGATGGATATGAACCAGCCTTGTAAGAGCCTTCCCTATACATTCTTTCCTCTCTTTTTCTCCAGAGTGTGAATATGAATATGGTTCTCCTCTGACTCTCTACACTCTGCCTTCTCACTGCCAGTCTCAAATAAACAGAGGTACGTTTATATTATCTCTGCTTTGTCTGGTAAAAAAATAATAATCTTACATTTATGCCATAACTGAATGACATGAATGAACAGAATGTCTAACTTTCAGTATCTATCTTGTAATGGAGCGCTGCATTTCAATTGTTTGCTCTGTAGTCATGAATATGGACAGTGCATCTGATGCCCTTGTCGTTTCTTGGTATAGACGGCTACTCAGAGCCCACTGGCAAACAGGACCACCACCCTCACTTTCCCCACGATCCCTCGGACAACTGCCCCCTCACCCACATGGAGCCAGTGAGCATGCAGAACCAGGGGGGCTTCCTCCTCAAACATGGGGGACCCCACCGCCACCTGTCTCCTGTCACACATCTCAGAGAGATGGGTAGGAATTGTTGTATACTACTTATGTTAAAATGGTGTTAGTGTTGGGCTAGACGGATTTGGTCAGTTCGGAGTCAGGTGGCTGAGCGGTTAGGGAATCGGGCTAGTAATCAGAAGGTTGCTGGTTCGATTCTAGGCTGTGACGTTGTGTCCTTGGGCAAGGCACTTCACCCTACTTGCCTCAGGGGAATGTCCCTTTACTTACTGTAAGTCGCTCTGGATAAGAACTAAATGACTACATGTAAATGTTCACCCAACTTGCCCATGTCTCTCCATTTTATTTCAGATTGTGATTCAAGGGTTGAGGGCTTTCATTACGAGGAGGCTGACATCACTGGCTCCCTGGCCTGGACCAGTCCAATCCAGGATTTAGACCAGGGGGTGGGAGACTGTATGTCTGAGGACCCCTTTTCCTTGCCACACCAACACAGGAGCTTCAAAGAGTTTGTGGGGGACAGGACCGATCTGGGTCAAGCTGTTGTACCGGCCGCCATTTTGGCTGGCTACACAGGTAAGCGATCTTTTAGAACTGGAGTCTTCATTGGACTACGTTCAAGATTGACCGAAGATGCATTTGACACTTGTGCTTTCAAAGTCAAATTGAAGGTTTACTCATACCTCCCTTATTTGTCTCAACAGGAAGTGGCCCCATTCAACTGTGGCAGTTCCTATTGGAGCTCCTGACCGACCGTAGCTGTCAATCATTCATCAGTTGGACAGGAGATGGATGGGAGTTTAAACTGACAGACCCTGATGAGGTAAGAGAGAGGTGTCTCTCTGTCTCCAGTCTAAGCCAACCAAATAAAATAACAATGAATAACAACAATAAGTCATAATTCCTCTATGCTTTTTGGGGGGAATATTTTAGGTTGCTCAGCAGTGGGGAAGAAGGAAGAACAAGCCTAAAATGAACTACGAGAAGCTAAGCCGGGGCCTGCGTTACTACTATGACAAAAACATCATCCATAAGACCTCAGGTAAACGCTATGTTTACCGTTTTGTCTGCAACCTGGAAGGCCTGCTGGGATATGAGCCCAGGGAGCTTCACGCCATGTTGGATATCACTGCAAAGAATGACCAGGACTGAGATGGAGAGATCATGACTAAGGGATTTCACTTACAGTATAGAGAGCTATACAACATTTGTTTACAAAATCTCTTATGGAAAGCTATAAGTCAGTAAAATCTTAGAACACCAGTTTTAAACATTTTAATCAGTAGGATTACAGGCCACATTTATCAGTTAATGAATAAGCTATGGGACTACCTGTTTATAATGTAATTAAGTGTACATATTTGAAACCAAAAGAGAGTTGTGTATATGTTCGATTTCTTTTGTATTTCTCAGTATTTTTTAATCGTGAACAACTTCATCCAAAATGTTCCTTAGTGATGATTAGTCTGGCACTTACAATTGTGTCAACAAAATAAAGATTTGACTAAATATGTCTACAAAGGAAACTTGAATGACTAATAATGCGGCTTGGAAGGATACCAGCTGGTGTTTGTATTAATGGAACCTAATTGATGCCTTTTCTTTTGCTCACCCAATTGCTTCTGCCTCTCAGCCTGATAAGTCAAGGGTGTAGCTCTCTCTCTGTGTGTGTGTGTGTGTGTGTGTGTGTGTGTGTGTGTGTGTGTGTGTGTGTGTGTGTGTGTGTGTACGTGTGTACGTGTGTAGTGTGTGTGTGTGTGAGCATGCGTGTGTGAGTGCATGTGTGTGTGCGGCCAGGCCGGGACAGATCAAGCAGTCATAACACCACCAGCGATGTCCCTCATCCTTAAAGCCACTTCTAGCTTGTTTATTGATTGGATTCCGCTCTAATATCATAGAGGTAGGGGGTCAAAGACATCTACACCACCCCACCCCCACCCCCCAGGCGTACGAAAGTGGTGCCCAGTATGACAAGCGATGTGAGCACCATCCCTCCCCTCCGCCTAGCCTCTCTCACTCACCCACGCCGCTGCGTCCATTAGCCGCATGGCAGACCACCTAGCAGAGAGGAAGTGGTGGAACTAATCCGTCTCCCGGAGAGACAGCCTGGCCTCTTCTTCTACGTGGCGTCTCAGACCTTTCTCCCCCCTTTCTCTTTCGGGCCCCCTCTGTCTTGGGTTTTCATTTTGTTGGGGAGTCATTTCTCAGCGTACAAAGTCCCCCCCCCCATATTTATTTAACAAAGCAACCCTGTTGTAGTATGGTAGAGTTGGCAGGACCAGCTGAGGGCAATGTGGGCTGGTCAGGCCTGAGATCCCCAGCAGACGTGGGAGCATGTGGGCACAGACTGGGCTCTGGAAGACAGGATGTAGATATGGGTTGGTTTGGAATGGGTAGTCTAAATGCATACTGTGGTATGTCTTATACTTCCATTCACAAAAAAAAACAAGAAGGCCCCTAAAAAAGAGGATGCATCATAAAATAAAAAACATATTTTATATTGAGTAGGTTTTTGCTTTACCCCACAATATATCCTGTTCTGTTTGGTCAGTACACCCTTTACCAGTTGAGCGCATCTCCTCCTCAGGTGACTCATTTGCTTTGTAAAAATCACTGAGGTTCATCTTGTATAAGGCCTCTAGGCATGTTTATTAGCAGCAAATGTAGACCTGGTAATAGTTCTGACAGTGGGCCATTTGACAAGCTCACAGCTATGAAAGCTTCTGGCCAGGTGGTCCGTCTGGGACAAATCCATTGTTTACAGTTGAAGGGTTTGCAGTAAGGATTCAGTAGACCTAAGCAGCAGACACTTAGTGCACATGTCCCTTTGTCTACAATGTCTATGTTTGTAATGACTCAGATATGGATTACTCATCCAATCATATTCAAAGCAAAGCGCACAAAGATGGTTCATTCAATTATACACTTCAACACATTTCGACTCGTAATGTGTCATTTTGTGTCATCTAAAACTTTCTTTTAGGAGCACATAATAGAATGATGTCGGCACAAAACCTACCTTCCGTTGAGACATACAATATCACCATGGTGATGACATGCAGGGTGTCAACATCATCCACAGAGGCTACGGGTTTCCCACCTACAGGCACAGACCCAATAAGGCTATTTGATTATTTGCTTGAGTTGTATGCACAAATTAGTATCGCCCTCTGGTGGATAATGTTATAATTCAAATGTAATCATCTACTTCCACTGTCTCCCACGAGCAGACTATAAGTGCTACAGTCTCTGTCCTGGTAATAAATAAAACATTGAACCCACTGTTCCGATTAAAAAGATGAGTTACCTGGTTTCTGATGTTTGGTGGTATTCTCTCCATAGGCATGGCTGCTGCCTTCCTGGTTTACCATTCTTACTGGTTACAAGTGATCACATCACTGACTTTAATCTGTTTTCAGTTTCTTTTGTATTAAGATATGTCACATTTCTGTACGGTACTGACAGATAAATCCAAGTACACACCTCTCACTGACACTGAAATCATTTGATGTCATAGTTCAATCAAACGACCACCCAATCAAACGTTTGCCATGTAATGTTTATTGTCAGCCAATCTTTCATGATCGTCATTTATGTATCATTGATTTGAACACATGTTTAAGTGAGCCGGCTGCTTTTACATATACATAGTAAGGCATTTGAATGTCAAAGTAATACAGTCATAAAAAGGAAGAGCCACTTGTTCCATGCCAATTTCACTCATTCGGCTCTTCTAGTCTTAACCAACTGTAATTTACTGTAAACAGTGTAGTGTTTCCTCAATTCCTGGCCTGCATGTGTGTCTTCATCACTGTGCTTTCTGTTTCTCCCATTGTTCTGGTGTCAGTGTCTTCTGCTCGAAGGCGTGGATCTCTTTTAGCTCTTCAGCCAGACATGTATTCACCAACCTGGAGCACAAAGTTGGGTTTATCACACCGTTTGATTTCTCTCCACAGACCCCTTTTTTAAAAGTCCACTGTTTAACCACACGGGGTGTTTCCTTACCTGTGTCTCTGCAACAGAGGTTTACCTTCAAATTGAGGAGAAACTATAAGGACTTTAAAGCTGGCCGCACATCTATTGGGCGAAGTGTCCTCAACGTCCTAAGGGAAGCAAATAGAGTCAACAACGCAACCAATACATTATCAGGAACATTTTAAAGTGGTGTCATTTCTGCATTTTCATGGTTCCAGAGAAGCAAATGAATATAGTAAACTGGTGCATGCTTGTCAATATGCTAGCTGTATGTGTGTTGATCTTTGGGTAGGTAGCCTATGAGGGCAACGTGCTCAGCATATATCCGTGTACTGTACATACCACATGCACAGCCCCGATCTCTTTGATTAACTTATCACGAATGTGATCTGAAGTTATAGCCATTATTTCTCAAACGAAAAGAAACACAGTGAATGTGACGTTAATATAGAATAACTAGGCAGATGAAGGTCCACTGAGTACCGCACTACCGCTGTTTAATAAATGGGCAGGATAACGTATTCAGGAACTTGTATCACGACCAATTGGATCTACGGATTCGTTTGGAAACCAATGGGATTCAGTCCCTAAGTGGCGAATCACATGCGAGCTTTTGGGGTCCTTGTTGTGTAAGATGATCAAATATAATGCCTGAACAATAAGTTGCGAAAACAATATATCGTTTCACACAATGTAACTTTATCACATAAATATTTTATTTGTTCTGTTTAAATATACCAAATGCACATTTAACATTGCTATAATTTTATGAATTATGTATTTTTAGTGCGTACTTCACAAGGCAAAAAGTTGAACTGCTCAAATACAAATAAACGTTTTCTTCATCTCACCCAGAAGCAATCATTTAGCTGAACGTAGTCTATTCTGAATTGTATTGTAGTGTTTGTTTCTTTACACAGTGCATCATGGTTGAGTATTGATGTTCATGTAAAATGGTAGTGGAGGTGGAAGGCTTTTATGGGGTGTACATGCTGTATTGCACAAACCCCAAATTCAAGGGTCGCATCTACATTGGGTTTACTGTAAACCCAGAGCGACGGATAGGACAACATAATGCTGGGAGGCAGCGTGGAGGAGCAAAGAAGACCAGCGGAAGGGGACCATGGTAACGTCTAGAAGATCGTCCAAAGCAGTTTGTGTTACCCGCGCGCACAGGATACAATAATGGTGTGCTAACTTATCCAGCCATTTTAGTGAGCACTTTTCCTTCTTCTGTATTTAGGGAGATGGTTCTCATCATACATGGCTTCCCATCGGACATAGCAGCTTTAAGGGTATGTCGATGTTGTCCTGGTGTCCCACATGGAACACTCCTCGTGATCATAGTTCAGTATAAAATTCCAAAATGAATTACCCACTGGTTGTATCAGCACGGACCAACATGTCTGTGTGTCACTCATTACCCTCCCTCTCCTTGCCTCCCCCATCAGTTTGAGTGGGCATGGCAACACCCCCACATCTCTCGCCGCCTCTCCCACGTTTCTCGGTGTTCCAGGAAGGAGTCCAGCCTGCAGTTCCACTGGCGTGTCGTCTCCAACATGCTCCGGGTTGCCCCGTGGTGCCGCCTTCCCCTGACCGCCCGCTGGCTCAAACAGGAGTACAGGATGGACTTTGAACCGGGCCTCCAGCCACCCCTACACATCCCAGTGGCCTTTCGGTAGTGTGCGGGCTAAGAAAATCCAACAGCAGCAAGCCCATCAACCCGTGGAGGAGGAGGCAGGGAGATGCTTGCTGTGTCGACTCTGTGTCAAGGTGAGGTGTCCGTCTCAGTTGAAAAGCCGTTTAGCCTATGCCAACTGTAATCAAATCGAAATGTATTTGTAAAGCCCTTTTTACACGCACGCATGTCACAGAGGGCTTCACATACGCCCATAGAGCTGCCCCTCAACCAACCTAAACCCTCAAGGAAGACAAGGAAAAACTCCCAGAAAAAACTGTAGAACTTATATTTATTTGTGAGTCTTGTATGAACTTTTCTTGCGTACTAGACAGTGGGAAATAACTGTATGATTGACTAAAAGTGCGACTTCAAAACTGTCCCTGCCTTTTCAGTCTGCAGATAAGCTGAGCTGCTTCAACCCGACGTGTCGGACAACTTATCACCTGATTTGTCTCGCCAAGCATTTCCTGAAGTCTGAGCCCACTCACATGCTTCCCGTTGAAGGGGAATGTCCTGGTTGCCATCATTCCATGCTATGGGGAAGCTTGATTCGGCACAAGATAGGTTGCTATGGAGACCTAGAGGAGATGTCTTTATCCTCATCCCAGGTAAGGTTGTGTTTGTTTGTGTGTGGTTGGGGAGGATTGTTCTGTGCAAACATTTTAGCACCAGGATTAGAGGGTTGAGTTATTCTGAGTTATGTTCTTTCCACAGAGTCACTGGGCAGATGGACTGCAGGTCTGCAATGAGCTGAGCTCAGTTCCTTTGCACAAATAGAGGCACTCAGAGGTTAAGTATTATACCACTGCCTTTTTAATGTATTTTATGATGTGTAATGTCAGTTTCCAAAATACTGTTTAAGTTAATCAACTCTCATGCTCATATTTCTCATTCAGTATACTGAATGTATCAGGTCTGCTTCTAATAAATGTGTGAATTATATGTGCTGTGTTAAATTATGTATTTCTTCTATTTATGTATAAGACACATCAATATTTCCCTTTAAATGTTAAAATATATTGCATTGAAAGACTTAAAACTGTTAAAAATAAAAATGACAGCAATTTTTTTTAATGTATTATATGTATTTTTATGTAATAAACAAACATTCAGTTAAAATAAGTGCCAGCTTGTTTGTGTGACATGTCATATCCGTGCTTTGTAATGGATACAATGACTAGTATTGGTATTGGTCAGACAATGTGAGTACATGCTGGTTAGCTGGCTTCAGGTGTAAGTTGATTGATTTCTCATTGCCGAGTGGGAGGGGCTTGGACAGTGATCACAGGCTGAAACAGAAAAACCATACTCAGAATCAAGGTCAGCTTTCATTCATGTATCTAATTGTTCACATTTAATTGTTGTTATTGTGGTATTTATTATTTTACAGTTTATTTTCGGTTCCATGCTGTCTGTCTCTAAAGTATTCCAGACACAATCCAGTCCACTCACCATCCTGGATGTGGGTGAGCAGCAGTTGATAACCTTGCAGCAGTAGGCAGCCAGGGTGACAGAGATGGCCACCGAGGCAGCTTGGATCAGGAGATTCTCAGCAGTATAATGTTCGAGTGCCTTCTGTCAATTGCAAAAAGTTGGGGAACTATTTGAATCCCCCTCAACGACACACACCCCCCACACACAAATTACGATGGTGACTCTTTGTATAACCTAATAAACCTAATTGTTTCTATGCCTTGGTTTGTTTGATACTTTTACAGAAATATCTTTAAAATACTTTATTCCTACCATTGGTAGCCTACATCTGAATACATTCTCTATGTAGAGTTAATGCACTTTCCGAAACAAGTGTGAACTGGACTCACTGACAGCATCATGCAGTTATCATGTTGGACTCCTGTATCGTTGAAATTCCATGAGATCCAGCACATTTCAATGAAGTGGAAGCTCAGCCCGTAAATTGCATCCACGAGCAAACTCAATATAGAGACCACACAGGCCACCACCTGCATCCCCAGACAGGCCTTCAGCTGAGGATCAGAGCAAAAAAAGCAGGAAGCACCAGAAATCAAATTAGTTTACTATAGGACATTTAATATTTCTTATTTATATGTTTCTTATAGAGCAGGGGACAGGTGATCATGGAGTTAAAGTTGCTTTTTTTTTACCAACTCATGTGTCAAAATGTATGACACATATAGCTTATTAACTCAAACAGATATGTGTTTGAGCTGCAAAACACAGGAATAATTGTAGAGTAATAAGATCAGAGACTTGTTATCATGTAACAATCAGACTTACAGTGGGAAGATGGAGATTCTGAGCCGCCAAGGCCAGACAACCAGCGACCATCACCTACAGAGTTTAAATAACATTTTGAGAGTTAATCAACGCTTTCAAGAGAAAGTCGCAATATGCAAATCTACACATAAGGTACCCTAGACACAAACATTTAGCCTAAATACAGGGGTGTTATTGCACTCACCGACACAGACCCAATCAGATAAATGACGATCTGCGCAATCGAGAGCTCCAATCCAAGGACAAAGAATATTGCCAAAGCCAAGATCTTAAACACACTGAAGGTAATTTGGGTCACCTGAAAAGCATGTAAAATGTCAAATTATGGATGCATTACGTCATTCATGCCCGCGCTTTTCTGTGTTACACATACCCCTAATGCCTTAGGTTCTGACTCCAAGTACTTCTGTTTTCGGTGTGGGTCCGTCTGAAACGTGATTGAAACCAGGGGACCCTGCTCTGCTGCAGGAGCGATGTTCTGGGGTTGACTGGTCTCGGACTCCTCGCAAACACCTTTGTCTGTAATGTAGATCTAGAGGTTATTTCTCCGTTTTTGACTCAATTGATTTCAACGACCCTAGCCTGGTTCAAATTGTATCTGAGCTGCAAACCCATTCCCGTTAAGCCTTATTTTGGACTGCGTAAACAAGTGTAAAAATCGGTATGGTATAACACTGTAAAACTTTTGTTTCTGAAGCCTTACGTTTTTGTTTTATTAGCACTCAAACATTGCATTAGAATACTTTAGCCTACCTTCCATGTCTGTATTTACCCTGGTGATGGGTGTGGGTCCCAAGATTCTGGAGACTATTTCAACAACCTAATAGGCTAAACTATTTTGGGGGTTCGTATTACATCCGGCCCAGTGTTTCAATGCCACGTTAACTCTTGAGGTTACAGCCCAGTCCAACACGCATTAACTACGCTTAGACTAAGAACAATGTACTTTTCTGAGATTTGTGGTAATAGTCTCATGCACAAACATTTGTTTTTTATTTGTTTGTCATTGGCTGCGTTTAACTATATTAAGATTACTGTAAATCGAAGTACTTGGGGTATGCCTTTATATATATCTTTAATATAAATTTTTATTTTTTATTTTTTTTATTTTACCTTTATTTAGCCAGGTAGGCTAGTTGAGAACAAGTTCTCATTTACAACTGCGACCTGGACATTCATTCAACATTCATACACTGCATGTCTTTATGATGATGATAAAGATGGTGGTTAGCATATTTTTGGTATATATAGCCGTGAAACTACACAAAAACCATCTTATTTTTTTGTCTCTAGGGTTTATGCCATTTAACAACCAGAAAATTAAATGACCATACCGTTTTATTGTAATATACAGTAGGCCTAATACCATGGGCGTATCTAGTCCCTATTTTGGAGCCTGGAGCCCCCCCAAAAGTTTCATAAATGTGTTAATTTCTCTCCAAAAAATCTAGGGGCTTAGCCCCCCCAAAGGTGGGGACCTAGATTCGCCCCTGCCTAATACACACATCCAAATATATAAAATGCAAGCTAGTATACCATGTGTCAAATCTTTAGCAGACATGAATTATTTTCATAATTAGTATTGGTAGTGCAGAGGGTGACAGATGATGATTTGTTTTGCTGGTTGGTTGGCTTTGTTGGTTTGATTCATTTCCTATTGCTGTGTGGGAGGGGCTTGGACAGTGATCACCGGCTGAAATAAAGAAATCATAGACTCAGAAACAAAGTAATAGTGCATCAGGTTTTTTTCTAGGTTCCAGTGGAAGTGAGGAGGAACATGTTTGAAAATCCATATTTAAATGAATAGGCTTTCATGTTTCTTCATTCAGGGTTCTGGGCCCTTACCACTATGCATGTCGTACAGCTATTGTGTGGGCCAGTCTATTTCAGTAATTCTACCATTTCACATGAGAGACTAAATAAAAAAGACGAGATGTGTGGGCAATGTCTAGGCCTTTTAACCGCACAGTGCAGTCCACTCACCATCCTGGATGTTGGTGAGCAGCAGTTGATAACCTTGCAGCAGTAGGCAGCCAGGGTGACAGAGATGGCCACCAAGACAGCATGGATCAGAATACCAGTAGCTTGGTAATGTGAGACAGCTTCCTGTTAATCAGGGGTGGTGGTGGTGATGGGGTTATTACGTGTGTGTATAAACACCGTGTATTCACTGTACCTTTCTAAATAGTTAGAGTTTCCAATATATTAACTACTCATCTTAAAAATGTTGTATTTTTCCTTTTAACTTCAATCTAAAGACATACCACTGTGGCTATTCCACTCATGTACAGTACAATTAGTATTTCTAAAGGACTCACTCCAATGGTGTGGCAGGTTTTGATATACTCTTCCGTAGAATTGCGTTCAGTCCTGATATGATAAACATATTCCCAACATAGCGAGTCACCGTTGACCGTTGACACAGTTGAAAAGGTTGACATTAGGAGGAAGTTGAATACGGAGGCCACAGAAGCCAACACCTGCATTCCCAGGCAGGCTTTCAGCTTCAAGGATCAGAGCAAGGAATGAACAGGAAAAACCAGAAATAAGTCACACATGATGGTTAGTGAAAGCTTATGTTGCCAATTTTGTTTGCTTTCTTGCATGTTCCTTACAAATGGGGATTGAGACTGATGGATGCACAGAGTAAGCAGTGTGTCTTTATGATCTAAGAAAACTTGTTTCATGTTTATAAAATGCTTGACTTCATTACTTAGAGTAATGAATGACTATAGGCTACAGCTTTTGTCGACCTACGGTTCAGATAGAAGTCTGATTGACATCTGCCAATCGGCATTTGGACTACTTACAGTGGGAAGTCGTAGGTTCTGAGCTGCCAAGGCCAAAACACCAGCTACCATCACCTACAGAAGGGAGACAAGACTCTTAACTCAATTCAAATACAATCAACTATGAGGAAAACAATGACTTACACAAGTATTTACAATGAAATTAGGAGTTAACTTTCGGTTTCCTGGTATGTGGGCGGGAGTGACTTACCACCAAAGATCCGATAATATTAAAAAGACTGGAAGGCAAATTAACAAAATCGATAGCCGACAGGAAACTGAAGGAGACGATCTGAAAAACACTGAGGGTTATCTGAGTCACCTGTAGGAGGGCACACAGAGAGACACAGAGGAGAAAGACTGTTTAAGTACAATAAACACACGTCTACACCTAAAATTCAGAAATCAGAATCAGAAAGGGATTTATTCGCCATGAAAGTTTGCACAGACAAGGAATTTGCTGTGTTACACCTACCCCTAATGCTTTAGGTTCTGACTCCAGGTATTTTAGTTTTCGATGTGGGTCCTTCTGAAACCTAACTGACACCAGAGGAGCCTGCTCTGCCACCCCCTCTGCAGGTGCGCTGCTCAGGGTTGGAACAGTAGGCCTCCTTGTCTCCATCGAAAGCTCTTCTTCGCCTGTAACATAAGTTATAGTGATGGGAAGTTTGGATCATTTTACTGACTAGGATCTTTGAATCTCATTCAAATGAACACAACTTTTTTTTCCAAGCCATCTCATTCATTTCTTTGTATTTGTTTATTTTCTTTGAGTCTCTTCATGTGAATTTAGTGCATTTTAAATGGTCGTTTATAATCACAGTGGCAATTTTGATCACGGCTACAATTACACTGCACTGAACTGTTAGAAGTGAGAAAATATCTTATGTCCAGTCATTTTTATTTGTGAACAATAAACAAACGACAGGCCCGAAGACACAGTCGACTCAAGAGGAGAACGAATAATGTGTTTAGCTACTGAGCATATGCAACAGTCCCGATGCGCGGCCATGAGAAAATGCACGGAACTCTTTGAGACTGTAGCCTATGTAGCCTACTCACGAGTCATATTTAAGAGTCACGGACGACACATCACTAGTAGGCGTTGGAATGTCTTGCATAAGGACGTCTTTGCACGACACCAGAAACTACGTACTTTACGCTATAGGGTACATAGACAGTAAATCAAATGACGGAAAATGACAATGCAAACACTGGCTTGTGATAACGTTATTCGATTCTATGAACATTTATAACTTAAGCAATACATCTTGTTTAAATAGCTCCCTACAGGCAAACCAACTGCGCATTTACCTGACATTTTTGTATGGTGCTTTAAGAATGTCAGAAGCTGGAAGGTCTGAATGTCGATGATACAAGGCAAAATTTCCACCAACGCCCCAAAACTATTTTACTACTGTGCTCAAGTGATTGTACCCCTCTCACAGTTCTCGCCCTTCTGAGTTCCCTCCCCTTAAACGGGATCGCTCTTCATGATGGCGCATATTTTGGAATTTCATGTTGATCATCTTTTGGTCATCGTATCTATTTATGCTTTTCAAACCACGTCAAACTATTTGTTCATCTAACTATATCTCATCACAGTTCAAATGAAAATGCCTGTTAATATTTTATTTGTCATGTTATAAACACACAGTCAAACAGTAAACAGTAAAATAAGTGCATGCTTATTTGTGTGACACATTTCATATCAGTTATTTATAATGGATATAATGACTTGTATTGGAATAGGTCGTCAGACAATGTGAGTACATGCTGGTTAACTGGCTTCAGGTGTAAGTTGATTGATTTCTCATTGCCGAGTGGGAGGGGCTTGGACAGTGATCACAGGCTGAAACAGAAAAACCATACTCAGAATCAAGATAAGCTTTCATTCTTGCATCTAATTGTTCACATCTGATTGTTGTTATTGTGGTATTTTTTATTTTACAGCTCATTTGTTCTGTTTTGAACAGTCCAGCCCACTCACCATCCTGGATGTGGGTGAGCAGCAGTTGATAACCTTGCAGCAGTAGGCAGCCAGGGTGACAGAGATGGCCACAGTGGCAGCCTGGATCAGAAGATTCTCAGCACTATAATGTGCTTGTGTCTTCTGTCAATTGAAAAAAAAGATTACAAATGAACAAATTAAGATTGTGACTATTTTTGTGTAACCAAATTGTTTCTATGCCTTGGTTTGTTTGATACTTTCACAGAAATATATTTAAAATACTTTATTCCTACCATTGGTACATCTGAATACATTCTCTAGGAGTAGAGTTAATGCACTTTCCGAAACAAGTGTGAACTGAACTCACTGACAGCATCATGCAGTTATCATCAGTGACTACTGTATCGTTGTGATTCAATGACCAGCACGTTTCTCTGAAGCTGGCCTCCTGTCCGAAGTCTAATCCATCCACGAGCAAATTTAATATAGAGACCACACAGGCCACCACCTGCATCCCCAGGCAGGCCTTCAGCTGAGGATCAGAGCAAATAAGTCATGAAGCAGGAAGCACCAGAAATCAAACTAGTTCACTGGACATTTCATATTTCTTATTTATATGTTTCTTATAGAGCAGGGGACAGGGGATCATGGAGTTACACGTTAAAATTGCTTCTTTTTTTTACCAACTCTGAAAATGTATGACACGTGTAGCTTATTAACTCAAAAAGATGTGTTTGAGCTGCAAAACACATGAAACATTGTCATAAGATCAGAGACTTGTAGTTATCATGTAACAATCAGACTTACAGTGGGAAGATGGAGATTCTGCGCCGCCAAGGCCAGAGAACCAGCGATTATTACCTACAGAGTTTAAATAACATTCTGAACGTTAATCAACGCTTTCAAGAGAAACTCAATATGCATATCTAAACATAAGGTAGTAGACCCAAATATTTAGCCTAAACACAGGGGTGTTATTGCACTCACCAACACATATCCAAAGATATAAATGGCCGTCTGGGTAATCGGGAATCCAAGCATATAGTATGGTGTGAGTGCGAAGATCTTAAACACACTGAAGGTAATTTGGGTCACCTGAAAAAGGGATTCAGATGTCAAAGGATTGATGCATTACGTCATTCATGCCCGCGCTATTCAGTGTTACACCTACCCCTAATGCTTTAGGTTCTGACTCCAAGTACTTCAGTTTTCGGTGTGGGTCCGTCTGAAACGTGACTGAAACCAGGGGACCCTGCTCTGCTGCAGGAGTGATGTTCTGGGGTTGACTGGTCTCGGACTCCTCGCAAACACCTTCGTAAAGTAGATCTAGACATCATCCCTATTTTGACATTGATTTCAACTTCCCTACGGCTGGTTCACATCAAGCCTCTATGACTTTGTCAACAAACAACATCTGTGAATTGTGGAAGTGCATGTCAAATCGGTCTGTATGCCGACAGTATAAAACGTTTCTGAAGCCTGTACATTCATGTTTAATTAGCAGGCAATACCCAAACACAAGCTATATAAGATGGTAACATGGGCTATGTTAAAATGCATACCTTCCATGTCTATTTCCACGCTGGCCGTTTGGTTTTTATAAAATATTAAAAACAAGATTCGGTCAGATTATTTCAACTAACTATCAAACAGAACTTGTTATGGATTGCCGTTAGGTCCTCCCCCGATTTTCTGTACAATGACTCTTTCTTATGAGGTTGCAGCCGCCCAGTACTACAACTCACCACAGACTGTCCCATGAAGAGCCATGTTATCGACAAAAAGTCGTATTAATGAAGTGTTGGCCACCATTTGTTAAGGCCGTGAAACCACAAAATAATCACATCATTTGTCCGGTCAAACAAAAGACCAAATCAACAAGACCAAATGTAATTTGTTTGGCACTTTTTACATGAAGTGTCACATAGGGCTTTACATCCATACGTCCGTATAACTGCACCTAAACCAACTTAAACCTCAAGGAAGACAAGAAAAAACTAATTGAAGAAATTTTGGGAGGCGTAATTCAGTGCATAATCCCCTTTTCCAGTCTGTGACAACGGTGCATACCAATCATACATCAAAAACTTAGATACAAATAAGATGATGTCCTAATCATAATCTTAATGGGTGGCCGATTAGATCAATTGTGTTTTACCCATTTATGTTGTGCTGCTTTTGTTTACAACTGTAAAAAAAGGACACATAGGACAAATTCAGAAAAAATCTGACTTCATGTTTATTTAGATTTTATCTGAAACTCAACGATCCACATACTGCATAAAACGGTGTCTGTAAACATACCTTCACCTTCAAAGTGACAGAAATACGAGAATCATAACACCACACCACAAATATATTCTGCAGGTTCGACCAGTCAGATTCCAAGCAAGGCCTGTTCCCTTATTATTGCAATTTATTTTCATGACTAAATACAATGTTGTCAAAACCGTTTAAGCATTAATAGTATTTTAAAAATCCCTTTGATTTCCTGGGTTGATATACTTAAACATGAATCTATATATCACAATTACCTATTAATAAAACGTCCCCAATCTCATATCAACTACTTTAAGCTCAAGGTAAAATGATCAGATGATCACTTAAGAGCCCTACAAAACTCAAATCTTCTCAGTTCTCTAGAGTTCGCAGTACTGTTAAGCTCCAACCCTGTATGAGTGTTTAAAGAGAGACCAGTGACTACAGTCCTCATAGGGAGGAGGGAAGGTGCAACAGTATGGATGTTAGAAAACACAAGCAAGCAGACATGACCGATAGGAAAGGTAACACAAATCACCAAGCGGAGTGACTGTGACTATGAGTTGGCATGGCCATTATCGATGCTTCTCTTAATGTTGCCGATCTTTCAGAACGCTGTGCATCTGCCCTAGAAGTAATACAAGAATGTAGTCGACACGTCTGTCCTGTCAGTTTCATTTCAACCCAATCAATTATCATGAACAAGGCAAGCTTTGGCGCTGAATCAACAAATAAACTCATCACCAACATAAGAAGTTCCCTGAAGCCCTCCTTCTGATTAGTCGATATGTAAGGCACAAGATGGGGTTAGTACAGTGCAAATAGCAACAACTTGAGTCGGATGGTGGCAAACGAGCTGGAACTTGACGGGGAACGGACACGCCCCTTTAACCCCTCGCGAGGATACACCCGCGTGACCTCTTCAGAGTGACTGGTAGCCACTTGTCCTCTTCCTCCGGCCCAGCAGGTAGGCGATCAACACGATGACGATAAGCACCAGCAGGACCACGCCCACGGCGATGGCGACGCGGTAGTCGGGTTTGTCGGCAGGGCAGGGCTGAGCTGTGGAGAGGCAGAGGGGGAATGACATGTTAGATTTGGGAGGAAGCTCTGCGTCAGTGTAACCCAAAGTGAGCTGGAGCAATCCAACTGCGTGAATGACCAAGTCACCAGCTGCAAATGGGTTACATCATTCTGAAGTTGGAGAAAGTATTGGTAAAAACAAACAAACTTACAAGTTATATTATACAGCTCGGTTTTAAAACAAACTTGTCTCCCAAGATAAGCAATTAATAGCTGATATAGAAACCTTACCTTCCTGAAGCATAACCAGTTTTTCATAATCATGTAGCCAAATGAAATGAACATCAATGGAGAACATTGAACTAAAATACATCCCTTACGTCAAAGACAGGACAGTAAAACCCAAAAATGTCACCCAGCTCACCCAATCCTCCTGTGGAATGGCAACTGGCTGGTCCCTAATCGTAATGATCAAGTATGCACATTGTCTTTTGTTTCAATTATACTTCACATATAGTTCTACACTGTAGCTATCCTTTATGACGAGTTTTGGTTTAAAAAATCTAATTTCCATCTCAATCGATGTCACTAATGCTACTCTTTAGACAAAATATTTACATTTCCAAACACATTCATCTTTTGGTTGGGATAATCCAGTGATGACAAAAAAAAACAGACTAAATCCATGACTACCTGGTCAGGCTTTCTCTTGTTCAGTAAAAACAAACATGTCCTCCTAGCCAGCTGCATATACTTACCCCAGTTACCAGCCACCTGTTTACTGCCTAAGTGATCCTACCCATAGTGTCCCCCCCCAAAAATCTAACTAAACAAATACAATAAACAATACGTCTACTGATAATTGTATTCTTATCAGTAGTCATCATTAGAGTTGTGTGTAAGTAAAGAATCCCAGATGACCACATTGTTTAACTTGGATCAGTACAGGCCCCAATGCTCCCTCCACTGTGAGCCAACGGCTTCTTCATATGGTCTGGATACTTACGCTTGCCAAAGTCCTGGTCGTTGACGAGGTTGAAGGCCTGCATTTGGTCCTGAGTTACGTCCAGGTACAGTCCACTCCCCATGTACAGGGATTCACTCTTGCAGGAGTATGAATAGCCTGTTGCCGCGGCAAAGAGGTGTAGGGAATTGTTCTTTTGGTTGAACTTTTGGTTACCTGTAACGTTAGAAGAAATACTGAGCAACAAGTCAAAACTGGACCAAACACATGATCAGTCACAAAGCTTGTTCTAATACATGTAAACACTGATGCAGATCACATGCACTGTGACCCCAAACCAGTTAGGTGGCATGGAGTCAGACTTGCTGTTCAACATAACTTTGAGATCATGAGTATATCTTGGCACAGTTTATTGCCTTATTAACTGGGCTTGGTCAACATACTCAAACAACAAAGATAGGCTAGTTGTTATCTGGTAAGAGTTGACATGTAGCCACTTGACACAACCCCAACAGAACAGTCCAAAGTTTCAATTCCAAGGGGCATTTGGTAGAAAATCGCCTAAGACCAACTGTGGGAATGCTACAAGTTACCCTACAAAGACTGTGCTCCATGTAAACAGTTTTTACCTGCAGATGTGAAGGGGTAGGACAGGTCAAAAGAAATAGCATCAACATAGACCATTTTGTCAGCCTCGCTCTGAAACAAAGAGGACACGCAAAGGTTATGTTGGACAGTGGACACAAATTTACACTGAGTCACGCAAAGTCGCAAACCTTAATGTGACAACACTGATTGCTCACAACAGCCTTGTGGTATCAGACAGTGTGACTTGGTTTCCATCTCGTGTGGTTTCCCCACACTGTGCCTTCATGTTCGTTGCGGAACGTGGAAGGCTACAACTTAGAGCACTGATTCATCACTTTGTTCCCCTAGCAGTCAAGTGTCGCTGCTGAAATAAGCATTTTATCAAACTAGTTCCTCTTTTCAGATTGAAGTTCCTCTTTAACAGCCAGCACTCTGCTTCTAATTCTAAAGAGAATGTGGTTCATGTAATCTACTACATTTCGGGAAAATATAAGGTAGCTAAAATGTGTGGCTAGGAAAATAAATCTTTAGAGGAGCCACGTTTGTTGTCCTGATTAAGATGTAAAGACCCCCGTGGCTGCATATACCTTCGGACATGTTGCAAACCTGCTAAATCTGTTATCTATTTAGGGCTCTCTTACCTTGTTGAACGACAAGGTGATGGATCCTTCAGTGAAAGCAAGCTTCAGTTCGGCCTTCGTAGCTTCACATTTCCCGGAAGCTTGTGTCATGCTCGGTTGAACAATGAATGTCCCATTTGCCTGACAAACAGAATCAGATTAACATTACTAAATTGTACATCCAAAGTGGCAATGGCTAGGAGCTTTAGTTGAGGAATCACTACAGCCTGGTCCACATATCACCACGTTAATACCACCTAAAGACACCAAAATGAATGCTATATTGAAGGCAGCTGAGAGACACCTATTGTGACCTCACTCTAATGGATAATTCCATAACACACTAGGAATTCAACTGATCTTCCATCAGCCTGAAGTAATCACAATGCCCCTTACGCTCACACAGTACCTTGTCAGTTACCAGTCGGAATTCCAGTGCCATCTGTGCCCGCAGACATAAGCCTTTCTCCCCTTTCAAGGTGTAGGTGCCCACGGTCAGGTTGGCAACCTTGGTGGGCTGAGGAATTGTTGTGGGAGTGGGGGTAGTAGAGGGGGTTGTTGTTTTGGGGAGGGGGTAGTCGGGTGCGGTGGTTGTGTTTGGACGGGTGGTAGTAGGGGCGGTTGTTGTGTTGGGGGTGGTAGGAGGAGCGGTTGTTGTTTTGGGGGGTGGGTAGGAGGGGCGGTTGTTGTTTTGGGGGGTTGTTGTTTTGGGGGGGGTAGTCGGGCGGTTGTTGTTTTGGGAGTGGGTAGTAGAGGGGGTTGTTGTGTTGGACGGGGGTAGCAGAGGGGGTTGTTGTTTTTGGAGGGGGTAGTCGGGGCGGTTGTTGTTTTGGGGGGGGTAGTCGAGGGGTTGTTGTTGTTTTGGGAGTGGGTAGTAGAGGGGGTTGTTGTGTTGGACGGGGGTAGTAGAGGGGGTTGTTGTTTTTGGAGGGGGTAGTCGGGGCGGTTGTTGTTTTGGGGGGGGTAGTAGAGGGGTTGTTGTTGTTTTGGGGGGTGGTAGTAGGGGGGGTTGTTGTTGTTTGGGGGGTGGTAGTAGGGGGGTTGTTGTTGTTTTGGGAGTGGTAGTAGGGGGGGTTGTTGTATTGGAGTGGGGTAGGTTCAAATTCAGAGGGGGGGAAAAGGCTTCCGGACGGTGTGGAAGCTGTGCTGCCCTCAGGCAACAACCCTTATATCAGAAAGAGTAAGAGAAATGGTTAGGCATCACTCATAAACAGGCATACAGTCCTTGTCCTTGGGAACAAAGGAAGTGGTAGGCTACTGAAAGACTAATACTACATAATGCTAACCTAAACTCTTCATTTTCTCATGTCATGATATTTGATTACATCTTTTGGACTTAAGACAAATTGTGATTTCGCCTACAAATGCTCAAGCAAGTTGTGGGTGTACTTTTGTTTTTAAAATGAGAGAACTGGTTTTGTGTTTGCTGATGTGCCAATGTTTGACAATTGCCAGGGATATTAGCTTATCTACCACCACGTGACACTACTTGACAAGCTATTTTATTGCCAATAGATTGCGGAAACGCTGCCCTCAACATTTTCCAGGAAGTAGCAGTTTGATACGAATACAATTATTACAAATAACTTCAGATCTCTTCAGACACACACTGACAGCATTGTCAATTGCTTCGCTTTACTTCAACTAAAGTATTTTAAGTAGCTATAGCTACACTAGTTGTTGCCCGTCAATCACGATACATTTGCCTGCGTGACTCATCCAAAATAACATAGGCCTAATATGAACTGTCCTCTGTCTGAAGCATAAAACAGGTAAAGAGAAAACAAATACAAACTCATTTTCCAGGTAACAAAAAATGACTTAATTACTTAGATAAGGATGAATATCATATCAAATATATTTGACATAGGCCATCATAAAGTAGTTATAGCTGTTATCAATTATAGGTCTGTTTTAAAAAAACGTAATTATTTGTTCATGTAACTAGCTATCCGTTGTTCAATAACATCGTGAACTTTAGAACGGAGCAGTCAAACGGTCAAACAAACGAGCCTACAGTAAACTACTTTTGCACGAAGCTTACCTGAGACAAAGGCGAGTGCGCAAAGTAACAAAAATCCCTTCATTGTTGAAGTTAGGTTTCTTCGTCTGTTCTTTAATATAGTAGACCTACGGTAGATTCGCCTGCACTCCTTCAGTGAGGTTGTGACCGAAAGAGAGCGTGTTTGAATATGAACTGCAGCTGCGTTGCGCACTGTGAAACACCCAAAACGAAACTAAGGAGCTTGAACTGTCTTGAACGCTACCGGGAATATTTCTCAATTACGACCATGCATGAAGCCTAGCGAAGCAAGTAAACGAAACCGATCCCTAAACCGAAAAGTGCATCACGTTTTAAACATATAGGCCTACCTATATTTGACCTCCCTGATTTAGTCCACCTGTTTGTATAGCCTACGACATTTCACCTCCCTGATTAGTCTACCTGCTTGTAGCCTATAGGCTACGACTTGTGAAGATTGTGTAGTTTATAGACATACATGTTTTTATAACTGTGGAGATGCGGTTATGCACGGTGTTACTCTCACACAAGCTACTTATTCATGTGACAATGTTGTTGTTGTTGCTGTAGCTATGTCAATTAGTAAAATAAAAAAGGCCTATTTTACATTCCTAAGAGTTGATAGAACAACAATTATGATAAGTGAGAAACTCCAAAATATGATAATATGCCCCATCTGACCATAGCCTACAAACAGACACAATATCTACACTCATAAGCACGTACAACAGCACAAATACACATACTAAAACTTCCTATTTATTTGATTTTGTTCCCGGGATATTTTCATTGCGATTTAGCCAGCCTTTGCTGTTCTCTAAGCCAATCGAAACCCTTTCCAAGCGAATAACCCAACCCACTGTCAAGTAAAACATGAAAACGCGGTGCATTGCCATAAAAGGATTGTATCCGCGCATGCGCTGTTTGTATAGTTTTGTTTGAAGTGATCTTCTGCAGCTTGCAAGGCGGATGGCAGCAGTTCATGAAAACGAACAGGAATCACCATAGATAAATGTACATCATATAAATTGTCGTTGCTTCTTCTAGATTTTCTTTCATGACTTTATGCATCAGTGGAACAATGCTAGGCCATCACTATCCCAACGTGGAAAAGTCACAACAACTGGTCAGTTATGTGGAGGATTATTTGGAATGTGTGGAGTCCCTGCCTCTGGATATACAAAGAAATGTTTCTCTTTTACGAGAAATTGATTCCAGGTATCAAGGTGAGATAGTTATGCGCCAACTTGGCGATCTGTCTATATATAGTGTACCTAAAGCTTGAACATGGCTTTATACTTTCTGTAATAGAAAACTGGGTGTGCTGAATTGATCATTGCACGCGCCCTATCGTATACACTTGAAACAAGCAAAGCTAACTAACAACGATTGGCAAATGCTAGCTAGCCATTTTAAATGCGTGTCCAAACAAAAACCAGTAAGAGTTTTCGCCTTGCATTACGTTTCCTTTCTCCCGACACCGCACCATTGAGTCCAAACTAGACGCAAGCACCCTGCTTGTCCGGTCGCTAAGCGAGGATCAGCCATTTTTTGGCAGTACTAAGATGGTTGTTGATCTTATTATTGTAGGCACTTAACGAGTGCTAAATTAGCGTTTTGTATTGCATGTAAAGGCGTCTTTTTAATTTGGATTCAGAGTTGCTAGCTAGTTTGCGACCTTGTTTTTACTTCGTTAGCAGGACGTAAGCTAGGTAGCTAACTAACGTGAATTGCACTCGCTATTTTCCTCGTCATTTTTAACCATCGGTCGAGGTGGTGAGATTTGAAATCCCGTTCACTTAAACATTCAAAACTAGTGTAAGTCCATTACTGCTTTTGCAAACCGTAGTCACTGACATGATAAACAACAGGAAGACTACTAAAATGTTGGTACAGCTAGTCCTTGACGAGGTGTGTGTCCAGGCGTAGAGCTGTACTACTACAATGTATCACTTGTCATGTTGATTTCATTGTGAGACAACCCCCTGCTCGTCAGACTCGGATGATGTCACTTCCTGCATTCACAATAGTGCGGAAGTTGAAAACTACAAAGGCATATTTTCTTATTGCCATAACCAAGGTAGTTGGTTAGGTTTATTAACTCTATTGGGCAAGTCAATTAACTTATCCCTCATAAACCCCATATATTTTCACATCAACTTTTCAACTGTAAAAAGTACAAAACATACATTGTCATTGCATCTTTTAACCTACTAGCTATATACTGTGTATATATGATATGATATAGATAGTACTAATACTTTCCCCATCCTGCTTGTGTGTTCATTGTTTCAGAGGTGCTGAAGGAGGTGGATGACGTGTTTGAGAGGTACCAGGGCGAGCAGGACGCCGCCCAGCGCAAGCGGCTCCAGACCCAGCTGCAGCGGGCCCTCATCACCAGCCAGGAGCTGGGCGACGAGAAGATCCACGTGGTCACGCAGATGACGGAGCTGGTGGAGAACCGCTCCCGTCAGATGGACTCCCACTCCCTGTGCCTGCAGGAGCCCTGCGAGAGCAGCGAGCGGGTGGTGGCCGAGAGGCGCTCCGGATCATCGGTGCCGGAGGCCCCGCCCCCGGAGCGCTCGTCCACCCGCCGTCCTCGGCGCCAGCGCAACAGCGAGAGCCGCGACTCGTGCCACGCCTCGGCCAACGGCTCGCTGGCGGACGACCCCGCGAGGAGCAGCAGCAGCCGCCGCTGTCTCAGCCGCGGGAGAAGAGGTCCAAGTCGGCCAAGAAGAAGAAACGCAAGGCGGCCAAGCAGGAGAGGGACGCCTCGCCGGTGGAGTTTGCCATCGACCCCAACGAGCCCACCTACTGCCTTTGCGAGCAGGTGTCGTACGGCGAGATGATCGGCTGCGACAACGACCAGTGTCCGATCGAGTGGTTCCACTTTACCTGCGTGGGGCTGAGCTACAAGCCCAAGGGGAAGTGGTACTGTCCCAAATGCAGGGGGGACAACGAAAAGACGATGGACAAAAGCCTGGACAGGAACAAAAAGGACAGGAGGTCGAGGTAGTTGACGAGGCGGTCGCTCGGTGGTCAACTCTCTTCCCTAGAATATCTTGACCAAGTGGGACTTAGTGGACTGTTGTGAGACAGTTGGCTGCAAGTTGTGAGAGCACAATCCAACGATATCTGTAGCAGTACGTAATACAAGGACCTGCCATTCGAATGGTGCTTTTACCCTTCTGACAAGACACTGATGCCCATGAAGCAAATTATGGGAGACAGATGTTGCTGTACAAATCATCCGCCTTTTGTTTAAAGTTTTTCTAAAAATGTCCTTTAAGACATTTCACTTTCTTCTACCCACATGACAGAACAGAATGAAAGTATCTCAAGCTTTTGAATCACCATCCTCTTTGACTACTTATTTGATACAAGGTCTATTGGAATAATGTTGTCTCTCTTTGTTGAAATAAAATATTATGTTTATAGAGTCTTATTGCCCATGATTGAGTTTCATTTGATTGATTAGTCCTCATTATCTGCATTTCTCATGCAGTAGTAAGCTACACTTTATTTGGTTGAAGTTGCTCAATACCTCCTACTTTGATGTGAGCTTGATACCAGAGTTAATGTTTTCCACGTTTGCCATTTCAATCAATGATTCTCAGGCATACAGCCCTTCAGTAAGTTGTGGCAATGATGGTCTGTTGGACACTGGAGTGTACTTGTTTGTGGAGACCTATATATGTATATATATACATTCTTTGTCAAACTAGTTTAATATCACGTATTTGTGTAAAATGTTTCTTTTTTATATCCATTAAAACAAAGTTCTATGGCAAGCTGGTATTCAATCCTTTAATATATATATTTTTTTTACCTATGATACATTGTATTCTTAACCAATGCAGCTGAATTGGCCATTTAAGGCAGCATTACGGCTCCCCTCAAAGTTCAAGAATAACAAAAAATCCTCATAAAATCTACAAGCCTTCATCCTCGCTGCTACTGGACTCTCCAAAGAGGTCTTCTTCCCTGGTCTTCTTGGTTGCCGTGACAACGGTCTGTGATGTGAGCCTGACTGTGATTAGGGCAGGGCTGTGGCTAAGGCCAAGCAGTAGCCTACTGCTGGCTCCGCCCAGCACGGCGAGGCATTGGACGCGGGTGTCAGGGGTCAGCACTGACAGAACGTTACAAGACTCCAGATCCCAAAGGCTGACTTCACCTGTGGGAGGAAGTTGCAGTCACACTTTGGTGGGTGATTCATTCAGTCTGTATCAGAAAGGACTTGATGTACATGCAACATGTCCTCTATGGTGTTTAAAGTCTTGGTTTAACGTTGATCCAGCCATTGATTTACCTGCGAGCAGAATCGCTTTGGCACCTCCTTCGGTGATGTACAATTGGCTGGACACTTCTATCCTCAGGTTTCTGTAGCCAGAAATAGTCTTGTGATTTCTCCTGAAGGGGTCCCACACTTTCAACCTAACCCATAGGAAATAGCACTGCTTTACAGTACGGTACAAAACAGCCACTGACAAATGATTTTAGTTTTAGAGTTCACAACAGAAACGTGTCCATCCACACAAAGTATCTTACTTGTTACATTCCGGTGACCCCGAAGACGACCCTGACGGCGTCTTCTGTGATCGCAACACAACAGACCCCCGGCTCGTTCTTCAGCCTCTTCCTCACCTTCGACAACAAAACGACATATTCAAAACCCAACTAGAATCCCCTCAGCTATTCATCTCCAATGTGAATCCCCGACCATAATCCCTAACTGCTGTACTCGTTTGGCCCCCGAAAACGTTCATCGAATGACCAGATTTGGAGGCCCCTCTCTCCCTGGCTTACTGTGCCCTTGTGGAGGTCCCAGAGGGTGAGGTAGGAGGTGTGTTCTGCCTGGCTGTAGTTGGCCAGCACCAGGTGTGTCCCAGGGCCGGGTCATGGCAGCGGTGTGGAGGGTCAGCAGGGAGGCCCTGTCCTCCAGGGTGCGGAGGTGGTCCTGAGACGCCACGCTAAACACGCTGAGGTGGTGAGCAAAGTAGGAGCACACCACCACCTGGTAGAGAAAAGGAGAAGCGAGAAAGAGGAAGAGGCGCGAAATAGTGTCAGAGAGGTTAAGAGGAAGTTCGGGGTAGGGGCAGGACGAGAGAGAAGAAGAAGAAGAAAGAGAGCGGGCGAGAGAGGTAAAGAGGAAGCTCGGGGTAGGGGCAGGAGACGAGAGAGAAGAAGAAGAAAGAGAGCGGGGCGAGAGAGGTAAAGAGGAAGCTCGGGGTAGGGGCAGGATGAAAGAGAAGAAGAAGAAAGAGAGCGGGGGGCGAGAGACGCCAGAGGACCGTGAGCTGTTTCCTGAATGTCTACTTTGCCTCGTTTGACACACGGCACATGTTCCCCACCTGTTGGTCGTCACTGAGAAGGTACTGGTCGATGGCGTTATATTTCTCCCGGTCCAGCCTGTGCTGCTCCTCCTTCTCTCTCTGCGCCTCCCTCTCCAGTCTCCTCTTCCTGGCAGAGTGTCTCTCTGTTCGTCTGTCCCATGGCATCATCAGAGCTAGCGCAGGAGAACATTTTCCAGAGTTTGTAGATGTCTCATTGAGTGACTAACTTACAAGTACAAGGAAATAGTGTTTTTAAACAGAAGCGTAATAAAACCAACTGTAGTTTTACACAAAAAGTTGATCATGACTTTAAATACATGTGAATTCATGCTCAGATGACATACATCTTAGACTTATGACTGAAATAAGAACGGCAGCTAACTTGTGATCTCTTTGGGCGGTAATATCTGCGACTGCCGTTCTCTGATGGTGCTGTTGCTAGACAGAAGGGACTCTTTGTGGAGAGGCTTGATCCTTCCTTTGATATAGCCAGACTCCAGGTCCCAAAGAATCAGATGGTCCCTGAAACGACACACTCAGGGCGCTCAGATCATTCGCCCCTTCAAAATAAGAGCCTGTGCCGTAATAGGTGAAGCACAGAAGTCTTCAAGAAACAAAGATTCTCTAAAAATGTGTTTTGTTGTTGTTGTCTAGATCCAAAATGCTCTGGAACACAGACCCTACACGTTTGGAGGTATATGATTGGCCAGGTGGCAGAATGTTCTCTCACCTAGTCTCAGAGAGGCCCAGTAGTATCTGTCCATCCAGAAGCCTGTACTCATGCTGGGGACAGGGGACGATGTAGAGGCCCGTCTGCCTCCTCGAGTAGCTCCTCTTCATCAGGTCGTACACCAGCAGAGTCTGGGGCCGTAACACAAACAACCTCTCAGCACCACGAACGGAAACCTTCCCTCTCAACAGCAATCTCGACAAACACGTTTCCACGGATTTGGACGCAGTTGTGTACGTATGAAGTCATCTTAAAACATGCATTACTGCTGTTGATGAATAGTCGGGCACGCACACATTTCAAAGCCATTCATTCACATGTTATAATGGAGATAGAAAATATGTTTCGGTGGTGTTGGTGGTGGTGGGGTAATGACCTGAAATATGGGTGAAGGGGGTGTCTGTGACGGTGGCTGTCCCCCTGTCCGTCAGAATGTACAGTTTGAGGTCGTGGACGAGGGCTACGTCAGAGCTGCCGTAGAGGCCGTGCTCCACTCTCACCGGCCTTCCGACAAACCTTTTTCTGGCCAGGTTCCACACGCGCACGGTGCCCGGACGCAGCGACCTGCACACAGCGTACCTACCACCAGGGGGAGACAAAGACCGAGAAAATGCATCTCAATTAGCATACGCTGGTTTATCTCTTTAACAGAGGAAGACGACGACTGTCCGGTGGACTCGGTTCTCGACACGGGGCCCTGTGTACCGCGGGGTCGTTGTCACGACGACGACCTCCCGTGTGCCGTCGCTCTTCTGCTTGTGAACGTTGTAGGTGAGGGTCTGGTCGTGGATGCGGGACACCAGGTCCCAGAGTCTCAGGTACCTCTCTCCGCTGCACACCCCCAGACAGAAGCGCAGGTCCAGACACACACCTCCGGGAAGAGGGCCGGAGACAGGGTTCAGTATCGCAGATACACATCCTAAAATACATCCTTCCCCGTCCACTTCCCATCTCTAGACTTAAGACCATAGAGGCATCGTGTTCATTCACACACATCATACTACTCCCATTCCACTGTGCAGTGCACTACCGCCATTGTGCTAAGCGTCGCTCGTGATTGGTCAAACCGCCTCCTGCTGACCTGCGGTCAGAATCCCGGGGAAGCGAGCGATGTGTTTGTGGTCCTCCGTCTCCAGGTTCCAGGTCACCACGTCCGTGACCCCGGTGCGGGGCGAGGGGCAGAAGGCTACGGCGTATGTCCCTGAGAGGTTGACGGTGACCTGGGAGATGTAGTCCTGGCTGCAGCCCAGGATGGAACGCAAGTACTGGAAGGAGGCCACGCCGAAGAGCTCGATGTGGATGATCTCGCCGTCCAGCTTGTAAGGGTACCTGACAGAGGCGGGCAAAAAACACGACGAGACCAACACACTTACAAGCAGAGCGGTCGCGCGATCTCCACTGTTCTCTCACAAATCACAAATCATCCTCTTCGAAAGGATTCGTTGATGACCAGAAACGATACGATCGACATCACCAGAGAGCTCCCATTGACTGGCGGCTCAGTGGTGGAGGCGGAGGTAAGAACCTGCAGAAGAGCAGCAGGTACTCGGAGGTCATCTCCACCCCCTGGATGGAGGCAGCACCGTGCCGGGCCGTCAGCACGCACCTCACCGCCCCCCCTCTGGCACTGAGCACAGCTGCCTGGCACGCAGACCTGAGGTGAGGGGGGGGGTGGGGGTTGGAGGTGAGGACATGAGTGGACAGAACAGGATCGTGGGAGAAAGACGGGGGAAGGGAGGAGCAGGGGAGGAGCGAGAAGTCAAGGAAGAGAGAGAGGAAAACAAGACTATAAAAAGGCCATCCATAAACCTACTGTGACTAGGGCCCCCAACCTTATTAAACCTCCATCAATACAAAGACTTAGCGGCCCTGCCAGAGCTGCTAGCGCCCCGTACTGTCAGCCAATACACCCTATAAACCAACCCAGAGATAAAACACTTCAGAGAGGCCGCTGAAGTCAGCGTGGCGGTTAGAGAGGTTTTATACACTGCTGCGGCCTGTTACTCTTCTTCACGATCCAACCGCAAGCTGGGTGACCTCGTGACATACACTTACCTCTTGGTTAACGTCTCACAACACTGCTTTGTGTTTACGTCGTTTTACAGACTTCACAGAAAAAGTCCATCGTGTCAAATGTGATTTTTTTCGTTTTCAAAAGATCATTTTCATGTCATTCGCATTTACCGAATAACATACACCAGCCTGACTAAGATGAATATGGCTACCCGCCAGAGCATAACTTTAACAGACCAGCTGTTCTGACCAATGACACATTGAGCTCAGTTAGCACTAGAGCGTGTCCTAAACCGTCCGCGATCCACACCCGGTTTGGATTACTAACGAGCGCCTCGTTAGGGGCCCATAACGTTCTGAACGACATCACCTGTTGTAAAACAATGAAACCTCATTCCTCCAAACTCTCAACGTTGTCGCCGGGGGATTATCATACCCGTCTCAATGACGCTTACAGATTATTCACCCTGTCTTTCCACCCGTGATGACATCAGATTAAGAAGAAGAAACCCCCATCTGGACCACCACTGGTATCATATGTCACGCAGGAACGTTCTGAGCTACGCCGTCAACATCATTTGTCTGTGAGACGCCGAGTCAGACGCGGAACGGACCTCCGGCGTGCTGAATTACCACCTTTGAAGAAGCCAGCCCTGAATAATTGAAGGGTGTTTTCACAGGCAGGTGGTGAAATCAGTCGTGGTACTATGCCCTGACCTGATTTGAAAGGTGCGTGGACAATGGAATATGTGATGTCGTTTCAGAACAAGGCCGCCTGAAGTGACACTTGTAACTAATGGATTGTAATGTAGAGCCAGGCATGACAGCCCTCGCCTTTTGGCTGTCATCGTGAATATGAAAAGGTTTCCAAAATATCTGGACATGGATCCAATGACCTACAATGGGAATTGTGAGGCATCCTGGCATTCAGTTTTGATTAGATTAGATTACATTTCGTTTGAAATAAAGATGGGATTAAACCGAGGAGCGCTGACCTGTAGGCGAAAAGGACAAAGTCTTTGACGGAGTTGTGGGACACCAGGATGGAGCTGTCCTTGTGTATGGGGTCACACTCCAAAGTGATGTTGACGCAGCACACCAGAGAGCAGGAGGAGGCCAGGTCAAACACCTGATACACACACACACACACATGCACACACACACACACAGTTATTCTAATGAGTAATCATGCATGTGATTTCGATTTTTAGAATCCAATGCCACTTCATTACCTTCACCAGGTGACTGCCGTCATAGAAGGCCACCAGGAGCTGTCCGTCACAGGCCGTGGTTACCACGGGAACATCCATGGAGTCCCTGTCGGTGTACACCACTTTTCCAGAATCCACCTCTCTCACCTGAACCCAGACACAAACAACTGAGTCATTTGAACGCAGTCCGAAGATCAGACAGGAAACTGCAGTGTGAAACCCTCTGACCTGTAGAGTCTGTCCCATGCGTACGGCCACCATCGTATCCCCCAGTCCCAGGGTGAGGGCGTCCCCCACCACGCCCCCCTCCCCCTCCAGGGTCCTCACAGCCCGCCCCAGCTCCAGGTCCCACAGCGTCAGGGTCCCGTCTCCCCCGCCCGACACCGCCACTGTCCCCCCGCTGACCCCCTCCCACGGCGGTCACCGTGGAGCTGTGGCCTGGGGTCAGGGCAGAGGAGGGGAGGGGAGAGGGAGGAGAAAGGGGAGTGAGATAGGGGTAGAGATGACAGACGCAGCCTGTGTGAGACAGGGGGTGCTACATCCTGACCTGCCAGCAGGGTGTGCTGCAGCCCTCCCGGGGGCAGCAGGCAGGTGTAGGAGGGCACCAGGGCTGGCACAGAGGACTGGGCACACTGGGCCAGCAGGGCGTGGAGGTAGGTGAACATACGAGGGTCGCCTGGACATCACACATCACACTGTGTAACACGCAACCCGTCGACACCGTCTTGTCTCAACACCAATGCAGTCACACAGTACAGCCCATCTATTATCTTACCCATACTCTTAAACAGCCCAGAATAGCTTATTTACTTAATTTTGTTAGAGTTTTGGATGATATCGACCATGGTCGTGTGCTGCTTTATGGATTATGCTTTATGGTACCTGGAGCCACGGGCCGGTCCTCCATGACCATCTGACCCAGGCGGCCCAGGATCTGGGAGGCCAGCTGACAGGGGTCGCTTTCTAACACGGGCCTGGCAAGCTGCAGGACCCCCGCCCACACCTTCACATCCAGCAGCTCTCTGAGGGAGGGGGAGGCAGGGGGGAGAGGGGGGGAGGGAGGGGGAGGAGAGGGGAGAGAGATGGAGGATGGATTTGGAGGCGAGGGGGGGGGGTAGAGAAGTGGAGAGGGAAGGAGGGACAGAGAGGGGGAGATGAGACAGAAGAAGGGAGGGAGAGGTCATGAGGAGAGCAAGAGGAGGGAGATGGAATGAGAGGGAAGGAGAACGACAGACGGGGGGATGAAAAGGGGCACCAGAGAAAGAGAAAGAACAAAACGACACAGAACGCTGTTCCGATCAGCTCGGCCTGTGATCTCTCTGACATCACTCCGTCACACAACAAAACGAGTACAGCACACCCACTTGTCAGGCAACACGGCTTTCCTCAGATCTTCCTCTACGTGCAGAACGGACAGGCCCCAGGCTTTGTGCAACAGGAACTCGTAGTTGAACACGCACTCCGACAGGAAGGGCAGGATCTGACCCGAGAGCACCAGGTGATGCGGCAGCCCGTTGAGCTTCCTCAGGTTAAACACGTGACTCTTCATCCCTCTCTCCTCCACCCCGCCCTCGTCCTCCTCCTCCCCCTCCTCCCCGCCCTCCCCCAGCGTCCACGCCAGCGGCTGGAAGACGTGGGCGTGCTCGCCGCCGGCCCGGTAGCAGTCGGCGTAGTCGGCGTGCACGAGCATGCGAGCCTCGTCCGTTTTGAGGTAGCGCTCCGCGCACACCCTCGCCAGCTGGGAGTGCGTCCAGCGGAACACCCACGTCCCGTCGGTCTCCGCCTCGGTCAGGTGACCGCCCAGATCCCGCCTCAGCCGTGCCCACAGAACAAATGGCACCCTGGGATGGAGGGACGAAGTGGGGTGGGATAGCGCCACTTCCTGTAACACCTTCCCATCTCTCGCCAACATGTACAGCAACTCCTGTTGATCGGTTGACACACACGTTCTACGTATTAAGTCAAGACATAACAGGTCTTTTGCAATGACTTTGACTCTTTTCTTTAAAACCTTCAAATAATACAAACAACAAAGCACAGTGAAATCTGATCCGAACAAAAAAACGCTAATCAATTATTGGTAATGTATTAAAAATAACACACAATCATTTAGTATTGGATTTTCCACTCTTTCTCCCTGTCAGGCCCCACCTCTTCAGTGACACCTCCGCGGGACAGCGACACGACCGCCGCTGCCCGCCTCACCAGCTGCTCCCCGTGCGCCCTCTCCAGGCGAGCCAGCAGGCCCAGATAGAGCCCCCCGAGGTCGGCCGCCAGACCCAGGCTGCCCTGGGCGCTGTGGGAGCTCCAGAGGAGCGTCTCCACGCAGGCTGACTCCAGGTAGAGAGGGGAGGGGCAGGAGACGCAGGCCTGGAGGAGGAGCTGCTGCTGCCAGGCCCGGAGACGCCGCCGGTCAGAGTGGAGTCTGAGCCCTAACCCCGCGGTGACGTCATCGGGGCTGAGCGGCGGGAGAGAGAGGACCGAGAGCTGGGGTGAAGTCTGGGAAGAGAGAGAGAGAGAGAGAGAGAGAAAGAGAGAGAGAGAGGTGGCTAGTCATGTGCTACTGATGTGAGGATTCAGTTTGACATTTGCTGATTCCAGAACAAACGATGTCTGCCCCAGCAAAACGGAATATTCCGGGGATCCTCACCTGCAGAGTGTGGGCGCATGCGGAGCCTGTGGTGGCCGACAGGACAAGGTGGACGTGAGGAGGGACGGGAACAGAGAGCCAGGTCAAATCTTGGCCGTGTTCCTCCGACAGCTCATCTAACCCGTCCAGCACTAGGACCAAGGGGTGCTCGGCCCCCACCCGCCCCAGCAGGAAGTGGAACTCATTCACCAGCTGGGGGAGACCCTAGAGGGGAGGGAACGAGGGGGATAAACAATGTTTCTTTGTTGACAATTTCTACAGCTGTTCAACAGCGTTGAACGTGGCTCCCACTCTATCTAAACCTAGGGGAATAAGTGGGTTTTTGGATACATAGTAGTATCAATAGTAGAAGTATAGTACATTACAGTACCTCTGAGAGCTCGGTTCCGGGGCTGTAGGCTTGGACCAGCTGCACACATATGTTCTGGAGGACCAGACGGACGTTCCTGCTCTCCCCGGTCAGAGCTATGAAACTCACCAGCACCACGGCACTGAGACACAGAGGAGGGCCACACCACACACAGAGGAGGGCCACACCACACACAGAGGAGGGCCACATCACACACAGAGAAGCAGACAAGATACACCTCAGTATACTCACTCACACACTGACTCTCCTTAAAGCTTAAGTCGTCTGTGACATTTTCAACATCCTAAGCTAAAGCCCTTAACTTTACCCAGAAAACTAGAAACAGTTCTTTTTTCCCCTATTTCCCAAAAAATGAAAAAATCAGGGGTAGATTACCCAGGTATCCAGGACGGGGGCCAGGTGAGCCAGCCTGGCCAGGGTGGTGGTCTTTCCCCAGCCTGGGGGTCCCATGAGGAGGAGAGGCGTGGGCCCCATCACAGCCCTCCGCAGCTCAGGCAGGAAGGACTCTCTCAACACACAGTTTTTCTGCCTGAAGAAACAGTAGATAAACATGTAGAAGTCAAAGTCAAGTCAAAGGGATGTATATTCATGTGCACAAAGTACAACAAAAGGTTTTTCTGAACAATGACATTGTTGTGACATGCTATGCAAAGAAGGGCAGGAGTCACTTACTAGCATTAAGATAATAGCAGAATTTTCCGAAAGGATTTATTTTTGTATGTGTGAGAATATTGTGTTAAATGTTTGTTGAAGACTGGGACTAACATAGCTTGCCCATGGATGCCATGCCTGCGGATTTCTTCCTGTATCCTGACTCTGGAAGCTTCTCTCCTTCTTATGTCAAAAGAACCTCTGGTTTGGCTCACCTCTATAACTCTGCAAAAGAGGTCAAAATATTGATTAAATTGATCACTTGCTGCCGTCTATGAATAACAAGCAGTCACTAATACCTAAATCATTTGTATTTTCACAAAAAGAACAGGTCATTTATGCACAGTATCAATACATATGAACAGATGTAAAAGGTTATTCAGTATAAGTGCATTGAATTGGTTTCTCCTACTTTTTGAGGGAGTTGAACACAGTCCTGTAAAAGTGTGAGGAGATGCGCTCTGTGTAGAACTGGTGGGACCTGTTGCGTTTGGGATCGAGGCCCTTCCTGCCCCAGCCCACATTACGCTCGTAGATGTTGGTGTGGCGCAGCTTGATGACGTGACAAAACACAACAAACTTTATCAATCGACAAACCTGGGAAAACAACCTTCATCGAGTCTCTCTACCTTGTTCGGTGGCGTTCCACCAACCCCCCCCCCACGACCCATTCTCCCATCACCTTTTTGTGAACGCGGTCCATGAAGGCCTGGTGCGCTGCGGTCAGTGTGTGGTTGACCTGCGGTCGCCCCTTCAGCAGGTCGATGTAGTGGGCCACGTGCTCATCCTTCAGGTGGTGCTGCAGGTCTGGGATGAGCCTCTTGTAGCAGTGGCAGTGGGCCTCCGGAGGGGCGTCCTCTCCCAGAGCCTGCAGGCCCTGCTCTATCTCCCAGTCCAGAACTGGTGGTGGTGGGGGGAGTATTACATGTATTCTCTAGTCTGACCTTAGCTTAAATGACCATGAACTACAAGACCCCTACATCCCTACTAGAGCCCATACCCCCTATACGAAACAAAGCTAAAACAGCTCTATCTCGCCAGATCATCTGCGACTCACTCACGATCTCCCATCACTCCCCACTACCTCACACCCCTCTCCCCCTCTCCCCTCTCCCTCTCTCCCTCTCTCCCTCCCTCCCTCTCCCCTCTCCCCCTCTCCCCCTCTCCCTTTCTCCCTCTCTCCCTCTCTCCCTCTCTCCCTCTCTCCCTCTCTCCCTCTCTCCCTCTCTTCCTCCCTCCCTCCCTCCCTCCCTCCCCCCCTCCACCCACCTGTCCTGAGGAGTGGAGCAGCCTCGTCCTCTCCCAGGGCCACCGCCGCGTTGCGCTGCAGCACCCCCCACATGCGCAGGCAGGTGGCGTGCCACGCCTTCCTCGCCAGCCGCCGCCGCTGCCCGTCTCGACTCAGGAAGTCTGGGTGGTGGGAGCTGCAAGGGGTGCACAGACGGGAAGTCGAATGCACGGTTCGTTTCACGTTTCAGTGGATGCTCAATGTGAGTAACTATTAGCAGACCCATTACCTTAAATATGACCTTGGGGAGAGTGCATGTCTTAGTATTTTAGTTTTAGTGTTATTTATTTCTATTTTCTGGGCCTATCGTATAGTATTTAACTTTCTGATCGCCCACAGTGCCACTATAGATTCAGTTACTCCTAAAATCATATAAATGTAAATGTAATGTTCTCAAATGATTAGATTGCACTTCATTGCCATAATATATATATTTTTATCTGCCATTAAAAACATTCATGACAATGTAAGATCCTTTAAAATCTGCTACTTTTATTCAGGAGTGCGTCGAGAGTTTAACTGTACTGAGTGTGGTTCACGCAAAGGGAGACGTCGTCTTGGTCCGATACATGTGTGTACGTACGGGGAAAGAGAGGATTGATTTAAGACTCGAGACAATGGGATGACAGGGTTTCAAAAGCAGCATTGTGCTGTGAGATGACCATTCCTTTTCAGTTGGTCTGCTTCACTCTCTCTTTCTCTCCGTCCGGGTTATTTGGCTACTCTTAACTACTCTCAAACATGATCAACAATACACGGCCTATCAGAAAGAGCCATGGAAACCAAACAAAGCCAGCCATACGTCAGCTGTGTCACTGCTGTGCCATAATGATATGTTGTTAACAGGTTTTACTAGCTATAGCCAGCTTCAAAAGAGGACATTTCTTTTTTGTTATTTTAAAAAGATTACTTAAAATATATTGATCTTCCTCATCTTCGAGGTCCCTTGAGACACACACTAAGTAACTGTTCCACATTGAGTCATTTAACATAATGATTTTCAATCAAGACAAAAATAACTGAATTATTTATTGCTAATGAATAGATAATGAATAAAATCAGTGGTTACCTTATTGGAAGCAGATGATAAACAGGAGGATAATAGTTCTCGTCCAGCTTGTACCACATGTGCAGTAAGGTCAGATCCCGGTCGTAGTCTGCCCAACTCCTGGCCCCCACGGGACTGATCCTCTCCTCGTCTATATCTGACCGGGAATCCTGGGATATGGAGTTCTCGCTTTCCACCCCTGAACTCTTGAGTGGGTCGGCGTACCTCAGGTCGAAGGGTTCGAAGACGGAACTGCCTGTGTCGCTGCCTGTGGCGAAGCTGGACTGTGATTGGACAGAGCTGTCGTCCATGCTGGCAGTCTTCCTCTTGGACATCCTCTGGCGGTCTCTCTCCACGACCCTGACGATGGACTCGAAAGGCCTCTTTGGGGATGGTTCTGGGAAGGGTCTGGACCTCATGCTTCTGGCCTAGAAAGAGCTTCAAAATGAAAGAGTATTGACGACTTCATCAATCACACGAATCACAGTACTAGCATTTACAGCGGTATGATTGTGAGAAGGCCAAATACAGTATATATATATCTTTCCAAATTCGAGAAATGAAAACATTTAATGCGAGACAATTTCAACAGGTGACATTCTACAAACTGGCCTTACGACACAGTTTGGTCCCTCGGTCTGCTGGCACTGTCGGAGGGCGTCCACATGGAGCTCTGCTGTGTCGTGCGTGTCCCATACGGGGTCTCCCACCCCCAAGCGCAGGTCCACCATCTTGAAGCCATAGCCTCTCTTGATACAGTAGAGGTACAGCCGGGGGAACACGTTCTCCATCAGGGTACTCCTCTCTGCCACGGTGTCTGTCACACACACACACACACTTATACATCCCCATTCTACTCTACACACTCCTTGCACATTCAAACCTAAGTTAGTTCCAACATCCTTTAGCATTCGTCTAGAGATCCTTACCCTTGTATCCTCCACATATGTAAACCATGAACCTTTTCTTCCTGGCACAGAAGGGAGGGACCACCTCTCCTTTAAGGTCATCTGACACAGTGTGACTTGCATGACGAGCAAGACCACTTTCTGTTGGGCATTCCTCTGTGTTCATCACATGACCTGTGGACGACCCATCCGGTGGATGTTTCCCACTTCCTGTCAAGCTTTCGTTCCAGGAGTCGACATTCTTCCGGACGTCGACTGGTTCCTTTTCCTCTTCCCTGTCTTCCTCCACCTGCCCCAGTCCCACCAGACTCTGCAGCATCTTAGGACAGTCATCCTGGAGGCCTTCATGACCGTTCACGTCTAATAAAGTCTTCAATGTCTTGTCCTACACCGAGACCAATTGGATGGTGAAACAGGATCCCTTACATGATAAGATGATAACCGTTCCAGTTTTCCATCAATAGCATTCAACTCACAAATGGGAATGAAGAGATGATCTTGTTCACCTTAAATAAATGACCCCGTGTATTCAGCAGGTGTAGCATTCCGGCCTCTTTCTCCTCTTCCCGTGTGCTTCGAGCGTAAGCCTCGACATGGCGTTGATGTAAATGATACTGTAATAGGAACCTGTCTTAATAATAGATTTTGTAAAAGTGTGAGGCAGAAGAGGATGCTGTCTATCTGCATGTAGGGCAGTGCTACTGACAGAAGCGCTTAGTTCTTACCCTGAGGTGTGCCTTTATGTGCGACTCTGCATCCTCACTCACTTTGCTGAAAGTGGTACTCCACTGGATGTCCGCCTTCTAGAATCCAAAACAGACGCACAAGTTTAACAGCATCCCGTGCTGTGAGAGATTGTTGATTTGATCCCATCTACTTTCTGTTCTAAAGAACGGACTGTTATAAGCGAAACTATTGTTACAATTATGAGTGTTTTAGCACGCCTTACCCGAGTGGTTCTGACCTTCCTGTCCACGATGCCATGATCGGAAAGACAGTGAGAAAAGAAAAGATCCTGAACCCGCTGAGAGTGAGGCTTGTTCTTCTTATCCTAATAAATGGATGGATTTTCAATTAGAAATACATGCAGACTGGTAGGCCTACTCATAGTGAACAGACCTTTCCAGGTACCAGCCACTAATGAATAAGTGTGCTCAATTACATAAATTGGACGAAATAAATAAAAATGCCTGGGAAATATGCTGTTTTAACCTTGGAGAAAGACGGAGGCCCATTGGAAATGGCTGGAAACTTTATGATATCTTTGTTCTCCTGTTAAAAAGAAAGCCCTTATATAAATATAATATGTTGAAACCTTTTTTTTAAGTCAGGGGAAATTTAAAGTATAGGCTACACTACATGACTTACCCTGTCTTTCTTCTTCTTGAGTAAAGTTCCATTTCTATAGTAGGTCCACATTATGTCGAAAGAAAATGTAATCGTTTTTTCCAGTTATGCCCGTCAGAATTATTGCAACTGCACTGCGGTCATTCGGCATTGCAGCAACAAGCTGCGAATGCAGTGTTTCCAAAGGTAACTCTGGCTACTAAATACTAATTCGAGGAGGAGCACGGTTCACGTTCCATCATTGAACTTTTGCCACTGCCGTGCGCGCTTTGCATGTATTAATCCTATGGTGTTTGGGTTATAGGCCTATTGACGTTCCAATTAGCCACATGGTTTAATGATTTATTTAAGATTCAGAAGCTTAGCCTCCAGCAGAATCTTTTGTTATTCCCAAGTACTTTTCTGATACATCCCCATGGAAACGACTTACTGAAAGCTGGTATTGAATTTACGTACTGCTCTGCTGAGGACACGACCCAAACACTCACATTAAGTTATCAGAAAAAGACGCATTAGTCATTTTATATATATTTTATTAAAAACTTAAGTTTCTCAGTTGACCGGGAATAACTTACCTTTATTGAAAGGTATTATGGTATTAACATCACATCCAGTTGGTGTTACTTTCTCACACTGCAGCCAGGCTTTATGGCCCAGATTGACACCCATGATTAATGGGCTGAAATAATGTATGTCTCTAACGCCTAGCAACCGGGCAACCGTCTCAAGGTAGAGATATGTTTGTACCCTGGCAGTGACAGTAATGCATGTCTGTTTCCTGGTGACAACGAGGCGCAGTCGGGGTCAAGATATTTCTTAATCACTCCTCCAACTTAAACGAATGAATACAGGTGAGACCCGTTGTAACCAGCGTTTCAGCGTGTTTACTTTGACCTACACTGTGAAGCAGCAGCACTCATACTGACACGCTGTACCCTGACACAGCACAAGGGTGCCACACGCACTGCAATTCACTGTCATCGCAACAGTTAAAATCCTAAAAGTAAAAATACACAGACTCTGGGCTCTTATCCAAGCGGAGGAAATATAAGGCCAAAATAATTAAACATCCTGCGTACAATGTGAAATTCAAAAAAACCATAACCTAACCGCTCTTTAATAAACAGCCGAGAGATACTGATGCCGTGTCCGGGTTTGGTGGACCCCAATCTTCCTTTGGGATCTAGGAGCAGCCATCTTGGGCACGTGGTCTCTGGTGCTCCACTGGAAGGTACTGGATGAACACAGCGGCGTCTGGGCGCGTGTGATTGGAGCAAGTTCATCGTTACACTTCCTGGGTAGAGCCGCACCAGAATTCCACCCATCCTCCCCGTTCCCCCAGCTCTCTAATCCTCCTCTTTTCCACCTGTTTTAGCCAGCTGAAAAAGGAAAAACAGACAAAGGGAGGACTTTATGGAAAATCACAAACGCTTTGCCTTCTCTGTAGCTCAGCAATTACTGAATGGAAAGATATCTTACAAAAGTGGAAGAAGAAAATGTTTGAACTTACATGCTGAAGGACCGTGGAGTGGTGTTGGTATGGGGAGAAAGGAAAAGAGAAGCAGTTATTAACCATGTTCCTCAGACGTTTAAACCTCAGGTAGAATGCTGGGTGAAATACACCTGCAGTGTTGAGGTACATCTGCTAAGGTATAAGCTGGTTTGCATAAAAACTAAAACTCCTGTCATACCACATTTTATCCAGTGATTATTTGCCTTGACCCAGAGTGACGGACTCTGAAAAGCTATTTTGTGGAGTATAGTTTAACTGATAAACATACTACACAGCAAATTGACAATAAAGCGTGCCATCTTCTGGATAGACAAAGGAACTGCAAGGATACAGGAAGTACAAATATGTTACCTTGACAACATCCACCCAGTCCCAGCCCCGTGGCAGCTCCCCCTTATTATCTGTTGGCAAGACGATATGCCAGTGAGATACATCATACAGAAAGACACATGATCTCCTTGTAGCAAACCAATAGTACTAGTAAATAAGTGTCATTCCCGCCCAAAGCAATAAGTCTGAAATGTTGTCACCTGTTCTGCTGGTCATTTTCCTCTTCTGTGCTTTGGTCAGTTGTTCCTTCCTCTCCTTCTTCTTGGCGGGGCCGACGTTACTCGTGTTGTCGCTGTTGGACGTTAACGTCTGTGGAAAAAAAACAACGAGCCAGAAATCAGAAATTCTGGCACACGAGACAAACAACGGGGCAACAGCCTGTGTGGTTTACCCATGCAAGGACACACGGCTAGGATCTCCCCATAGGGGTTCATCCAAGCAATTAGCATTGTCTGGAACAAACTACTACAGCGATAGTTAGTTGAGAGATTTCCCAGCCCACTGACCACAGCAGTGACCACAGGCTGGTGGTTCTCCATTAGGCTCTCCTGGTTCTCCTTGGCCCAGTCAAACAGAGTGTACATCATGGCTGTGCCCAGGTTGGCCTCCACCTGCTCCTCCAGCTTTGAGATGATCAGCTGCTTGGTGATTGTAGAACTAGAGAGGGAAGAGAGAGAAGGAGAGAGAGAGAGGAGGAGGGGGGGGGGTTGATTAATTGATCTGAAACTGTGGTTGACTCTTAATATGTTCGTGGACTTCATCACACACAAGGTGACAAACCTTAAATAAATAACCATAAAAACGTTTATCAAAATAAAGTGTTTTGAGGCGGGGGCAATACAACATGAGAAATTAAACAGCTTTATGGGCAAGCTTTCATCAATATGGAGTGTACTAAGGTTTGCACACTGTCCATAGTAGCCTGCTATACTTTACTTACAGTCTGTTGTTGAAGAAGGCATCTAATGATATTTGGGGAGAAGTTTCAGGATAGGTCTCTGGCCATGAAATATCTATCAGAAATGCTTTGGAGTCCTCATGGTCTCCTATCTGTAACATACAAGAGGCAAGTTTGACCAATTCACTTCCACTGCCATAGTGAAGCAATTGGCCTAATGCAATCATGTCAACAGGTGTTCGAGTCCAATGTTGTTGCTCTACTCACCCTAAACTGAAAAGACACTGGGCTGATCTCTCTGAAGCATTCGTCTCCTTCGTATATGGAGCGAAGAGCTTCTAACTCCATCTGTATGACGGTGAGATATGAGATCATAGAAAATTAGGTAAGCCTTCAGAGCACTGCGATGAGTATCAGAAGCATGCCACTGACGGTACGTAGGAGTCAGGCGTGAGAAATGTAACCGGTGCTAGATGGTTAAACTACAAACTTGTTAGGCTAGCCAGATGAAAAACACATATCTAGCTGCGTTTGTTTTACGTGATTAGTGAGCTTGGTTTGTTCATCTCCAGGAAATGTACAGGTAATTTTAGTCAACGGGTTGATTTGCATCATTCACAGAGTGACAACGCTGTAACCACTATGTGCTTAGTAAAAGCTTGAAGCTAACCTCGCTAGCTAACATGTTATCATGCATATAGTAGCTAGCAAACTTAGCTACCTCTTGATCCTCGTTGGCAGTCATGATTTCTTCTTTCAGGTACTCAACCCAATGCTAACTATGCCTTGCTGGCAATACACAATATGTGAAGTTCACAATTAATACCACATGTCCGCTGTTGTAAACTCTTCCTAGCATTAAATATGATCTGATCCAACGTCAATTCTCCAGCAGGCTGATGATGTTGTACGCATGCGCACAGTACATGACCTCTGAACCCTAGATCCATGGATTAGCTGTAGTAATCCGTTATGGCCATACGATGGCGTGTAGAAACAAAAAATCTGTATTTTTACATTGGGAATAAACTAAATCGGAAACTAAATCTAAACTAAAACGGAATAACCTGAAAATAGTGCAAGTAATAGAATATGCTAACACCATATTCGGCTATAGTGTATGGTGTGAAGAGTTGTCCAAGAGGGCAGAGATTGTTACACACGCACACACATACACAGCCAGAATAAGTGATTAATTGAGAGGTATTCAAGGACTTTCGAAGGATCTGTAATATTTACGTTGGCCTTTTTTAACTCAGGATTTAAAGAGGTCAAATATTTGGTTGGTCTCAAAAATGAAGATTCTCCAGGGTTAAGAGGTCTGCCAGCCAACAGTTTCGTACAATACAAGACTTAATATATGAAGTTGAAGTATTGAGGAAAATGTCACAGAGTGTTTTTCTTTAACTAAAAGGTAGGCTATTATTCCGATGGGATTAACTTTTTTCTCTCCTACCCGTAGGTAAATAAAATGGAGAATAAGCAGCACAGGCTGTAGTGTTTTAATAGGATATATCCATCCTGATTTTTAACGCCGCAATATCATTCGCCATGGATCTTATTGGACAGAACGCCATTACCCCGCAGAGTCCAATCAGTTTCTTAATCACCCCCGCGGAGATCGATTGGAATGGTCTGAGGGATTCAGCCGCTAGACTGTGATGCCGCCACAAGGGCTTTTCTTTAATACTTCCAATATTAACATTTACACGGAGAGAGATGTGCAGCGCGCCTCTTTTGTCAATTTCAGTTGGATTGGATTCACTCGGCTAGGTAATTGAGGAAAGAGAAAGCTACTTTGCCCATGATATGACCACAGAAACTGAAAGGTTCTTCCTTCCCTGCCGTCCATACCAATGCATTTTGATTGGCAATAATGAGATACTATACAGTATCCTACATGACTAGAAAGTCAAACATCTTTTAATTATGTTTATATCCATTGAGCATTCATTTCCATCAAGATTTGCGGACATCAATGTATTGTACAGGATATAGTACAAAAACAGGATGACACATGAACATCACACACACACACATGCATGTACAGCACACTGATTGTTCATTTGAAGGCCCAACAACTTACTTGAAGTCAACAGACCAAATCTTTCCACAGTGAAAAAATAAATTGCAGACTGGCTAGACTGATTACACACTTTAATTGCCAAGCTTGCCCCTTTGAGTATACTGGACTTATTAAATAATCAATAAGTAGGACACATTCTGTAGTCACACACACTCCCCACACACGTCCCCACACAGAAAAAGTTACCAGCGATTTGTCAGACACCATTTTGCCCTGGTAGTGTAATTAGGTACCTTATCTTCCTAGTGTGTGGTCCTCAGATACACAATGACCCCTGCCTCAAAAGCTGTCTGGGAGACGTAATTACTGTACTACAGGAGCTGAATACACGGTTCTTATCATTCTTGTACTGTACCTAATTAACTTATTCTCTCTGCAAATGATTTCTGGCCTACGGTGCATGCTCTAAATTGGCTCAGGGAGACATATGTGCTCAGGAGTCATGTTAATTGAACAAACATCTTTCTCTCTCAAAACAAGCTTTAAAAAAATGATTGTTCTGTGGTCTGTTAAGGGAGGAAGGTTTCTCAGTCTCGATGCTTTGTATTGTGGTGTGTTAGCAGCTAGGGAGCGAACTGTGATTGAGAAAGCTGGGACGATGTTCTGTGAAAATATGTCAGACGCTCGCTCGCGGTTCCGCTATCGACATGAACACGAGAGGAAGGAAATGCTTGACTTGGTTTTTCCTCAGACAGGATGTCAGCGACATCGTCTCTTCTTCAGAAGCAAACAGACATGCGCTCACATGCCACTTCCTGGGGACCTTATGGAATATGGAGAAGATCTGCAGGCATATACGACTGCTCAAACTCCAACCAGCTGTATGGTTTATGGATATAAACGGACGAACCCTGTAATCACAATTAGAGCTATACTGCCCCCCCACCCCCTCTGACTCTACTGCATCACTCAATATCTGCCATTGGATTGTTATGACATTTTCCTCCCACCAGCAATGCCAGGCGGCGAAAACAGCTTGCTCTGAAAAATCACATTGTCACATCCCAGCAGTTGAACTGCCATCCTGTCCTTTGGGGTGACAGAGGCATAGCCTCTCCGCCATACAGAAATCGGAAACCCACATCATCCCGTTCCTCTGGCTCTATCCCCCCCTTCAATTCGATAGGGGTGCAGAGTGGTGCTTTTGTGTATCTCCTCGCAAACAGCTTGAGGACACAAAGGGAACCGGCTGCCACTTATCTTAGCGTTTGACTAACCAGCTTTGAGCTGCATTGTTCTTACAGATAGAGACTCTCTCTCTCTCAACCCCACAGGCCTACTCTGGGGCTACGTCAATTTATTATTCCTTCCCAGTTACACTCTGTAATGAACTGCGTCACATTCTATCCCGGCCATGGTCATAGTGAAGCATAGCGCTTCATATTTCAAGGAGATGTTTTTGTTGTTGTTGTTTGTTGGTTGTTGTTGTTTGGGGAGTTGGCAACTGCTGCTTGCTCCACAGCAGTTGCATGCCACTGAGATAGTAGCTCAAGGCCTCCACTTGGCTCTTTGTTATGTGTTGCAGAGTAGGAACATGTTTCTATAGAGACATTATAGTTGACTTTATACTCAAAACAGAAGATGAAAGGTAGAAAACAATACAGGACATTTCTGATGAAACTACTTGGGTGAAGAGAAAGGGGGGCCCTGTCCAGTATTTTAATTAGACTTAAGAACAGTTCCCTTTGCCATGGTTTTCTGTTTCAAAAAAGTTCTGCTCTCGCCTCCTCTCCTTAAGTGCCCAATATCCATTTTCTGTGATATTTTGGCATCACTTTGGCACCACTTTGGCACTCTTCATGTCTCGACTATATCCAACTTATCCTCCATGTTCTTTGTCATTTTCCCCAAACACAAGAGCGTGTAGAATATGTGTATGGAAATTGTTAATGTTATTTAGGGTGTAATAATGTGTATTGACAATCCCCAATCCTCAAATGATTTGTTTGCGAAACCGAGATCCTTCCTTCACATTTGACATATCTCATCTAAACAGGTCATAAAATGACTGCTGGGAATCATCCTTTATCGACACATTAAGACTTTATATAAAATATATTTATGGCACTGAGACGTTCTCTCGACAACAAGCCAAACAGCATGAGCCGGGGTTATTTTTGGCGTCAAGTCTCGCTTCAGTTTGCAACCAAGGCTAGGTGGAGCATTTGGGTTCCCTGCGAGGCCTTTGATATGAAAAAATTGAATAGTGTCAAAGGGGGAGATAAGGTGCGAAGGTAAAGGGGGGTTAGAGATCTTGCTGCACTGATGAGTGATCGATCGAGTCTGCTTCATAATATTGGCAGCACAGAGAGAGAGAGAGAGAGAGAGAGAGAGAGAGAGAGAGAGAGAGAGAGAGAGAGAGAGAGAGAGAGAGAGAGCACGGACAACAAGCGAGAGAACAGGCCATTCCAGCAATGATGAGTCAGTGTTTAATGCCATCAGTCCTCAAACAAAAAAACAAATGGAGAGAGCCAGAATAATGAAAAGGCCAACTTCAATGATAAGCCACCATTGGCAAATAAAGGAAATGACGCCTCAGATAAATCCTATTATTAATTTCAATGCTCGGGAGCATTCTTTAATACTGCGGGTTTACAAAGATTACCAGCTCATATAAAGATGAAGTCATCGTGATCATGGCAGATAGATGCGACATATATTGCAGTCAATGTGGGATCTGTTTTCTTTTGACTCAATCCACTCTACCACATTCCCAAGCCCAATATGGTCGATCAATACAAATCCTGATGTTGTATGAAAGGATAACGTTTGGTGTCAACAAGAGAGCTAGTTGAGGTGGGAGGGTGAGAGAGGGGGAGTTGGAGAAAGAAGAAGAAATGGAAGGGTGCCTGAAGTCAATTGCACATCTAAACAGAAAACGTCTCATTTCTCTAGGTCTCCTCAAGGCCTCCGCGATTTTAATCATGACGTTGACTGAATGCCACAAACTCCGTCTGCCACAAAGGGAAGCGAGACAGCTCAATTCAGTTCAGGATGAAGACTGGCTTTTCCATTTTCCAGACTGAGGGAGAAGTCGACACAAACAGTATCCCCTCGGAGTGCAAACGTTAGATTGTAAGTGTCGGTGGAGTTTGTTTCTGTGAAAGGAGATTGGGCAGGCGTTACACGGAGGAGCAGAATAGAGGCCCTTGATGTCTCCTCTAAGGTCTGCGCCTGGACCACTGACCTTTCCCCCCCATGCTTTGTACATGGTACAATGGCCGTGCCCATCTGTTTGTCTAAGCTCTTGACCTTTCTAGGAAAACAAGTGGTTGCAACAATATCAGAAAACGAAGTCGTCCGACAGCACACAAAAAGCCCAACCGACCATGCAGCCGCTGAAAGGCCGACTGTGGCGTCCATCCTCCCTCTAAGTAGGATCAGGAATCACTGGGGTGGCGGGGTGGCACGGGAGACATTTTCCAGATGAGGTGAATTAAATCCGCTTCATCCCTCCAGCGGGAAGTCCAAAAGCCGAGGCTGTCTGTAATTCCAAAGTCAGAGAGCATGAGTGTGTGTGCGCCACATTGGTCTGTCAGAAGGGGGGGAGGGGGGGGGGAGGAGAACAATGGTCTTGGCCACCTTCTTGGCTGGCGTACGCTCTCCAAGTGCTTGCAGGCATGGACATAATGGGGTTTAGCAGCTGGTTGGCACATGATCTTAATACGCTGGAGAAACGGATCGCTTTCTGGAGTGCATCGGACAGTGGGTTTCATTTTGTCTTCCCTAGATGGTTTGGGGTGGCAAGAAAAGACAATAATCTTGTGTTTGGAGAGGTTTCTCATTCAATTCAATTTCGCTGATGTTGTCTGAACACTGAAGAGGGAGAGTGGGAAGGTGGTATAATGGTCTTGTTATCATAAGGAAGACACATATGGTGGAAGGGGGGTATATATCCTAGTTAAAGCTGCTACTTTATTTTTACCATTGTTTGAGTGTGGGGATTTGTAAAGACAAAAACTGCTATGATTAAAATGTATTTGGGAGAAATGCTTTTGGCTAAATTAAACGTAAAGAGCTACTATCTTATTCGCAACTATATGTTCTCCAGCCTTTTAGAGGTTCTGCCATAACATCTGCAAAATAATTGCAAGGAAGCTCTCCAATGGTGTTTGTAAACAGATCTGTTTTTGAATGAAATGATGCATTAATGGCGCCATAAGCATTCGATACCTCGCTCTATCTGCTGTGCTTGGTAAGGTACCCTCTCCGTCTCTCTCCAAGTCTCAATATGGATCTTTAAAGGTTTGTAAATGGAAATTGGATTGGAAATGGCATCAGTTCCAACACTTTCCATATGCATTATTCATTTTTAATCTCATTTCACTGAATTTATGCTAATTGTTCACAAATAATTCATAGACATTAAAGTGGGAGGAGAGCCGGGATCCTGTGGTGTGATACCGCTACGAGACATTGTGCAACCTCAAACTTTCAAACCCATAAAGCCCTCCACCGATGTTTCCTTCGGGGCATTACTGAGTTGATGAATAGGTCTCCAGGTCAGGGTTGGGGCTCGTGTAACTGCTTCTTACTTTGATGGGCTTTGAGATGAACAACAATGCATTTGTTAGGTTTGCGTGGTTAGCTTTCAAAATGACAATATGGAAAAGTTGTATTCCTGGTTCAACTGATTAATATATATTACTGCTAGTTAAGTAAGCCCTAGCTTTCAATAAATATGGGAAGTACCTAAACGCAAGCCATATTCGTTTTCGGTTATCGGCCAGCCTGCTTCTACTAGATATGGGTTGGGCTTGCTTGCTCTCGTGATCCAGTCCTTGTTTTCTTTAGAGCCGAGATAGAAGAAGAGGGCGAGGGGGAATCGGTGAGAGCGAGGAAAGGGAGGACAGATATCGGTAACGAGGACTACAGGGATGTACAGCAAACATAGGCAGAAACATGGCCAAATATCAGCGGCACATTGTGGACGTCTGCTTGTCATGTTGTCTTTCCTGCTGCTGAATGGCATTCTGGAGAGGGCGAGCGGAGACACCAGAGAGCAAGGTAACAGAAAAGAGCCGCGCACGCCTTCAGTCATAAAAGTTCTCTCCCCCCTCTTTTTTCACCAGTTGCTTGTGGCAACACGAGATGTGTGTTGATATGATGTTACAAATAACTAGACGCTGACATTAGCCCATCGAGGCTTTGTGTTTTCTATTCTAGCCTTGGCTAAACAATGCTGTAGTGTAATTTGATCAGTCAAACTTTCTTGTGCCTGCTATTGCTTTTCTAATTGCCTTAAAAGGAAGAGTATTGGAGAAGGCCGTCTAAGCTATATGTACACTTTTGGCCGTGCCAACATTATTCTCAACACATGACGGTTGGTGCGTGAAATGGTTTGATTTGCTTGTAAATTATAGATGTATGGCGTTACGCAAATAACGGAAATTGCTGGTGCCAAGACACTAAACCTTATTTAATTATTTGGCTTGGGGTTGCGCTCTATTAAATACCCCGGGAATTTATCATGAAGTGTAATGAAACAAAGGAGGAAACACATGTTGTTATCCTAAGTTATGTCCCCGTGTCTCTATAAATATATAAAAAGATAGACAAAACATAGGGCCTCAACAGTGGATTGGCGTTAGTTGATGTGGAGTGATGTAGAAATCAGAAACACTAACTCAGGGTATCACATAATCCTTTTTTATACTTTAGTAGGTCAGTTACAGATGTAATGAATAGCATCTTTGCTTACTAACAGGTCATATAGTCAACTATCCTAGCCTATGTGTGATCTGCCCATGGTCAAGATCATGCTCTTATGACCTCAACTTATGGGACATGTCGTTTACAGTGATAAAATATGAAGAAAAAAAACATAAGTTTCAGTTCATCTTTCAGTTCCCTTTAATACCGGCTCAACATGAGCCAAAACAATCTAACCATTGCCACGTCCTGGAGAAAAGCTAATAGAAATCATGTCCTACAATTTTGAGGGAGAGATGAGAGAATGATTTAATCGCACAAAACTAACATAGTCTTCCTAACTCACATAACAAACAAATCTGAGGGAGCGAGAGGGATTTGTTTTTCCTGGGACATTCGCAAACTCAATTTCATTCCTCTCCCCATCTCTCTCTTGCCACAACTAATGCATTTGAAACAAGAGATCTCAGATGCCATCAATATCAATAGTTACGCCTGACCCTTTCAAAGAATGTTGAGGCCGCCATAACCATTAGGACTTCATTCTATTTCTATTTCTATTTTTCTCAACACTTATCCACACTGATTGGACGAGCTAATCTCACCCACTGTGTTTATATGCGCTGTAGGAATCTGTCAAAATCAGTCAACTTTTCAGTACTATTACTTGGTTTTGTGGGTCATATTCGAAGAGTTCTCCATCTCACTCTGTTTGGGGCAAGGTTCTCTCTGGGAGCCAATTACGTTAATCCTTCACTTGTATCTCACATTTTGCATAGTACACATATATTAAAGGAATGGATTTCTGTATAATTCATCAGCTGGGCTGCAGACAGATCTCAGATCAGCAGTTTTCCACCACAGAACATCTGCCTCGTCGTAACCGCAGCACATTTTCAGACGCGCTGCGATTCCGTTCGCCCAGGACACGTCGCCGTCTGCCCTCCACATGCTTCGCGGCGTGGAACGGCCCGGACTCAATGACTGACTGTGTACGACTGACTGGACCACTCCAAGGCTGGCGGAATCCGTAAAGGGACGAGGAGTCTGGAGAGCGTAGGTTGTGTTTCCAACGAGGGAGGGAGGGAGGACAGAGACGTGACGAGCAGGAGCGTCGACTGTTATAGCCTGCACCACACTTCAGCTACCATTAGAGATCACTTCCTAGTCGGCCCCAGTTCTCAACTACCCTCCGCGGCAAAAGCCCTGGCGGGATTGACGCCGCTGGTCGTCCTCTCAGAGGTTTGTTCCGGAATATTCCGAAACAAACCCTACATGGTTTTATTCAGGGTCGCCCAGGGGAAGAAGAGGCCTGTTTTGTCTGACTGCGTGGGTGTCTTTCAGAGTCATTATTCATTTCACTAGCGCTGTGTTTCTGCGTGGCACGGCCACACTGTGTAGGGGGGTTCAACAGTGCACTCTATTTCTGATAGCTAAGCTACCTACTACGTTTCTCTCCTGCTTGTCTGTGTGCTCGCCATCCTAGTTTAGTATTCGCTCCATTCGAGGAAAGTTTGTATCCACTCGAAAGAATAAGGGTGTATTATACAACAGATAATTGCGAAACCTTTTATGAAGGAGTGAGTGTCGGCTGCTATCGAAACGTTTATTGAGTTATGTAACCTTAAGTGGCTTGGGAGGCAAAAACTCTCCATCAATCCTTATTTTTTTGTCTTCTTTCCAACTGTCAAAATTGGGAACAAAGCCATGCTCTTATTTATGCCCCGACCCCAGCTTCTTCAGATCGCAAAAGGTTCTTTATTGCAGTGAGCTCTCTATATCACTCCCGAACCTATTCGCGCATTTTGATCTGGATGCGCATACGTACACAGACGTGCATGGCTTGGCGAGCACTCTTCTCATCCCGTGGGCTGTGAGGAGAAAGTCCCATTGGTTCAAGATGGTCTAGTGAAGGACCGCCGCTATAGAGAATCCCACTCTCTCACTGAACACTTTCCCTGATGGGGTTTAGCACTTGGGTCCTGTGGAACGATGCCGGGGGGGGAAGGTAGAGGGGTGGAACGTCACCTCCGTGGGGAGGTGAGGGATGAGGGCGCAATGTGTCCAGAAGGGACGAGGGAGAGGCCGTGAAGAAAGAGTAGAAGATGAACCTGTTGCGAAAGAGAAGGAAGGAAGGACGGAGGAGGAGGAAGAGACGAATCTCGTCCGAGATTTGGTTGACGTGAGAGGGGATGAAACGGAGGGGGAGAGGTTAGCCGAGCCCCCCCTCATGCTGACATTAGAACCGGAGCAGACCCTGCCGGTTCCAAGCGTCCTCATTTGTTCTCTGTGATGCACAGCCAATCCTGAGAGGGAGACTCAGAGAGGCTGATGGGGGAGACTCACGCCCCCAGGGAGGTGGGATATCATGCTCACTCACCAGCACCCCGTCCCCGTCGCCTCCCTCCCTTCACCCCCGGTGCCTCCCCCTTTCCAAGTTTACAGAGACTGGGGGGGTGGAGAGTAGAAGTGTTATCACTTGCCATTCAAACCGACGCTCCTTCCCTGGGAGCCTGGCTGTGCGATCACAGCTTTCTCTCCCCGTCTGCCGGGCATATGCCCCCAAGAGAGGAGGGAGGGAGGGAGAGAGGAGGGAGAGAGGGAGAGAGGGAGGGAGGAGGGAGGAGAGGGAGGAAGGTGGAGAGAGGGAGAGAGGGAGAGGAGGGAGGTGAGGAGAGGGAGGGAGGAGGGAGGGAGGGAGGGAGGGAGGGAGGGAGGGAGGGGGGGGAGGAAACACTGGGGAAAGGTGTCTGAATGCATGGTGTGGAAGAAGCAGTGTGCAGTATTAATGGGAAAAATACATAATTACCAGGAATGCATATCGAAAACTCTTTCTTTTGAAAAAGAGGTTACACGGTCCACTAAAACTGCGAGGGGAAACATGTTATCAGATATAAAAACGGAGCTACGAATCGTTCGATATTAATAGTCCTATATTTGAAAGGATTCTGATGTCTTATTATCATCCCATGTCATCGCAATCACATGTAGATGATCATTTTGTGTGTTCATCGCTTAACGAGATGAAGAGCTCAGCCCGATGTCCCTTCATGTCATTGTCTATTTTCTCTTTATCTCTCTCTCTTTATCCATCTCTCCCTCACACTCTCTTACTCTCTCGGCCCACCGGAGGACCCGTCAGATATAGATCACCTTTCTTATTGTTGCCCCTGGAAACCCGGCAACGACAGCTGGCTGGGCAAACGATAAGTGTTTGTGGAGCCTTATGTGATTCCCCTCTCACACCGGCTCTCCAAGTTTTTCGAGGCTCCCTTAGGCCCCGGAGATAGAGATGGATGAAGAGAGGGAGGTGCGTTTGTGTGTGTGAGAGAGTGGAGGGTACGACAGACAGAAGGTTGTGTTGCAGAGTGTGTGTGTGTGTGTGTGTGTGTGTGTGTGTGTGTGTGTGTGTGTGTGTGATAGAGAGAGAGATAGAGAGGAAAGCAAACAGAAAACGAGAGATAGCCACCTGCCCTATGTGTACGCTCTATCTCCCTTCCTGGGTGCCTTGGCTCTGGCAACCTACCCGCTAGGCACACAGTCACATATGGCCCAGTGCTGCCTTCAGGGCACACGGCGTCGAGCATGCTGTGCAGCAGGTGGTCTGTTGGCCCATTTCAGAGCATCTAAAACGAGATGTTGCCTCTACAAAGGTGGCTGTCCAAGTCCGTTCTGTCAATGGAAACGAGGCGGCCCTAGCAGGTCTTCTCCTCGGACAGCACAGTTAGTCAGTAATCTGCTGAGAAGCTGCTCCAAATGCAACCGAGAATGTAACCCAGCTGAATACAAACATGTTTGCGAAAGCTTTACGTTTAGCTTACATTCCTTTTCTGTACAGCTACTTATCATATACTGGGTCATTAGTATTACCTAGTGGTTAGTTGTTTAACGGATTCAATATTTTCTTGGTAATGATGAACCGTTGTGTTAATGGATAGCCTATTACCAGGTGTTAATTATGTTATTATGCAGTTGCCATGGATTCAGAGTTTCTTGACACTGACACATTGTAGCTTATCCCAGTACCATTAAGTTTCCATTAAGCCTCGTGTCCCATGTAGCAAGCACAGCTTGGATTCACCCCTCCTGTTTATTCAAGTTGATTAAAGGGGATCTAGCTGGGATCATATAGACTAAGCCCCCTAGTGAGTCAGTGTGAGTTTGTGTCATTTTAGGAATTGCAAAATGACTTCATAAGAGTTTGCAGGGCTTGTCTAGCTTCATGCCAGGAAGGTTCTAGAACGTGTCCTAAAGAGGCTCTGAACATGACTCTGGTGCTGGTCGGAGGTTGTTGCGTTTGATGACTTGCATTTGGCCGAGCAGCGAGGAGGTACTTCCAGGAAACGAGTGAGTCATCTTTGTTCTCTATATCTATTTCCTCTCCACTACATTTGTAACTGGTTGTTAGATGGAAATGTATTATTTGCATGGCAGTGGCATGAACGTCAAGGAACTGCCGCGTACGGTAAGCGTCTACCACTTCCTTTTCTCAAGGGCGTATATTAATCCAAGGGCGTACACCAACACAGAACCTACATGACCTTGTATCAGGTCAGGTGTCCATGCTGTGTTGCTATCGTCAGTTTGTCACCGGTAGTGACCAGTGTTTTCACAGTTCTTTGGAAGGACATAGGAGTGATGACAGTGGCAAGGTTGCAGAACGACACACATCCTTTCCTGTTCCTGCACCTCTGCGGGGTGACCATGACAACCTCGCCGCCAAAAAATACAACGGAAGCAATCCGTTGCTTTTGTTTCATAGTTCCCTTCTCTTTTGTCGTCATCTCTCTTCCTCTGGCTGTCGGCATGGTGAGGAACAGAGATGCAGCAGGATGGGAGGAGAGAGGGTGTGAGGGAGGAGAGAGGGTGTGAGGGAGGAGAGAGGGTGTGAGTGAGGAGAGAGGGTGTGAGGGAGGAGAGAGGGTGTGGGAGGGGAGGAGAGAGGGTGTGAGGGAGGAGAGAGGAGGGGTGTGAGGGAGGAGAGGAGGGAGGGCAGGGGTGTGAGGGAGGAGAGAGGGGTGCTTTCGAGCGAGGGGTGAGGGTGGAGGGAGGAGAGAGGGGTGTGAGGGAGGAGAGAGGGTGGGGAGGGAGGAGGAGACGGGTGTGAGGGAGGAGAGAGGGTGTGAGGGAGGAGAGGGGTGTGAGGGCGAGAGGGAGGAGAGAGGGTGTGAGGGAGGAGAGAGGGTGTGAGGGAGGAGAGAGGAGGGGGAGGGAGGAGAGGGGTGAGGGAGGATGTGAGGGCGGAGAGAGGAGGGGGTGGGTGAGAGGAGAGAGGGTGTTGAGGGTGAGGGTGTGAGGGAGGAGAGAGGGTGTGAGAGAGGAGAGATTCTTCTGCTTCATCAGCACCATTGTTTTCCTTAATCCCTGCCTTGGGTCGAAGGTGTGCTTGGAGCTAGAAGTACAAAGGTTTGGTCGATGTATTTACCAGGGGGAAAACTGTTTTCGGTAACGTCTTTAATTATGGGAAGTTGTTATTACCTTCGAGGGATTGAGGATGTGGGGTTTTATTATACTATTGCGGGTTGATTTAATGACGAATATTTGTATTCTCCTGCTCAGTGATAAAACCAAACTTCTTTTTCCCCACTTACCATCAAGTCCTTAAAGGATGTTTGTTTCTGCACAGCCCCGGACTGTTCAAATGAGCGATTGTAAAAATAATACAGGCTAATTGACTGCTGCACTACTACACTTGTAAACATTTTGGAAACGTTTACACTTCCTCTACCTTCTCCACCTAATCCACCGAGCTCCAGTCTGAAAGTGACTGAAGAAGTTGTACATTTGTGAAGTGGTTAGAAATGGTTCCTGACATGTGTTGCCTTTCCCCCCTCATACACAGAGACATGAAGATATCCAGCTGTACTAACAGTAACAACCGAGACAGGAGACAGGAATAAGGGCAAACCCAGACTTGAAAGGGAGCATTTACAGATCATTTACTGTAGACTCTCTTTCTCTTCTCTCTCTTTCTGTCTTTCCCTCGCTCTCTCTTGCTCTCTCTCGCTCTTTCTCTCTCGCTTTTTCTCTATCGCTTTCTCTATCGCGATCTCTCTGCTCTCGATCTCTCTCGCGTTTCGCTTCGTTTCTATCGCTGCGTTCTCGTCGCGTTCTATCGTAGCTCGCTACGTCAAGAATCCGACTCTCGCTCTCTCAGCTACACTCACTCCCTCCCTCCCTCCCTCTCTCTCTCTCTCTCTCTCTCTCTCTCTCTCTCTCTCTCTCTCTCTCTCTCTCTCTACAAGAGGATGCCTTGAGGTTGGCGTTTGAGCTGGTGGATAAGACGGTGTATCCAATGAGCTCTTATTTAAACTGGGAAACAGGGTTTTGGGTTATAGGATATTGGATACAGGAATTGGCCTGCTCTCATCCTTGTGCCTCTCTGCATCCTCCTCCTCCATCCTCCTCTCCCCTTCATTCTATCCCTGCCGAAGGAGAAGAGAGAGGCTTATCAAATGCTCACTGACTCCCACGTACGCACACACACAGAGACGCATACGGGCATGCACAGCAAAAGTGTAATTGAAAAGCTTCACTGGGGGCTTCTTTTGAAAGTAGTGCAGCCAGGGCTAGGGGGAAAGGCTGACAGCTGTGATTTGTTGACTGCGAGAGGTAGGGTGTCGCGTCCGCCCGTCGTTCATTAGCGCCGCGGAGCCTCGTCTAGCCGCCGTCAATCATTTTGGGGGGGGGCGGGGGACGGTGGGATGAAGAAGCCAGCCACCCGCCCCTCGCTCCACCCTCTAATGCCTCTGCTGAGGCCATTAGCCAGACTTAATGGTTTTTCCAGAGAAGATGCCTTAATGATGGAGACTCAGGACCAGGGTGGCATTTGTCGAGTCTGGCACAGTACAGTTCACATTTTTCGACGTTGCAGGCTTACACAGGGTCGGTTTGCCCCCCGAACCTAGTCAGTTCTTCTCTCTTCCAGTGGGGGTCTGGAATGATCCTTTCGATGATGTCATGTACCGTTTGGCTTTGAGGGACCCTGTCTTGGTTGGGGAGTTTTGAAAGCACTCACTGAGTACACGCTGTTTCATATACAGAGTGTAAGGCGACTGTAAGGTAATAAGTTGAGGGAATTTCAGCATCCTCAGCTGTGAGAGACCCCTGCAAACCAATGAATCTGTAGCCCCACTCCCTCCAAATGCTGCCTTCGAGAAGTGAAACTGATTTGAGAGGCGCTCTTAGTCAGTCTCATTCAAAATCAATAAAACATATTTTCCATTAGTGCGCATTTCATAAGGTTCCAAAATGGAAGCTATGATAGCGCAATTTTTCCAGATTTGCTCGGAGGCTGGTAATACTATTACACGGTAGACGGCGTTTTGGGATGTTTTTTTTTGATCTATAGGAAGAGAACAGAGGGAGGAAGAGAAGGGAGGGGAGGCGTTGAAGTTCCAGAAGATTCCTCGACAGGTCAGGCATCCTGACGGGGGGAGGGGGGGAGGAGGAGGGGAGGAGGAGGGGAGGAGGAGGGGAGGAGGAGGGGGGGGGGAGGAAAACAAGCATGGACGCTCCTCCACTCACTCACCCAACCAGAGGGCGCTCCGTGACATTCTTCTGCCCCTGTTCAAGTCATTACTTCCCTGGCCCCACATTCCGAAGACTCAAATGTCATCGAAATATTTCCTGTTAACTCCACCCAGGAGCAGGTACCGCCTTGCAACAAGCGCTGACATTTTATGGATCTCTTTCACTCCCATCACTCGGTAATTGCTGACCTTAACCCGGAGGCAAACGGTTGATCTCTCTGCCCTAAGGTAACCGGATTACCCGAATCTTATTTTTAAAAGTCAAAGTCGTCGTGTGTGTGGCCCCAGGGCATTTCTACATCCCACAATCACAAGGCATGACGTCGTGCGCGCCGTCTAGCTCGCCAATCCCCTACGATGAATTGCCACGGTGTTATTTGCCTATGCTGGAAAGGACAATAGAGCCAATACAAAGAGAAGCTATCTAATGGGGACTGGCAAAGGTGCACATGGCAACAAGCTCTCGGAGAGCACGGGGAGGCGGGGCTGCGAACACACTGGTGTTGTGAACAGAGAAGCATCCCGGGGCCACTCCGCCACTACCACTCACTGGGTGTTGTGGATCACGAGCTGGCTGTTTCCCAACGCCTTCCACCTCCCACAGTAATGGCTAAAAGGCCAAATAGATTACGCCACTGAATGCCCGATGATTGAGAGTGTTTTACAGGTAGTGGGTTGGGTTCAAATAGGAATTCGGAATAGGAGACAATGCTATACGGTGTACATGAGTTACTGTACTACTCTAGTTTTCCTGTGGTCTTCTACTGCTCTCTCTCCCCCTCTCTCTCCCTCCCTCCTTTTCTCTCTTCCCTTCACCCATGTTCACAGACTCCTACCTCTGTATCGACCAGCCAGTGCAATGTAGATCTTTTCCCATTGATTGGAATGCCGAACCATCGATGACACACTTACTTCCTGACCTGTCTGCATGAGGGTCGTTTACGGCAAGACACGTCTTGATTGTCTCGTCTGATTGGGTCACCGTGGAGACTGGGGAGGTGGTGACGGGACGAGACGCCGAGCAGAAACTGCACGAGGATTCCTACCTTGCACTCCCAAACACGCGCATAAATCGAACCGTAATTCAGAGAATATGCCTGTGTGTGTGTGTGTGTGTGTGTGTGTGTGTGTGTGTGGGTGTGTGTGTGTGTCTCCATTGTCTTGAGTACCGGGCGCTGAAGGAAGTTTGCAGGTCGACAGGTGTCTCGCACAGAATACAAGGACCTGTGTGCCTCGTGTGACATGTCGTTTGGCTGTTATTAGTAATTAGGCCTAAAGAGCTCCATCCGCTGTGTCACAGGCAGGGGAAATGGACGAAACCAAAACACGTTGGCTTCTAATTAGACAAACTAGAAACCAGTCACAGTCTGAAATACATACCACAGGCACTTAACTAGTACAGTAGATGCACAAACGCACTCGCGAGAGACACTTTTGAATATGTTGGACTCGACTTCAGCCTGTAGCAATTGCTCCCACGATCCTCTGCTTCTGACCATTAATTCCCCTCATTGACTCTGAAATGTCAAACAAAAGAAAATAATTTCTCTGTCTCATTTCCTGGCAGACTGGTCAGAGGTACACACTCTCCCACCAGCGAGCTTCTGTTGTTCAGTTTCACACAGAGAGAGAGGCATGAACTCTTCCACGTAATAAACTTTTGTGTGTGCTTGCGTGTGTGTGTGTACGTCAATGTGTTTAGAGTTGTCGTATCTCGATTCCCCGAGCTTCAGTGGGTCGTCATCAAGAGGGGGGAAAAGTCACGCTGTCATCAAAGCCCCTTTTAAAGCTCCCGTGTCACTTCCTTTCTCTAGCAGTTTCTGTCTGGAGTACGTCGTGAGGTAAGACTTCAGAACGGTGATGTAACGCGCTGGAAGAAGACGAGGCGGACACGGGAGTCGTCTGTACTTCAGTCACACTTCCAGAGCTGTGTTTTGTCAACTGACAGACGGGTGTTGATCCATCTGCAAGTCATCTAGACATCGTGTCGAGCTTCACACTCGGGGGGGGGTGGGGGGGGGGAAGAAACCCCGCAGTCAACGCACCACCTTGTCGACGGCAATCTGACTCACTTTGGAGTCTGAGGAATACAACAAAGGGAGCGTGTGAGGGGTGAAGGCACGCAGGCATTCGGAGCGTCTGATTAAACGGCGTCTGTCTTTGTTTTCCCAGGGTCGTCATGAACGTCCTCTGGAGTGGGGAACTCATTCATTTGTGCTCTTGTTTGATTGCATGGATGATACTGACAGCAATGAACCCTAAACTGTACGCACTCAACGATTTCTAGTAAACGACTGTTTGTGAACGGCTGCTTCCGATGACCTCTTGGATAAAAGACCCAGAGAGTCTACAAACCCTCGCGGTCCTTGCGAAAAGGGATTTCACCCACGTGCCCCTCTGGGTTCCTCCAGATGCAGTTGTGAAACAAAACACCTGTGCTTGAGCTGAGCTAGTTTGGCACCTGCGAGGCATGGGAAGCGCCTCGTGAAAAATGACTCAACATGTTCACTAACCCCCCCCCACCCCCCCTCCCAGACTGTGTTGTGGTGGCCTGGAAAAAGCTCTGTGCGTCTTTGTTGGGAAATGAATCAAGTGAATTGAAATGGAACTCTCTCTCTCTCTTCCCGACAGGAGCCGTCCGAGGGTCGACGGTGACGGCACGGTGGCTCTCTCATGGGCGGGGCCGCAGGGACGCCGCCACGGCGACACAGGTCAGACATTCCCTCATCGTTGCCTCGACGTTGTGACTTTCTATCCGTGTTCCCTCCCCCCTACCCCCCCGACGTTCTCCAGATGTTTCCCCTGGTGTTCTCTAAACGTTCTCCTGTCGCGTGTGTCGTCCCTTCGACGGCGGTCGCGAGGAGGAGCTCTACCCCAACGCCTGTTCAGAACACCTGCTGCCCAGGGTTTTTTGCCGTCTGATGTGGCGAAATGAATGCCTGTGTGTGTGTGTGTGTGTGTGTGTGTGTGTGTGTGGTTATATTCATGTGAAGCCGATTTCTGCCCTCTTTTTCATGGCTTCGGCTTTGTACCTCCTACACAATCTACAGCACACACACACACGTACACACGCACACACACACACACACACAAACGATATAGCTGTGGGCGGAATGCTTGGTGATAATAAAAGACTATGTGCCCTTTAGGAAAGTGATGAGGGAAGAGGTGTTACACTCTACATCAGCTAATTCACCCAAAAGACTGGGCTCCCGTTTCCATCCAGCAAGCAGGATATGAGTGTGTGGAGGTTTGATGTCTGGTTCAGCCTGTTCCTGTTCGTAAAACTGTCCCTCTAGAACAAGAGTTCTCTTGTCATCTGGTCGGCTGTCTGCCCCAGGAAACAGTTACTGGCAGTAAGTTGAATATCTGACATGGCCTGTTTGGCAGTGAGTGTGTGAGTGTGTGAGTGTGTGTGTGTGAGAGAGAGAGAGAGAGAGAGTGTGTGAGTGTTTCGAGTCTCATTCAAGATCAAGTGGGTCAAAGTCCTGTTGATGACCAGCAGGAGTTTCTGTCATGGAATTCTGACACAAAATTATTGTTTGTTCTGTTGTTCGGGATGCATTCGCAAGGTCACCATTGCTGAAGAGTTTGGCTGTGTTTGTCACTGTTGTGTTTTTGCAAATATGGTGGGGATGTTGCCAATCTCAAAAACCCCAGTGACTGTGGGGTTTTGAAGCTTTCTCTAAACATGAATTTTACGGAATGTGGTTGTTATTTCAATCTACAATGGATCATCTTTTTACTGTGTGCGTGCATGGTAAATCATTAAAAAAAATCTAAATAATTTCCTTCTTAGTCATCACAGACAAAAGTCGTTTTATTCTGAAGTTCTGGAAAGCACATTACAAAAGGTTGCATGCAAAATGAGTTTTGGTGCCTCTGTGTAGATAAAACATTCCGTTCATTCAAAGCCAGCCCCAAGAAACACCATCGCCAAATCTCTTCCCGTCTACCTAAACATGTTCAAAACAACCGTACCAACGACGTGAGTGCTATTTACAGTATCTGTCCCCCGTGAAAGGGAAGTGTGTGTGTGAGGAGAAGGGGGAATGAGAAGGCCTTTGTTGTGTCTGGCAGGTCCTGGGTCATCTTGCCAGTCATGCAGAGATGACACTGAGCCCCATGCCACACTAGCAGATGTCCCTGCTTGGCTCAGAACACAGTGTGTGTGTGTGTGTGTGTGTTGGGGAGGGAGGGGGGGGGGAGGTAGTGGGATAAGAGTGTAAGGGGGAGAGGAAGAACGGAGAAGGCCGGTAGAGGTCAGAGAAAATGAAAGTGAGATGAGGGCAAGACGGGCGAGACAAAGAAGTGGGCAGAGAGAGGAAAAGATGGCGAGGGAGCGAGGGAGGAAGAAAGAGAGGGATAGAAGAACAGAGTGACAGCCAGACCCTTAGGCATGGCCTTCCCAGCGCAGAGAAATCAGCTGCTACTCCCCCCCCCCTCCCCCCCCTTCTCCCTCAAGCACCCCCCCAGGTCTGCTCACATCAGAGGAAAAACAAGTTGCAACTAAGCCAGAGACCCACATGTCCGTCACACGTCTTATCTCGCGTCTCGCCAACATCGTCTCACCAACACTGTGACACAAACCCGGATCTTATGTGAACGTAGAGCGTCAGGAACCTGCTCGTCCGAGGCTAGTTTTAGGCTAGTCCAAGGCTAGTTTTGGGGCTAGTTCTAGGCTTGTCCGAGGCTAGTCTTAGGCTAGTCTAAGGCTAGTTTTGGGCTAGTTCTAGGCTTGTCCGAGGCTAGTCTTAGGCTAGTCCAAGGCTAGTTTTGGGCTAGTTCTAGGCTTGTCCGAGGCTAGTCTTAGGCTACTCCTAGGTTAGTTTTGGGCTAGTTCTAGGCTTGTCCGAGGCTAGTTGTAGGCTAGTCCGAGGCTAGTTTTAGGCTAGTCCTAGGCTTGTCCGAGGCTAGTCTCAGGCTACTCCTAGGCTAGTACCGACTCTCATCCGACTCCTGCCCGTCATCCCACGGCGCCACCCTCCACCACCGCTGCCCTTGCCCTTTTTTCTTCTCCACACCTCAGTGCATGCGAGTGCCGGATCACATCCTCCCCCTCGCCCTCATCTGCATGTGGCGAGGAGTTGGCACCAGCCTGAATGCTAACGAGGGGATATCGACGCTCTCTTATGCTGGCGTCAGCGCAAAGGGAGGGGACGAGGGATGGAGAGCTAAATGAGAGATCACATCGGGAGGGGAGAGAGATGATTTGGATTTAATAAGGAACCGCAAGGTTGTACGCATCTTTCATTCGGTGGGTGTTGTCGATTTGATGGAGTTCGAAGGATAGATGTCTACCCGGCATTTTCGGATTTGCGCTCGATACCTGTGTATGTTTCTGGAAAACCCTTTTAAGATATTAACTCACGACTAGTGTTATATTAGTCAGAGATAAGTGGCCTGACAATCCACTGAAGCTCATAACTATTCAATTTGACAAAATCATAAACATCTGTTATTTCATAGCCACAGTATTCAATATCAAACATTCAGAGTCTTGTTATTGTCTTCACTGACTCAAATGTCTGCATGTCTCTGTCATTCTTCCTAAAAAAACGCAGTTCAAGGGAACAAGGTGCTCTCCCCTCGTTGTTCTCTCCTCCTCCCGCCCTCAGCCTTCCACTAGTTTGTCTTCTTCCTGTCTTGGTGCAGCTTATTCACCGCGCCTTTAATGTCCGCATATCTCCTTCCTCCGTCATTCTTAGTGTGTTCAAGGAAACAAGGTGCTCGCTCTCTCCTTGCTATTGTCCTCTCTCCCCGAGCTGTGCCCTCCTTCATCTTCTTCCTGATTGGATTATCTCTCTGCGTACCCGGCCATCTCTCTCACCCCCCCATGAGCAAGACCGCCCAGGGCTCGTCTCGCTGACGTTCACCCCGGCGAGATCGTCTGCTGCGTGGACCCGCGGTCAAGCCTGGCTGCAGGGCACCCGATAACTCACGCACGCACACACACACACACACACACACACACACACACACACACACACACACACACACACACACACACACACACACACACACATGCACAGGTGTAGTTGACACATGGGGATACACAAACGTGTGAAGGCACACGCACACAAACGTTCACAATCATACACATGGAAAAAACGCTTTTTCCAACTACAGAACAATACAGAGCGAATCCGTTTTTTTAAGCGTCAGATCGTTGAGATTATGTGTGTGTGCTTTGAGGTACCTTGGTTGCCTTCTCAATACCAACATCGTCACTTCCTTTGTTCTGTGCAGTGACACGAGTTGACCTTCCCCAAGTTTTCTTTTTATACATAAAACTCCTAAAGTTTCCTTTGAAGAAACCCCTTGAAGGTACTCTCCTTCAAGTGCTATTACATAGAATACCTTCTGTGCAGTGTACCCTCTTGAGACGCTGCTGTGTAATGTGCCTGCACTATGCCGTACGTGTCCTGTATGTGTATACGTTGTATGCCTGTGTGTGTGGGTGTATGTATGCCTGTGTGTGTGTATGTATGCCTGTGTGTGTGGGTGTATGTATGCCTGTGTGTGTGGGTGTATGTATGCCTGTGTGTGTGTGTGTGTGTGTCTGTCAACAAATGGCACTCCAGGATAAGGTCAGTTCTAATAGAGCTTCCTCTGTCCACCACCAGCACGTCAGCTGTTCCCCGTCTCTCTCCGTCCCAGCTCATCTGCAGACCCGGCCTGATTTAGTCATGTGAAGAATGTCTCCTCTTGGCTCTCCAGACGTCCCTACGCACACAAACAATCATTCACTGAGCCTAGAGAGAGCCAGAGAATGTGCGAGAGAAAGGGAGAATGGGCGGCGAAGGAGAAATGGAGACGGTGTCGAGAAAGAGAGAGGAGGAGGCGAGGCGAGAGAGAGAGAGAGAGAGAAGGGGGTGAGAGAGAGAGAGAGAGAGAGAGAGAGAGAGAGAAGGGAGGAAACAAGCTCGGGGGAAAAGAGCCATAATTGACCTGGGTTGTGTCTCTGCGCTGGTGATGGGCCTTCCACGCCGGGCCTGAGAGGACGGAGCTCCGGTGCTGTCAGTCTCTGAGTCAACACACATCTCCCCTTTCGCCTTGTAAACCAGCGAGACCGGGGCTCCCGAGGATCACCGCGAAGGGAAAGGTCAGAGGTGGACAGGGATGGGAAGCTCCCCCGGCAGATACGTAGCGCCTTTTGGCTCCCGGCCCTCTCGCCATCTCCACAATCCTTGGCCTTTTAATGGCGACTCGCTACGTTTCCCCCCGCGGTCGGGCTGAGAGCGAAATGCGAAGACCCCGAAATGTCAAGACTGGGTCCTCCTGGCAATCACTGCTGGCATACACACTGGCCCGAGACTGTTTGTCAATGTGTGTGTGTGTGTGTCTGTGTGTGTCTGTGTACTGAGAGAGACAGAGAGGAGAATTGGAATGAGAGATGGGGCACATTGTGTGTGTGTGTTCCTGTTTATTCGTACCTTATGTGTTTCTGTGAGTGTGTATCTGTGTACACATGTCATGTCATGTTATGTTTGCTTTGCGTTGTCTTGTCCTAAGAATCTCAGTGCCCAGTCTGACCCTTTGTTGTTCTGCGCATCTGACAATAAAAGACTTGAACTTGATACGTGGTGCCGTCTCAACGCTGAGGCGCTGTCTGTGCTGCCGCGCTCACCGCTCGCTTGTGTGTCAGTGTGTTTCCGTCCTCAATCCATGATGGACTAAACGGGCACTGTGGGGACGAAGGCCTCGCTCTGAGGAACGGACACGCCCTGAGGGAACATCTGGAGCAAATGAAGAGAGATAAAGAGGGATAGAAGAGAGCGAGAGGAAGAGGAAGTATATGGTTACATTTCCCCCCCCGCTCACGCGCTGCCCCCTCCTCTCCTCACTTCCTCTCTTCCTTCAGCTTCTCTTCCAAAGTCTCCTGGGTCAGGTTCTGAAGGCGGCAGCGAGTGTGCTGTGTGTGTATGGGCGTGTGCTGGTGTGTGTGTGCCGTGCCCCAAACGCGATGGTAATCTAGTCGCGCCGGACAGATCCTTCATTATGACATCAAGCGAATCAAAACGGCACAATGCAATGTTCGTCCTACGGTCAACACAAACAAGCCCCGTCAATCACAATGGGATTCATTGCAAACGCTGTGTGGTTGGAATAGCATTCAGAGATGCCAGACGAAGAATGGCCTTTCTGTCCAAATATTTTGTACTGTACGTGAGATGACAGACTGTATTATATACACCTGAATGCATTCGGTACAATGACTTGGCTCTAAGCCAGTTGGGCCTATATTCAAGGTCTGTCTCCGCTACTTGTGCTTTCTGCTGTGTCTCTGAGATGCAGGATGTAGCTGAGTGACAAGTGGAGAAGACACAGCCTGAATCTCTGTTGGAAAGGATTCTGTGCTTTGTGTACTAATTGACTGATCAAAACAACTGTATGTGCTGTGTTTGTGTGTGCTCTGGTGGTGGTGGTGTGTGTGTTTGTGTGTGTGTGTGTTTGTGTGTGTGCTCTGGTGGTGTGTGTGTGTGTGTGTGTGTTTGCTCTGGTGGTGTGTGTGTGTGTGTGCTCTGGTGGTGTGTGTGTGTGTGTTGTGCTCTGGTGGTGTGTGTGTGTGCTCTGGTGGTGTGTGTGTGTGTGTGTGTGTGTGTGTGTGTGTGTGTGAACGGATCATTCCCCCTCCTCCTGTGCTGTGCCCGGTGTTGACTGTCTCTCGTTCAGAGTGGGATCTTGCCCAGCAGTTTGTTACAGCCGAGGCAGTCTTGTTTACAGAATAAAGCTCTAAACAAACACACACAAACACACACACACAAATGGATTGAAACATTCACAGTCATTTGCGGCAAATTGAGCAACTTGTTTTTAAAGGAAGCGGTCATCGTCCATCTGCCAAGGCCATCTGGAACCTCCGTTGCAAAATAGTTTCTTTCTTCATCTCACTCGATTCACCTTGCTTTCCTTTTCTTTCATGCTTTTATATCTCGATACAGCCAACCGTTTTTCTGAGGCTTTTAAATGTTTTCATATCAGACAAATGTTTTCTTTAGGAAATGTGTATTTTCCAGCTAGGAATGATTCCAGAGCTTTTTCTTCATATCTTTTGACACGGACATTTTTTATTCCAATACCAGAGTCTCAATTTACACCCAGGACACATGTAAGAATCTAAGCTTAGATTTTTGGTGCTACAGACTGAATGTTTAAAAAACACACTGTCTGTCAAACGATCAGATTTCGAGGTTAGAAGTACCTTGTTGTATAATCTGAAATGAAGTCACAGTGGGTAGTTTGTTCAGGCATGGACGCGGGTCACTTCCTCATCGCTCGTCAGCCAACCAGACCCTTCCTCTGCAACCCTTCCTTGGCAACCTCAGGAACATGCATCTCCATCGGTCCCTGCTACGCCGACCAGCCAGTGTTCAACACGACCATGTGACTGGGCCCTGGACTCGTTGTCATGGTGGTTGGTGGGCTCCCCTCCGGGACACAAGACACCTTGAAGATGAGGTAACCACGGCTGCCTACTCCCAGGAGCCTCTGCTGCACCCGGGCCCGTCCAATCAGGATCCAGGACCCTTGTGGAGCGGCGAATCGCATCAGATTGTTTTATCGTAGCGATCTTGAGGAAGACGGGTGATAGACACACACACACACACACGGCACCGTAAGTTCTCCAGTCTGACAATCTGTGAAGGTTTGAAGATCTGAAGTGGGGATCTTACACAAGTCTGTTGCCAGGTCACGTTCAAGACGGGGGAAGTTGCTTTCAGTATACATACATATACACGACACATCATGAAACAGACTTTATCGGGCTTATCGTTAAAGACGTGAGATTCTTCTCTTACTTAAAGAGAGCTCTTACTCTTAGGGGTAAGAAACGGAGAGCTTAAACCTGCGACAAGCACACACCCTGCTATTTGCATGTGGCACTAAGCTAATTATACCTGATAAGATGTGCTTTGCCACAACATTCTAAGTAGTGTTGTGGCAAGAATATAATTTTTTCCTCTGTGAAACCCTCCCCTGGCATTGCAATCGTTTTCCAGACTAAATGTGAGCTTTTATAGGCAATCATAGTGATTTACTATGTCAACATTAATTCTCCCTCGCTCAAAAATAGACACGTCAACGTACCTCCGATAAAAGGATTGTAAATTATATATTTGGAATTGTTCTTGAGGGGAGGAGAGAGAGCGAGGCGTTAACTGATGTATCTGGGCTGTGAGAGGGAGGTACGGATGTCGGCCGTGTTTGTCTGTCTCTTCCCCTGATCACAGCACTGTCTTCTTCGTGTGACTGTGTAGCACTCAGACGAGTCTACCACGAGCTGCTCAAACCCACCTAAGTCTTTGATCACATGTACAGTTGGGTGCAGATAGACATCTCGACAAAGAGAGTTGTGCGTCTGGCGAGGAGAGACGACTCAATCGCTCGAGGGATTGGAGGAGCAGGGGGGGTCGTCTGCCTTCAAACAGGTGTCATAGACACATTTTATTTTTGTAAGCACACAAACACACCCATGCAAGCTGTGTACACAAACTGACAGTTAGATGGAAAACACACATGCAGGCACACCTCACACACACATGTCAAATATTCCTCTCTCTCTCTCTTGGGCCCGCTGCGGTTATCTTGCCAAAAATCTAAACCCCTTTTTTCACCAGCACCAGTCCGTGGAGATCTATCTATTTAGCTCCTGTCCGTTAAATTGAAGTGTGTTGCCAATGAACAGACACATGTTCAAAGGCTATCGATATGGAAACGAGGGGGGGTGGTCTCTCCCCTACCCCTCCACCTCTTTCCTCTCTCCTCTGCCACCTCTCTCCCATCTCTCCTCTCTCTCACTGATCTCTCCTGTGCCACCTTTCTCCCCTCTACCTCTCTCCTCTCTCTCACTGACATCTCCCCCCCCCACCTCGCTCCTCTCGCACTGTTCTCTCCAGGTGATTCTAAGCAGGGCTGACAGAGGGGGGGGGGAGAGCATCAGAGGCGACAGAATGCTGTTCCGAAGTAGAGAGACATGAGACTCGGATGTTCCCTGCCAACCCCCTTTTAACAGGGAGCAGGTTCCCAGGATCCTCCCTCCCAAGAACAATGTCGTCTTCCTCTCTTCTTTGGCGCCGGCCAGTACTCTGAATATGAGCTGTTGATTCTCACCGATTATAGTTCGCCAGCCGGCTTGGCTCCTCGACTGGCTTTCTGAAATTGGGTTTTCCTAATTAGAATTTGTTGCCTAGGTGTTGAAATTTGGCCACTAATGGAATTAGAATTCTGCCAAAAACTGTCTGGATTCAGAGCCAGGGTGTTACATTGAACCTCTACTCGTCCAAACTTCCTTGGCTAAGCTCTGCACAGACCGTATAAAGTGTACTGGCCTCATGTAGTTATCTTTGGCTGAGATGTGTTGGGACTCACTCCTCTAGCCTGGGGTTTAATCTCATTCTCTCGACGAAAGCCGGAAAGAGAGATTAGGAGACGAGAGCATTTAACAGATGTAAGGAGGATCGAAGGGGCGTTTCTCTGTCTTCCTTCAGAGTCTGTGGGACCACGGGACCACCTGGTCCTGGTTAGAGGAACGACACCACTCCGGATCTGCTTCGCTGCTCAGCCACGTTTTCCAATGTGCCAGTCCTGTACAGAACCTTTTGTGTTCCTTTTTTTAATTCAAACTATGTCCTTCACAGCAATGATGGAGAACGAGCAGGAGACCCCTGAAGGGGTTTTGTATGAATTGCGATCGATTTCTATTTGTACTGTTTTGGTGATATTTAGTGTGTGCGTGTGTGTGTGTGTGTGCGTCAGCAGGGGTAGGAAAGAAGAACAAGAAGAGTAATGCAGAGAGCTGCCCGCCCCTTTCTCACAGCAAACAGAGTTAGAGGTAATTACAATAGCTCTGGCTCCCGGCCCTTAGATAAAGATTGATAATGGTGCTTTCATTTCAATTTCGACGCGAGATTGTGCGACCGAGACGTTGTGTTTGCGTGTGCGTGTGTGTGTGTGTGTGTGTGTTTGCAGTGCGTGTGTCACATCATGTTAGTATTTATGGGGTTTTGCTTGTGCGGATGTGTGCATAATCAAGTGTGTGTGTGTGTGTGTATTTTATGAATGTGTGTACTAGAGCAATAGCAGTAAGTGTCTGAGGGGAAGCAGGAAGTTCGACAATCTATTAAATGAAGTGAAAAGAGTTGAGCGCCGCTGCTAGAAATGAATAGGGCATCAGATCTTATCGACTTTTGGCAGAGAGTCAGAAAGTCAAACTTGTGCTGGTCTGAGAGTTGGAGAGGATGCAGAGAACCGAACATAGATCGTCCCGCTGAGACACAGATGATTTGTCTTTCAATACTGGCGGGGAGCCACGAGGGAGGAACAGATGAAGACCCTTTTATTGCCAGACAATGTGTGTGCGTGTCAGTTCTGAAGTCTGTGTGTACTTTTCCATATGTTGACATTATGTACGTACGCCCGTGTGCAGCACATATTTTCACATCTTCAGTATTGCGTTTTTGTGTCCGTTTTTTTTGCCTTTGGATGTTTATACGTTATACTAAGCGTGTGTGTGTGTGTGTGTGTGATAGCATCTGGCCCGTGTGTGTTCTCAGTGCTCGCTGAGTACATTTGCTTCGTGTTTAAGGGATGATGTCACGACAGCACATGTGAAGGGTGGGGGGGGTAGGGGTGAAACTCGATTCAAAAACATGAGATTCTTTCTCAACCAGGGACGACGGCACGTCTGTAAATACTCAACAGTGGACCAGAGCAGACTAGCAACACTGCACTTTATTCCTAGAGTAAAGGCCTTTCCCCACAACAGTGCTGTATATGCCCTGGGAAATGTACATATGTAGCTTGTCAAATTAATCCTGTCGTTATCGTACAGTAGGAGTTTAACAATTGAAGTTAGATAGATGAAATGAGGCCATAAACCCTATAAACTTCTTCAACAGCTCTCTTACATAATTTGAAAAAGAAATCCACCTTTTCAACGCGAGTCCTTTCAAACTCAAGGTTACCGTGTATAGCTCTCACACACTAGGCAGGCTAGCTCATACGACATCATACATGCATGTAATGGGGTCATGACATTCTTTTTACTGGCCTGGTGACTATACCAAGACAGGTCAACTGAACCGTGGGCTATTTCCTGTCATTCGTGTAGCTGACGTTCCGGCCGATGTGATTGGTGGTGAACATCAGCCCGCACCATCAAACAACTCACTTGTAACCACCACAGGAACAGTGGGATTTACGACCCGACACACCTTAAGTGTTATGGTGTTGGGATGGGGCAGTCACTCAGGGTAAAGGATACACAAATAGAGCTCCCTTTCCAGGTGTACTTCCTGCTACACTCTTGAGCCTGGTTTCTCCCAGGAACATTCCGGAAGCCCTCAGAATGTTCCCGTGATGTGCTACCAGGTCGTGGCTGGATAAGTTAGACTCGGTGTTCATTCAGGACTCAAGGGAGCTAATCTTTTCTGAAGCGAGTGCAGTTCTCCCAAAAGTGTGCTAAATGAAATCCAGTGTCAGATGCCAGGTTCCTCTCCACGAGCAGTCAGGTGAAACGACGAGAAGCAGAAAAGGATACGGTACTTATCTAATCTAGCACCGCACGCCAGTTAGCGGTTGTTATGGTGAGTGGCGGGGGGGGTGGGGGGGGGGTGTGTGCTCCTGTGCACCTGTAGCAAACAATGGGGGGGGGGTGCACTTGATGCTATTTTGCGATGGTGACTCATAGTTGATGGTTTTGGAAGGGTATTATGTGTGTGTGTGTGCGTGCATGCCAGGTTTTAGTCATTTCATAGTTCGCATTCACCGACTTTTTCAGTCAGTTTTCATTCTTCTGTCTTCCTGTTTCTCCTCGCACGTGTTTTCCATCACCGATTCACAGACTCTCCTCTCTCTGCCTCTCTCTCTCTCTCTCTCTGCCTCTCTCCCAGGGGTCCATTTTTTCACTTAGAGAGGGAAGAGAGGGCCTTCGCTACACCTCCTCGTCATTCCGTCCTCCTCTCATCTCCCCCTCTTCCTCTGTCTTCTCCCTCCTCCTCCCTCCTCCTCGGCTGGAGGTCTGTTGAGGGGATTAGAGAGGTTCGAGGGGCTCAGTGCTTCCAGCAATGCGACAAACCCGGCCCCGCAATCTGTTCGAAACACACAAAGCACGACGTTTCCACCATACGCGACGGCTCCCTTTCCCCGTACGCACACCCAACGGACGGTGACGCCGTCTCCTCAGACGGCCGCCTCTCCTCTCCGCTGGGGTCTCGCGTGCCGCCGAGGATTCCGCGTATTCGTGTCTCGAGTGGATACGCCGCGCTCCTCATCGCAGACACAGACGGGCAATAACGACACATGCTCACACAGACACCCGCTACACCCCACCCACCCACACACTCACCCCCCCCTCCCCACAGAGGACATGTGTTGCATACAGACACTTGTGACTAACCTCCGTGCGCTCCATACAAAAGTGTGGCATTAACGATCATGCCGGGGCGACACGACCAAGGCCACAGTGCCGGGGAGCTGAGGGCGGGGAGCGGAGCGCGGGGAGCTGAGGGCGGGGAGCGGAGCGCGGGGAGCGGAGCGCGCGCTCCTGTCTCATTCGTTCAGCAGCCAGTAAATTAGACGGCTCGTCCTGAACAAAGCCCCTCCATCAAGGCCAACGCTGTGTGTGTGGTTGTGGGTGTGTGTGTGTGTGTGACAGGATGAATGCCTGTGTGTGTGTCTTTGTGTGAGTGGATGAATGTGTGTGTGTGTGTGTGTGTGAGAGGGGTTTAATTAGAACACAGCACCTGCCTCCCATCACTGGGTGATTAGACTTCAACTCCCATTAAAGACATTACTGTTGGGCCTTTGTGTCCGAAATATTCCCCTCCCATTTCTGTCGCCACCCTGTTCTTTGTGTGTTCTAGTCTGCCTGCTTGTCTTAAAAAAGCACGCAAAAATGATCGAAACGCTACTTTTTGTGAGGACGTTTGACTCCAAACACAGAATCTATATTAGGATTGATATGAGCATTTCTGATTGTGTGGAAAGCATTTGAGCTTTCCTTCCGGTTCATTCCGTGTCTACTGTATGTCCCCTCCGTTTCCTAAACATCTTCCCCCCTTTTCTTCTGTTCATCTCAGTATTTTCCCCCCCCAGTTTTTTCATCTCTCCCTCCGTCCTTCCCTCATGGCCACAAGCCGAGTGTCGAATGAAGAGCGGCTCTCAGAAGGCACATATCACATCAGGACCTCTCTGTGTGCGTGCGTCCCAGCCATGCCCGGCCATGGTGCCACCTCATCACGACGGCTCCGAGACGGACGCATCCGGGGGGATCTCCGGGGGTGGCACCGTGGGCGGGCACACTCTGCTCTGCCAACGGAAATGATGCCCTTGGACGATGGTTGTGTGTGACTGCCACTGTTAGGGTGACTGCCATTGGTCTTTGTTTGTTTATCGTCGTCTCTATACCTTTCTGGTCTTGAATGACTTTCCTGAAAATGTTTTTTTTTGTGTGCGTGAGGGATGTTTCCTTTGAAACCTTTGGGTCCCAAAAACTATTCGGTTTGGCTTCGTGTGTGGAATTCTAATATGGCTCTTGTCCAAAAAAAAGCAAAGCCTTTTGACTCTGTTGATAAGAGTCCTTGCAGCACTAACCGCCGTCCCTCCTGTGCATGAAGCTTTACACCCGTCCTTGAGCTCACAGGGAATCACTGTCATTGTGGGCCCAGCCACTCCATGGGAGGAGAGAGAGGGAGAACAGTGATTTGGCTCAAGGGGGGGGAGAAGAGGACCGAGGCAAAGACACAGAAAGAAAGACGGAATGAACAGAGGTAGTTAGAAAGAGAGTGGAGGAGTGAACCAGCCCGCTATCCGTTCCAGCTTGGCTTTCCTAAATGTGGCTCCCATTAGAATGGACACGATGGGGAAGTGAGAACCATGTCATTTTGCTTCCCTTCTCTCTCGTCTTTTTTGCTTTTGAGGGGGTCTTTCTTTCTTGACTCTTGCTTACTCTGCCATTTTTCTCTCTCTCTCTCTCTCCTCTCTCCTCTCTCCTCTCTCTCTCTCTCTCTCTCTCGTCTGAAGAGACTCAGTGTTTTTGTATGAAAGCGACGACGTCCAACTCCGACGCCCCCAGGAGACGTGCAAGGTTTCATGAGAGGCCCTCAGTAACCCTCCAATATGGACGCCTCCTCCTCCACCCTCCTCCACCCCGGCCTGTTCGAAAAATTGGCTCTCCTCCTTCCTCCTCCTCCATCCTCTCGAGGTACAGTTTCAGCGCGAGTCCACAGTATTTTTTATCTCATTTGTCAGGCACCACCTGACGTGAGTCAGCAGCCTGTGGATATGATTGATTATTATCATTAATATTAAAGTCCCTATGACCCACTTTCTGGGTCGTGCGGCTTGAATATATACAAAACACCACATTAATGAAGGCCAGAAGCCTGGCGAGACGCCCGCTGCTTTCTTCCCCGGTAGGCGTCCAAGGCAAAGAAATAAAGAGACGGAGAGTCGAAGAGAGAAAAGGGAGGGAAGAAAGAAGGGAAGAAAGGAGGGAAGAAAGGAGGGAAGAAAGCCTGGAACAATATTTCGCTCCGCTTGAAGTTGTCCGACGGTCCGCCCAAGACTGAGAACCCCCAAACAGGCCATTAGCATTAGAGAAAGATGCATTTGCACTCTACATTTTTATTCCTCCTTTCTTTGTCTATGGTTTATTAACTGTAAAGGATGGGGGATGCTCGGCGATGTGTTGGCCGTCGTAGATGGCTCGTGTATGGGATTGTATGAACGGTTAAGTGATTGAGAGGGGGAATGGCTCGCGAAACAGGGTGGTTTATAGATAGTGCTCTACAGTGCTGTACGCATGGACAGTGTCAATAAGTCAGAGCTAATATTGTCTGGCAGAATTGCTCTCTGTTTCTGTACTCCTCCTTAGTAACTCTCTCTCTCTTTCTCTCTCTCTCTCTCTCTCTCTCCCTCCCTCTCTCTCTCTCTCCTTTCTTTAACCATACCTCGTAGTCTCTTTCCCTCTCTCCCTCCTTAGTCCTTGCGATGAATGGATCTTTGTGCAGCCAGTCCGGGTCAGAGTTGGAGGCAGGGGAAGCTTGGCGATGGAACAGTAATGAACAGCCCAAACCGATAGAGTCCTGCCCAAAAGACCCCGAAACTAGCCTCCTCTCTCCTCGCTGACATTGCCTCGTTTATTCAGTGCGTACGGTAATGGGAGCGTGTTCGCTGGGTCACGGAGCAGCATCGCATTTCAAATGTTATTTAGCGTCATGTGGACTGCAGACACGAATGGTGTTGCCGTCGGATAGACAAAGGGGATGTTGTTGTCCTGTTTAACAGCCATTGGTTGGTCACCATCATGAGGTCGCAATCAATTCATTCCTGGACATAAACGCTAAATACTCAAGTTTGGCTTCTCGAGGATACAATGTACCCACGGTGTTACTGTTGTAATTGTATAGTCAATAGGTTCGCCCTTATCCATGTCAGTGCGCCCTGACTGAATCCGTTTAGACACTTGCATAGTTTGTCGTTTTTCAATTCACTTAGGATGGAGACAAAAGCATCATTATATTCATTATTTGGTGGCTAAGTGTCAGGCAGGGTTTTAACTTGGTTTTGAAACATCGTGCTGGAGAATCTTGGGATTTCTGAGGGATTTCTGGGAAGGCAGTTATGTGGTCAAAACATAATAACAGACATTTTGCTCTGCTTCGACTACATGTGCATAATCATATCCTTTTCGCGGAGTCGGTATAGAAGCCAGGTCAAGACTAACTCGCCAACAGACACCTATACTTTGCTCGTAGTGAGGAGAAGATGGTGAAGAGGTTTGCGGGTGTTTGTGTTCAATTTATCATAAACCCTGTGTGTGGGTCTCGGTGGTGTGTGTGTATAAATCAAACCCCTTGCACAACACAGTCCTTTCTTTACAGTATCTCTAGACCCTATCTGTATGGTGTGTGTGTGTGTCTGTTCATGACAGAGAAGGAGTATAATTGAGGGGTTTGTGCTCATCGGACATGTACTCAAGTACAATTAAAATGGTCAGTCTTGTGGGCGAAACACGTGGAGGAAGAGAGAGCGAGGGAGAGAGAGTTACAGCCTGTCACATGTCTAACCATCCGGCCCAAGTGCCTCTCCTCCCCTATAGCTGTAGATGTCAGCGCCTGAGAGCTGAACCCACCAATCGGGCGATTACACACGCCTCGTACCTTTTAGCACCATTCGTTATTAGCTTTTGCTAGATCACCCCGCCTCACCATTACCACCATCACAATAACACTTGTACACACAACCCCCCTACCCTCAGGGGAGAGACTCTTCCCCCCCCGAACTCAGCCACCAGTCGTCCATCCTTCCATCTCTCGTTCTTAACACCCCTCCGGCGACTCATTTGGAGATGAAAGTGGAGAGGCTCACCTGTGAACTTGTTCGCCATTGAAGAAGACGGAGGGATGAATCGGAGGTGGTGGAACCGTCTTTAACGCGTCCGCGTTCATAAAGCCCTCATTTCGTGGGGAGGTTTCGTCTGTCTCTCTCTCCTTCGCACACACACACACACACACACAGCACTCTCGTTTTCTTTGCGATTGAGGGATTGAACACCCTCTCTGCGACCCTTTTCAATGGTTTTTATTCCGCTCCACCGGGGGCAGGTTTCAGGGCTTTCAAAGGCTAACGTGAGCACTGCTTTTTCATCTCTGACTCATAGGCAGAGACTGGTCAGTGACAGGGAGTCCCAGAGAGGGATATGTAGGACACATTGTAGTACCACTAAATGCTGCCTGACCACAGAACTCATGGCACTAGTTACTGATAAATGAATTGCGTCTGCTAAATGACCAGAATGGCTAACCGGCTCCTAACAGAGAATCTGGGCGGCTCAAACTATTTCCTGCTCGTAAATGTTTGGAGAAACTTGCAGTGTCGTGCCCCAGTTCTAGGCTCGACAACCTTCTCACCGACTCGAAATGTTTCATCCGTGAACTTGGACTCCCTAAAGAGGCCATTACCAAATCCATTGACCAGCGGGGGAGTAAACGGACCAGTAGATGACACAACCGCAACCGAAGCCCGCCCCCTTCCTCGTGTGATATCGTATCGCACGGCGCTCGCACAAACACCCAGGGGCCATTAGAGGAGGTAATGTGTCAACGCCACGGCGTGGACGGCCTCACATTTCCTTTGATGAGTGGATCAATGGGTCCGGATCCAGAGAAGGCTATTTATCCCTTCTGGGAGTTGTGCTGATGTTAGCCAGTGTCATTTTTAATGCACTGTTTTAGAAGACCGCCACGCGGATCGATAATGCGTGTGCACCGTGGAAACGGCCCGATGGAACTCCACCCGGTAATGGAAACGCCTTTTGATTAAAGCGAGGCCGTGAGCGAGGGCTTTAGATGGTTATTCATAAGTATGGTGACTTACCGTGGCTCGCGCGAACATGCACTCAGCATCTCTCATACTTATTTTGTTGTTTTATTTCGCTGTGTGTGTTTGTGTGTGTGTGTGTGTTAGTGTGCTCAGGCGTCATCAGTCAAGTGTTGGTGGCACTCATCTCACTTCGGGTGAATATTCATAAAGTAAACACAGGAGCAGTTAGCCCCACAGATAAAGGAGGCGGAGAGAGAGAGAGGAGACAGAGAGAGAGAGACAGAGAGAGACAGAGAGAGACACAGAGAGACACAGAGAGGGAGAGAGAGAGAGCACCATTTAGTTTTATCAGCCAACAGTCATCCATCCATCCAGCCATGTCCATTTCCGAACCCTCTCTACACGCTGCAGTGATGAAGTATGCCGCTCCAGACTGAGAGAAAGAGAGGAAGAAAAGAGAGAGAGAGAGAGACTCTTTCCATTTCAAAAATGAACATAATAGCATGACAAAATAGCGATACTTAACCAGAGCTTTTTCTCTAGAAGCCCCAGAGAGTACACACACACCAACCAGAGAGGCATCCCAAGCGGAGGGAGCCCTCATCGGAGCTCTGGTGTCCCTTTACGTGGACGGTGGCTTCTTGTAGATTACCCAGCGCCCTCTCTGCTCTGTATCGCAGATAACTAGCTCCCCGGCCTGAGAGGAACTTCTTCAGATGTCCCCCATGTTGTGGAGGAACCAGCCCCCCTCTCGCTATCTCTCTCTCTCTCTCTCTCTACTCTCTCTCTCTCTCTATCTCTCTCTCACTGTTTCTAATTGGTGGAATATTTACAGGTTTTTGGGTTTGGGAGGAAATGTCATTCTCTCCCTCCCATCGCTAAAACCATTAGCATGGTAACATATAGATTTCTGTTGTCATAGAGATAGCATGCTGCGAAGACGCTCAATGAAATGCTCACAGTGGGTGACTTGAGACCAAAGCCGAATAATTCTGTGAGAAAGAAATATTGCACTTTTTTATTGCACTTTAAACCTCCCGGAATTTGTGGTGTTGGAGTGTAATTTGTCTTTCGTCCCCGGTCCATTCGTCAAATAGGACTCGACAAGGGAGAACCTGTATAAAGCAACATCTAGTCATTGGGTTACATATTTAGATGATGACGATGTTAAGGAAAAGTGTTGCGTCTTATGGTAATGTAGAGTAGACAACGATGTGGTAAAAAAAGAAGAACTTGTCCATCTGAGAGCTGAAGGTTAGTGTATTCTATTCCTTGAAACGCGTGCTTGCACATAAATGTGGGTTAGATGGGTCAGGATATGGTGTGTGTGTGTGTGTGTGTGTGTGTGTGTGTGTGTGTGTGCATGTGTGTGTGCATGTGTGTGTGTGTGTGTGTGTGTAAGCCCCTATGGGCACAGAGTAGCAGTGTGCCGCAGCAGGTGGTAGCATCTGATGACAGTTCATCCTTCAGCTAAAGGCCTTTGTACTCTGGGGGGTGAAACACACTCTCTCTCTCCTGGCCATGAATCTCCCAAGAAACGAATACATATCTGTCTCTTTCTCTCTGTCTGTCCCCCTCTCTCTCTCCTCTCTTTCTTCGCAAGAACATCGATACACAGGGAGGACAAAAAAAGAAAATGATGAATTAGAAAACGGTCAAACGCATTCTCGTTCTCCTTTTGTGTATAGGTGCTTAAGAGACTTTTATCATCAGACTGTCATATGTCCAAAGTTTTCGAGACAGACGGTCTTGCTGCTGTGATTACTCCAGGTGACAGAGTGACCAGTCAGCGGATATGTTTACGATAAACGGCCTCTTCCAGCTTCCCGCTGTCTCCTACTAACAAAGACGCGTTCCTTTCGTGTGCCAAGCCATCGACCTCGGCGCGAAGGAGGACTTGAAAACACCTCTGCCGTCACATTTATTTCAAGAGGGTTGTAGCAGGGGAGAGGAACTGGTGGCAAATTAATATTCATTGCTTATGCTGATGAACGACCTATTTTCCCGCCGATACGTGGAAGTGCAGACCTCAGGTGTTGCACCATATAAGCCATCTGGGCGTGGAGCGCTGCGGCTCTACGGGAACCAGCCGTCCATTACGTCTTTCCTCAGGGATCGGAGAGAGAGACGCGAGAAAAAATGAAGAGAGCTTTTAACAATAAACTGTTTTTGTGTTTTCACCCGCAGCCAAAATAGCCGACCGTGTAATCGCATTAACTTGTATTTTAAGCTTCTCAGAATACCTTATTTGTGACAAAGTACGATTTAGTAATAAATGCATTGTTTTTCTGTTGTGTTGCACTGTATCGAGTCTTTTCAAGCTATAAATTAGGCCCTGTGTGCGTGTGTGCGGAGAGATGTGCTGTGCGCGCTCAGAGACGCATCCTATTAGATTGCACGTCTGTCTCAGCATGAGCTGGTATCACAGCTCGCAGGCGGTCATTAATGGAGATAGTACCCGGAAACAAGAAAAAACGAGCAATCGGCCCGCTAACTTTCGCAGTAAACAAGAACACGGATGACGTCGGGCTGGGGAGATGTTGCTATGAGTTTTACCGGAAGGTCGGAGTGTTTTCTGGTTAGGCAAGCGGTACAGGTACCAAGAAAATTAGTGTGACGCGTGGAAAGCCATTATTGGTCTGTCAAACTGCTTATGGTTGAAACCTTTTACTGACAGTTATAGGAAGGTTATATTAGACAGAAAATTGTGCTTCAATCTTTTTGGCTCTGTGGGGGTCCTCTCTGCCATGGCATGGGGGGGTAATCACCAACCCTGTGTTACCTCCTACCTCTCCACGCTCCTCTCCTCTGCCTCTCAGAAAAGACTTGTTTAATTTTAGCCGCTCTGACACACACTTGACGTAGATTAATTATAGAGGCTCTTCGTGTCATTTAACCACACACACACACACACACGCACACACGCACGCACACACGCACGCACACACACACACAGCTTTCTCTGCCGGAAGATGATTCAGAACACTGCTTTTCTCTTCCACACACACCTTCCCTCCTCATCCTCCTCCTCCCTTCCCTCCTCCATCTCCATCCTAACCTCTTCCCCTCTCCTCCTTCAACCCCTCATCCTTCTGTGCCCTCCGCTTCAGACACTCAGGAGCTCACGAGTGATTGGTCGCTCAGAGGCCCAGCCACTTACACCGTCTCTTCCTCTCTCCACTTCGCCAGAGCTGGGAGAGAGGGAGGGATATCACACTGGGGACTGCATCCTTTGCCTCAACTATCCCATGGCCTAGTTTCGCCCCTCGTACAGATATAGAAATGGTCGAGCCAGGGGTGAAAAGCGTCATTATACCTTTTCATCAAAGTTCAATTCTTGAAGTTTTTTTTTCTTTCTGCCAGCGAGTTTAATTTGTGTGCATGTAGTTTTACTTTTGGTTCCCAACTTGCCACTAACAGACCCTGGCTAGTATATTTGCATGAACACACAGCAGCCCTTTTGGAGATAAGATTAGGGCACTGTTGGTGAATTTATGATGGGCTATTGCTAATCTTACACAAGCCTGAAAGGTTCTATTTACTAATGATCCCAGTATTTTCCATTTTCAACTGAGGAGGACAATTAGTGTACGTGCCTTCCTGTTTCTGTGTAAGGGCATGAGAGAATTAAAGCCACTTTTCCTCCATCCAGCCCCTTTGTAAAGAAGCTTAAAAACGGAACACCGCTCTCTCTCTCTCTCTCTCTCTCTCTCTCCCTTACAGGAATCCCTCTGACACACGTCTCTTTAATCTATGAAATGGGGCCCATTTGAGATTTGTCATCATCCACTCTCTCACTAAAAGACCTTTCAGAGATGGTCAGACATAATGTCCTCAAAGAGAGGAGAGTGAGAAAGGGAGATGGGGCATGAGAGGGGAAGGGGAATAGAGAGAGAGAGAGAGAGATAAGAGAGATAGAGAAAGGCAAGAGATGGGGAGACAGAGACTGTAAGGGAGATGGAAAGATAGAGAAACGGAGAGACAGAGCAAGGGAGCGAGAGAGCGAGAGCCAGAGAAAGAGAGAGCGAGAGAGAGAGAGGATATCAGGGCCCATATCTTGCTCCTTCATCATCGGCTGTCGTGTATGAAGGGGTCTTTGATCCATGCAATAAGCAGCTCCCCTTCCCTCAGTGTGCCATGTGAGCTCTGCCCCACTGACGCAAGCCGGCCACCCCTGGTCGAATCCTTCCTCATGCATGGACACCAGTCAACATCTCTCTTTCCCTCCCTCCTTCTCCTCCTCATCCCTCCTCATGCATGGACACCAGTCAACATCTCTCTCTCCCTCCCTCCTCCTTCTCCTCCTCATCCCTCCTCATGCATGGACACCAGTCAACATCTCTCTTTCCCTCCCTCCTCCTCATCCCTCCTCTCTTCTCCCATATTTTCTCTTGTATCCGTGGCTCCTCCTTTCCCCTCTCCCCATGTTGTTTTCCCCTCATGCTGCCTAATTTCTCCCTTCCTCCCATCGCGGCTCCGTTCTGCTGATCAGCTCTTAGTTCCTAAGCTTCCTGGAAGGAGAGGCTTATAGTCTTCTTGTCAGCCCCCGCCCACTTCTCTTTGGCTCTTTTCCCCGGACTTATCTTTGCCACTCGCTCACTACCTCCGTGTGAATTGATGGGGCTCCAGGATCTACAGTTCTCTTTCTCTCCAACCCTCTCGGTCCCCCCCTCTCTCTCTCTCTCTCTCTCTCTCTCTCTCCCCTTCCGACCTCTCTTCTCACCCTCTCAGCCCTCTCCTCTCTCACTCGATATCTTTCCTACTTAATCTTTCTCTCCCTTCCCCTGCTCTCTCCTCACACCAATCTATTTCCTTCTCACCTTTCACCGCCCCCCACCCCATCCCTCTTCTCACTCGCTTTTATCTTTTCGTGCCCTCTCGCTTTCTTCCTTCCTTTCTCTCTCTCTCTTTTCCTTTCTCCCTGTCTTTCTGGCGGAATAACACGTCATGTGCTCTTTTGAAACTTCTGGTGCCTTATCGGCTCTGAAGACGAGACTAATGCTGCGTGCGAGAGCGTGCCACTGGGTGTCATCGGCAGATTGCGTTAATGGGGTCGGAATGCTGAGTGGCGTTGTTCTAGCAGATAATGTTCTAGGAATGTTCTAGAAATTAACAGCGAGAGAGAGAGAGAGAGAGAGAGGTCCCATTGTTTTTCAGCCACGGGTCCTCCAAGGGCTGAGAGGGTGTTTCAGGGCAGAATTTAGCATGAAGAAGAAGTTAGTCTGATTAGTCTGAAGAAAGTCCTTTCTGTGTTTCTCCTTCCCTCTTTCCTGTATCGGTCGGAAGCAGCTTCCTTTCTTGAGCTTTTCTGAATGACGTGTCATCAACGCTTCGAGCTCCCCTCTTTCTGCATCCATCCCTCTCTGGTTCCACCCACCTCTCTCACGTCTTTACCTCCACCTCTCACCCACTCGCACCACGCTTACCCACCTCTCTCACGTCTTTACCTCCACCTCTCACCCATTCGCACCACGCTTATTCACCTCTGAATGGAGTTTCTCCGTCGGGAGTGCCGCCACTTTGACACGAGTGAACGCTCGAATGTTCACCGGCGTTTGGTCCCATTGACGCCTCGAGAAAGGGGAGACACTTTACATGAAAGCTCCCTCTTTCTGCACCTTCAGTTGGTGCTGTCAGTCATGTCGACCTCCCTACTTGCTGTCACACACACACACACACACACACACACACACACACACACACACGCACACGCAGTCAGAGAACCGGAATGGTTTAAACTGTTGCTCTCTCCCAAAAATAAAATGATCTGTTTTTGAGATGTTCTGTGAGGTCGTCAGATGCAGAGTGAAGTGATACTGAATTTGTACTCACTTTAAATCGGGGAAGGGCCGACCCTGTTTATGCTGTTATGGCTGGGTACTTTCTAAGCTGTCGATGTCAGGAATCTCACTTGGAGACTTGTTTTTGAGGGATGTTTTGGTGGCATTATGAAGTAGGGCTTTTGTCAAAGCTGTCTGTGTTACATGAAATGTTTTAAAGTGAGGTTTTTGGTACTTGAAAACTCATTAAAAAGTTTTCTGAATAGCCTAGTGCTTCGGAACCCCCCCGAAAAATACAATTTCGACAAATCATATTTTTACTTTGGGTATGAAGATGAGATCCTTTAACTCTGCTGTTCAAAATAAGTTGTTGTAAAGGTCAAACCCCCAAAATGTTTTTCTTCAATCCCCTTCACACACACCTTCTGTACTGTGAACCATAAACAAACATGGGCACTTCAACCTCTCTATAACCCGTCTCTCTCTCTCTCTCTTTCTCCTACCTGTCTGTATCCAGGGAGAGCACCCAGAAAGAGGAGAGATAATCCTGACATCCAATGACCTGGAGCTGGTGCTACAAGTGGAACGGAACCAGTAGGTGTCCATTATATTGTCAAGATCAGACCTGTCTCTTTCGATTCTCAGATAGCGAGAGAGACGAGAGAGAGAGACGAGAGAGCGATAGAGAGCGAGCAGAGAGATCGAGAGAGCAGAGCGAGATGACTCGAGAGCGATCTGCGAGATAGCGTATCTAGCTCGATCTCACCTTGCAGTCCTATGGGACCTCCATATTCTTCTCTATCCTATCATCTCTCATCGTTTCTCTCTCTCTCCTCTCTCTCTCTCTCTCTCTCTCTCTCTCTATCTCTCTCTCTCTCTCTCTCTCTCTCTCTCCTCTCTCTCTCCCTTGCCGTCCTCTGGGACCTCCTCTTCTTTATCTCTCCTTCCACGTGTGTTTCTCTCTATTGGCGTTCTGACAACCTCTCCTTCCTGGGACCCAGAAGCCCTGAGTGACGGAGTGAGAAGCGTTACTTAAGAGACCGAGTGTGTGGGAAGAGAGAGAAGTTATCACACGCTGACGTGCATCACTGTACGGGGTGGGGGTGGGGTGGGGGGGGTGGGAGAGGGAGAAAGTGGCCGACTGAGCGAGGAACGATCAGGCAGAGATTTACAGAGGAAAGAGAGAGATTGAGAGATTGAGAGGGAGAGAGGGAGAGATGGAGAGATGGAGAGAGGGAGAAAGGGAAAGAGAGAGAGAGAGAGAGAGAGAGGGAGAGAGTTGGGGCAAAGGTGCGAGGAGAAAAACGTCAAAGCTCTGTTTCCTATTTCCTTTCTCTTCACTATCTTTTTGAGGGGCCTCAAACTGATTTCCTCTGTGCTAATCCATATTGTCTCTCTGTGACAATCTGAGGCCCACATCCATTCTGCTGCACGGGGTTTTAAGGTTTCCCCCAAGCTTAGCAGTGCAGTGTGAACGTCTCAGCATAGTTTATTAAAGATTGAAAAGATATCCCTGGGTGTGCTACAGTAAGTCCAATATTCCACCGAAGGTTGTTTTATTGTTCAATCTAGAACTCGATGGTCAACTCGGTCATCGGTTTATAAATTCCTTAGTAGGGTGACCACCTTTCGCATTTTCTCTCCTTCGTGTCCCGCATTGTCCTGCAAAATCTGGTCTGCTGACCTGCAACAGAGCAATAGCCAGGAGGTCACCTTATTCCCCCCAAAAAAGAGAAAGTTTGAATTTATCAGGTCGTAGACAAAGCAAAAGCAGTGAGGAAGTTTGAGTGGAACTGAGTGTGTGTTCATCAGTATGGAGTGCTAGTTGTATTAGCCTGTTATCAGCAGAAAAAAGTATTTCGTGAACGCTAGCCGCACAATGGAGAATGGAAATTGTAACGCGCGCTCCATAGATTTGGTTATTTACTAATCAGGATTAGCAGCCGACACAGCAGGGAACGGTGGAGATCGCTCCAAGGTTGTGGAGGTTATGCCCCTCTGATAACATCAAGGCTAGCTGAGCTCTGTCTCTTCCCCTCCGTCTCCCCCTCATTCCCACATTCATCTGGAGACGTGCCGCGACTCACAAGGCGACGGAACTTAACATGCTCGTACGGCCCGTGCGAGAGAGGGAGACTGAGAGGAGAGAGGAGAGTGAGAGAGAGCTAAATGTCGGCCCGCTACGCACATTCTCTCTCTTCCTGCTTCCCTAACTGAAACCATACGAGTGTGCTCCTTTTGGAATTGAAATGAGGATGAATCATGTATCAGTGGCAGTAATGGGTTGATGGGAAGATGTGAAGACACAGCCTTGCGGGGTGAAGGTCTCTGATGACTCAGAGTCGCGGGAGCGAGAGGGAAACCAGAGGAGCCGGCGAATGACAAAGCGCGACCGTGAACAGAGACGGAGTGACACGCGAGATGCCGGGAGAAAAGCTCGCCGGCGCTATACCAAACAACTGAACTGAACTTCCCAAGGTCAAGTCGAACTTGCAGGACAGCGCAGAGCGACAGAGATAAGCCGCTGGCATGACAAACACACACACACAGACACACACACACACGGACACACACAGACAGTGAGGCGGTGGTGATGATGGACGGGAGGACAAAGAAGGTGCTGGGGAGAAGCAAGGGATGAAGAGGGGAACAAAAAGAGATGGATGAAAGAGAGAGAGAGAGACAGCGTGAGACTGGAGACGGAAGGTCGCGGAGTCACTGGGTGACCGTGTTCGACCCGACCGTGTTTCTGAGACCCCCGCTCGGTCACACAGGACTTCGTTTGGCATGTCCTGTGTTTATTTTAACCCTGCGCGCGCCCTGAATGCAACCTCAACGTTTAGTCTGGGCTCCAGAATGTAGGTCAGGAGAGAGAGAGGGAGGACAGAGAGAGAGAGAGAGAGAGCAAGACAGAGGGCTGCAGAATTCCAGAGAACTGTGCGGAAGGGGGCCTGGGGGAACTGGACAGCCATTGCAGGGAAACTGGGAACCATTTTTGTAAAACAAAAAACTTTATTAATGGACCTCCCCTCTCTTTCCGACAGCTGTGAAACCCAACCAGATGAGAGGGGCGGGGGGGGCGTGGGGGCGTGGGGGGAGGGGGGGCGAGGGGGGGAGGGGGGTAATAAAGGGGGACGGGGGGCGTGGTCGATTCCAACAGAGACCCTTAGAATAGATTCAGTATGTGACTGTGGGGTGTATCATGGGAGGAATGCCAGCTGACGTAAGACCAGAGCAAGTCTGAACCCGCCATGCCCAGACACAGTGCATGACGAGCTCTATACACACACACCACTCAGTAAACAAGCAGCCTGGCAAACTGAATCTGCTGTCCCGGCTGACTGTCTGACTATCTGACTAACTGTCTGACTGACTGTCTGACTGTCTGACTGACTGCTTGCATTGTGTGACTGACTGTCTGATTTGTCTCTGACTGTCTGACCAACTTGTCTGTCTGATTGCTTGATTATGTGTGTCTGTCTGACAGTTGACTGTGTGACTGACTTGTTTGACTGTTTGACTGCCAGATGAGTTGTATCCAGTCAGGGGAGAGAGCAGCACATTGTGCTTAGAGACCCCTAAGGGTATAGCGGGTATATAAAAAGCATGGGGTAGGCGAGGTTTGACTCCGGTGACCCCCACCTCTTGCAAGGTCAACAGGTTGCCACGGGTTACCAATGCCTCTGGCTATGGACAGAGTTTATCTCTACTTCTGCTCTCCCGTTCTCTCGTGGTTTGCATTTGAGAGAGAGAGAGAGTTGGGTTTTTTCCATGCCGAGGGGGGAGTGGAATGAAAGTGCGATCCATTATTAAAGCAGTACCAACAGGGTAGCCATCAAATATTAATGTGGGCATCATCAAAACAATCGGCCATATCATTCAATTAATTTGGTTTCGCTTCTCCCGCATACGTCTCCATCTCTGCTCCTCTCAGGGGGGGTTCAGAAGGCACGCACACACACACACACACACACACACACACACACACACACACACACACACACACACACACACACACACACACACACACACACACACACACACACACACACACACAGACACACACACAGACACACACACACACACACACACACACACACACAGACACACAGACACACACACACACACACACACACACACACACACACGCACACACACACACAGACACACCCAAAGACAAATACACACATCAACCAAGTCAGAGTTACACGAGAGTGGAGCACATTTTAAAACGGCGTTTAATTTTAATTTCAAATTTCTGTTGCGGGTTAGATTAAACGTAAGCTCTGTTTATGATAATGAAGTGCTTTTTGCCTTGATTATGTTCTCCGCCCCTCGGGGGATCATACATATAGCTCTATGTAAATAGGAAATCTACACGAAGATCATTTACACATGATGATGAGCTACTGGCTGGCGTGCCTGCTTGGAGATAACCTTCCTTCAGCTGCAGGTGCGTCGGGCCAGGGAAAGGTCTTAATCAGTGCTTGCTTAAGACCTCGGAGAGTTGTAGTTTGGGGGAAGTAGTTGAGGTAGTTTTTTTTTACTCCCTCTCAGCTCTGCGTAATTTCATTATCGCGGAGGCTGATCGATATCCGGGGGAATGAGTTTGTTTGAGTTGGGCAAGGGGGGAGGGGAGGGGGAGGGGGGGGAGGAGGGGAGGGGGGGGGGCGCGGGGGAGGACAGGGTTTAATTGGGGATCCGGATCGATGGCTGGCTTTGTTCAGGAAATCTGCTGTAATCTGCAGTAACCCGGCCTAATCCAGGGAGGTTGTCTGTGCGGAGGAAGATGAGAGGGTGTTTTCCTGCTCCTGGTCGAGGTCTGTCTGTCTGCCCAGATGACACGACATGAGAAGGGAAGCGAGAGACGTCATAAACGGTCCATAGAGGAGGTGAAGGAGAGGCTAAACATGGAAAAGCTTCTCCGAAACAGAGCTGTGAGAAGGAGGAAACAAGGACAGCGGACAGATGGACACAGAGAGAGAGAGAAGAGAGAGAGAGGTAGAGAGAGGGGAGAGGGGAGAGAGAGAGAGAGACAGAGAGAGAGAGAGAGAGAGATAGAGGGAGAGGTAGAGGGAGAAGAAGGCGCAGAGAAACAGGTGTCAGTGTGAGGTTGACACGAGCCAGACCTGAGCCTGTGGTCCCCCTGCAGAGCTCATCCTGTGGGGACAGGAAGTGATGTTGGAGCCGGCCACACCAGCTGGGTTTCCTTCAGACATCCCACACAGCCTTGTTTCTGCAAACACACACAAACACACACAAACAGAACGATCCCCTAGCTGTCCATGGCATGCTTCTACTCCCTAAAGACTTCCTTGCAACGCCAACCAACTCGTGGGTCGGGCCAGCCGGCTGGACTTGGTGTCAGTGACCGAGGCCAGGCCTGTGATGGATCGCTGCAGCGAGGCACCAGGGCTCGGCCAGTTTTCTTTTGCTCAAGACCAAATATCGGAGTATATGTGTCGACTTCATTCGTTTACAGGTACGACGTCCAATGTGTTGCAGGCCAGCAAAAGCTCATTATTTCACCCCCAAGTAGGGTAAAAGGCCCTAGTATTCATCAAACTGACGAACGAGCGAGTCTAAACCACAGAGAGGGTCGTAGTTGGATGTAGGGTGACGGGTCGAGACAAGCTGAGAACGTGCGCAGCGGCCAATTAGTGTGTGTGCGGTTAATGCTGCAGTGTTTGGAGAGTGTGTGTGTGTGTGTGTGTGTGCACGTCTTCGCCGGACTGAGAGTGTGACCGCAGCGCGTTGACAGGCGGTCGATGCTGGGCGCAAGGTGGCTTGTCAGGTCAGCTCTCTGATTGGCTGTCAGTGGACGGGGGGGGAATGTGACGGTGGCTGTCAGGTGAATCTCGAACTCTGACCGGCTTGTTGGGAATGCTGATTTGTTTCCGGAGCGTTCTGCGAGGGGGAGAACCTTGTTGGTGCTTCTTTCCCAGGGCTCTGCGTAGTCACATGGCCTATAGGAGCCGCCTGTGTGTCTGGCGGAAATCTTGTTGCCTGTGTAGAATAATGGTCTTCTGTTTCCTTCATTAAGTCCAGTGGGCTGTTCCGATGCCCGCCCTCCCTCCCTCCCCCCCCCCGCGCTGCTCCCCCAGACTCCAGCTCTGTTGCGGCAGATGTCCTGCAGAGGATGGAGACACACACACATAATTGCATTAACCGGGGCTAGCTTCGCCGCTGATGTTTTCCACAGGCTGCGTCTCCCTCTTAACTCCCCCTCCCCTCCCCACACACACACACACACACACGTGCGTCCACCCATGCGCTCACGCACGCTCACACAGACACACAATCACCCGCTCGCGTGCGCGCGCACACACACACACTCTGTAAACATTGTAATCTCTGTTTTGGCGTCGGTCTAGGAAGGGGGAGGGGGGAGGGGGGAGGGGGGAGGGGGGAGGGGGGGGAGGGGGGAGGGGGGGGAGGGGGGAGGGGGGGGAGGGGGGAGGGGGGGAGGGTCCAGACCTGTGCTGAAGCCACCTTGTGTTATCTCCTGTTGTCTTATCACCTCCCAGTGAGAGATGCAGTCTCTGACCTTGTTCACCGACGTGATGAATGTCCCCCTTTCAGAGCTCCTTTACTCCAGTGTGCATCCGTGTCCCGGACAGACAATACGCATGATCCGCACGCGCCGCCGTCCACATGATTCACGCGCAGACGTTTTCAATAGGAGCGGCTGAGATATGGGCTTTTCTTTGTCTGCGTTGCTAGGGGGCTTTGTTCGGTTGTCTGATGTCTGATGTCACTGTTGGTTGTTGTTTGTATCTGTGACGGCGCTTTTAAAATGGTCCCGTTGATTTGGATATGTCTTCAGAGTTGTATTGGAGATTACGGGATACAGATTATGATTTATGTCCCGACGTACTTCCTCTATGCAGAACTAGTGGTATGGTGGGGATGGCTGTGTGGCTGTTTGGCTGTCTTTAACCAGCGATAACAGTCAAATGAAAGCTAAATGTTTACCTTTCCCAGATGTTCCACACGGTTGTCAGCCCAATCCAAAGGCTGCAGGCGTTAGGAAGGCTCCCTGGTGTGTGTGCGTGTGTATGTGTGTGTGTGTGTGTGTGTGTGTGTGTGTGTGTGCCAGCCAGGGGCGCAGAGGAACTGCAGTAGTGAGGGAGAAAGACTGAGCCTGTGTTTTTTTTGTTTTGTTACCGAAAGGGTATTTTTATATTTTTCTACTCTAAACTTCCTGCCGTGTCTGGACCTCTGTAAGCAGAGAAGGGGGAGTGTGTGTGGGGGGGGGTGTGGGTGTGTGTGTGGGGGGGGGTGTGGGTGTGTGTGTGGTGTGAGGGGGTGGGGGTGTGTGTGGTTGTGGGAGTCTGTCGGCGTTTGAGTCAGTTGTATGAGGTAATGGCCCACATAAGGAAATACTTAAGTTGTATGTGGAAGGGGGGGGGCATTTGGATGTTTTGTGTAAGTGTACTCTCTGTGCGTGTGTGTGTCTTTCCTTTCAGTAGGGCAGTGGGTCACTCTGGCTCTGTTTACCAGCTATGTGTTGGGCTCTTGGCCCCATTTCATCCATGACAAACCAAGCAGCTGGTCGTGCTGGCTCATTGTCCTGGGGTCCAGACAGGCCCTGGATGTTTGGGTTTCAACAGGACAGTAAAGAATGGATTTGGAATGACAACTTCCTCTCATTTGTCATTTGTTTTTCGGTGTGTGTGTGTGTGTGTGAGTGAGAGAATGAAGACGTGTGTGCATGTGTCTATCTGTGTCTGTAATATATCACACAGTTGACCTAGTTATAACTTCTACCCTAAAACTCCTAACTGACTCTGCAGAAAGCTCGGATAAACAGCCCTACTTTCCACAACTCTAAATAACCCAGTCCCCAAAAAACACTCCTTAAAAACCCTGTCAACCTGCATTATGAGTCACGAGTGTATTTGGAAACCAGACACTCTAGTGACGAAAGACTAAAAACACTTTATACGGAGCACACATAGAGGAGAGAGGACACTGTGACCACGATCTCCATCAGGCCCCTGTAGTGCTGTTCCTTCCCTCGTCCCTCCCTCCCTCCTCTCCCTGAAAGTGCTGTGTCGTCGCTATGGCGGAGCTACTTGTTGCCGCCTCAGCTTGCGCTCGCTCTAGAGAAGATGAGAGATTTTCCACCACAAGGTCGACTCGTCGTTCTCTTTGGAGAATGAAAGGCAAAGTTTGGAAAAGTGTTTAGTACACGTTCAAAAAAGAAAGAAAAGGGCTTTCAAATATAACAAATCGTTTTGTACGTCGCCTTGCCGTGATAGATCAGCCCTGAGTGCACCCTAGAGATATTTCCTGAATTGCTTTTAGTGAAGTAAGTTTTGAGGCTTTATGCCTTGGCTGACTGTAATGGTCAAAATTAATTCATTTATCACATCAGTGAGTGGGAGCACATTGACTCCTGTGGCCCATATTCTGTGAAATCAAGTAGTGTTCCCAGAAATGATTTCAACACTTTTGCAAAGGCTGGCCAACCCAAAGCTGAAAAAAACACCCCGAAACCAATTAGAAAACGGGGATTTATATTCAACACCAGGCCTAGATGTCGCTCAGTAAACATGAAAGGTGTTAAGCGTGTCCGGTACACAAGCACCTCGGGTTACCAAGAGAAGCACACAACTGCCAAACGCATAATGTGTGGATGTCGGTTCGAGAGCCGGAGGGTTTTAACCAACTGCGGCTCTCGCTTCTTCTTCACGCCCTGCTACAGGCGACCGTGAGGGTTTTTTTCGGTTTGCTCTCTGCACCACGGCGGTTTCCTGTTCGGATACAGACGTGTCGCTCAGGACCCAAGGACATGCAGAGCAGGGGGGGAGTTATCTGCATGAGCGCTTTGCAAGAAATAAATATGAACGCCTTTGCTGCCGTGTCGAGCTGCACAAAGCCATGGCGCCGTGGATCATTCCGGAATCGTATCCGGGCAGGATACGCCCCGAGAGATCCACCCCGTTTGCTAGATTACGAAAGTGTTTCAGTCAAATGGGCACTGCACTATAGTATAAACACGTACAAACTGTGCCTGCGAGCATTCACACCTCCAGGAGTTGTTTGGTTAATTGCCCTCGTGATGGCAGGGGTGGCACAGTTGAGCTCCAACTGTTGAAGACACATTGTTATATTATTAGCTCAATGGAGGCCGACACTTTGAAATGCCAGGGCGGTGTACTCGTTTGCACAGACGAGCCTCCAAGATGTTTTCTCCATGAACTTGGATGCCAACGTTAATACCGTTATTCAGCGAAGGCTATGGACTGTCCAGACACAGTAACCTTTGCATAAGTACATATGATGGTTTACCATCAAACCTGTTTGTCAGCTTGGAGCCACAACGTCTGTCTGGTTCATCCCTCCACTTCAGCCGCACAAAGACAGCGCCTGGAGGCAGAGTTATCCGTGTGTATTTGATTCAGTTGGCAGTTGGATTCATGGGTTTGTCTTCAGGGTTTGGTCGTCCCACACCCTTCCTGTATGAAAATGTACGGCTTCCAATGAAATGCTGTGAATACGTTACCGACGACTGAAAATAGAACGTTCCGTGTTGTTATTGTACTTGGGGAGTATTTGTGCTGTCACACCTGCAGCTGTGCTTCTCTGCTCACAGAGACAGAGAGCTGATGTAGCATCGCATGCTATAAACAAGGTTGTCCACGGGTTTCCTTACTTAGTCCTGGTGGGCACGGCTCTTCTTTTCGGGGTCTCTCTCTCTCTCTCTCTCTCTCTCTGTCTCTCTCTCTCTCTCTCTCTCTCTGTGTGACAGGGAGAAGAGATCACACGCAAAACACTCCCATCCAGCTCTCCATGTCCAGCGTCTCTCACTAGGCCTGCTCATTAGCACAAATGATGATCAGCCAGATTAAAGCTAGCTCTAGCTCCATGTACGCTTGGCTACTGAAACTACCACAGAGAGGGAAACAGGCCTGAGAGTGGCTGTGTGATTGGTATTAGCATTCAGCACAGTGGCGTTGGGGGAGACATGCTCGCCGCTAGTCTTTTTAATGAGCATTATTCATTGACGTTAGCCGTTCCTAGCGGGTGTGGGTGGGAATCATTGTGGAACCCCACCGTATTTGAAAATCATAATGTTAGCTTGGTTTGTAGCCTGTGGAAGAGCAGGATAAGTGCTCAGAGAAATGGGTTGCTGTACTCGAACCCCCAAAATACTGGAGATTTGTTTCACTTATAAACAGGTGGCCATTTCTCAGCTCACTCTACCATTTAAAAAAAAATAATTGAGACAGAAGAGCAGTACAAAACAGATTGTGTTGTCCTCTGCCTTTCTCCGTGAGGCTCCTTCTTTGTTTGGAAAACAGCATGATTGGGTGATCAACGGAAACCATTCGGCCTGCTTCCCACCCAGGCTAGACAACGATTAGCCTCGCGCACCAGGTTCACTAAAAGGTCTCTTGTCAAGGAAGGGCGCTACAGGGATTGACATGTAAAGTGTGAGGAGAACACAGTTGTGGGAGGGGGCGCAATGTAACAGTCACATAGAGGTGGTGTTTTTTGTCAGCCACGAGTCCTGAAATCAATTATCTCTCTTATTTGACCCACTTTTTTCAATTACCCTTTGAGAGGCTTGGAAATGAGCGACTGTCCTATTTCTGAGGAGTGTGTTTTCCCAGGATTAGGAAGCCTAATGCCACATATCTACTGTCAATGATGCCATCCTGGCTTTCCTTCTCCCTTTATCATTCTTTCTTCTCTCTCTCTCTCTCTCTCTTTCCTCCCTCCCTCTCTCTCCCTCCCTCTCCTCTCTCTCTCTCTCTCTCTCTTCTCTCTCTCTTTCTTTCACAGTATAAAAAAGTGACTTGATTGCCAGACAGTCTGGATCAACCCCATAGATAACTGGTATCTATATCCCCCCCCTCCTGAAATGCCAATGTCTTACCGCTCGGTGAATCTGACCGTGTTCATCGAAGCTGAGGCTTCAACAGAAGGTCTTTGGCCTCAGTGCTTCTTTCCCAGGCTAGACAAGGATAGGCTATAGCCTATAGTGCAGCAGATCCACTAAAAGGTCTCTGCTCAGAGTAAGGTCGTTTGATATCGTTTTTCACTCTCATGTTTTTCCCTCAGACCTCCTGTTCTCTCACATTTGTGTTCGAGACAAAATCGCATTGATGTCACCCGCTTTTATGTCACCCATGACAATAATAGTCTGACATGAATTATACATTCCCCCTTTTTACGCCGTCTTTCTACTTTCTTGAGAGCTTTAATGGACTCGCGCGTGAAGGAATATAATAAACATATGTTTGCTCCGAGAAGAAAATGGCTTCAATAACCCACCAGAAAGCGAAGCTGGAAGAGAATTCCGAGAATTATATGAAGAGCAAGAGCTCTGTTATGATGAACTCTCTGAGAAATTCGTCCTCTAGATCTTGCATAATGCAAACTTGCCGACTAGAGCCAAGTTCCGATTTCGTGCCTCTTTGTACGCTTGTCTCTCGCTGTGTGTCCCTGCGGTGGGGGGGGTGGGGGTGGTGGGGGGGGGAGGGGGAGGGGAACTCTGGTATTGGTCCAAGGCCGTTAACGATTCTCAACGGCGTGGGGTCTGGAGCATGGAGGACACATGGAGCCCAGGTCCACACAGCCGTATTGACAAACAGTACTGATGACATCCAAGTGTCACTGCTGGGACCTCCTGACATCTGGGTCCTTTGTCATCAGCGATGGCAAATGTCACCTATTTCTCCGGTGGTCCTAAATGGACCCATGAATCTTAGTTGGTCGGTGACCTTTCCCAGACGAAGATGGATGTGCTCTTTGCCCGCAACCCCCCCTCCCTGCCCCCCCCTCCCTGCTCTCCTCCACCTTATCTTTCCCTTACCAGTTCTTTTGGCGGCCTTTCGACAGAACAGCGAGCCACAAAAGACTCGCGGGAACACGCCCGTTAGAAGTTTGGGCTGGCTTTGACACACACGTGCGACTGACGGCTCCATCTCAGATGACGAGATTACGAAGGGGAAAGGATTCAGACGTCTGTATCTGTCATCTCTCTCTGCCCCCCCCTCTCTGTTTCCCCCCCTTCATCAATGTGTGTCTATCAAGATGAAAGGCCTTCAAAGCCCCCCCGATCCCGGTGTTTAATTGAGTAGATTGTACCGATACACGCCCTCCTCCCCAAATCAAATGTGCCGATCCCTCACAGAGATGATGGAATGCTCTCTCTTCTTCAAAAGGGGGAACGGCCCCCAGAATGTGCTTGTGATTAGCCGTGGAGCTTTGTACCGTGTCTTCACTTTGAAGCGAACATTTAAGAAAACGTAAGATAGTTTGAAGCTCTGAAGTTCCCTGCCGCCGGCATGCGAGAGAGAAAGGGACCGTGATAAGGTGACGAGGTGACGTTTTGTCCTGATGGAGAGATTTGTTACTGACTGAGGTGTTTCACGAATGGAACGAGTTACTGTGGTGGTCTTCATTTTTATGACTCTCAATCCTTTTAATGTCTCCTTCTCTCTCTCACTCTCACTCTGTCTCGCTCTCTCTCACTCTGTCTCGCTCTCTTTCGCTCTCTCTCGCTCTCTCTCGCTCTCTCGCTCTCTCTCACTCTCGCTATTTCTGTCTGTCTCTCAGGGACCTGCTGGGTGCTGACTTCACAGAGACCCACTACGCTGAAGATGGGCAGCCAGTGACTGTGGCCACCAATTACACTGTGAGTCTCACTTAATCTCTCCCAAACTCGTCCCTCTCCCCATTCTCCTCCTCCAAGCCCCATGTTCCCTTTCTCTCTCTGTTCTCTTTCATTCTCTCTCCCCTCCAGGTTTGCCCCCCGCTTCCCCTCCTCGCTGGCCCCGCGCCTCTCCATCAGTCACCATTTCTTCCTTTCTTTTTCTGTACTCTCGTCTTCTTCTCTGGTTTTCTCTCCCGTCTCTCACTCCCACTTGACCCTCGAACTCATTCTCTCCTCGCGGCCCTGACCGCTCCGGGTCCCCGTCGCCTCGTCATGTGATCACGTCATGTGATCGCGTCATGTGATTTATTCCGAGACGTTAGGTGCGTTCGACTTCATGCTGCGCCGGCGTCGCCTGCAGCCCCTGCAGCCCAGCTGACTTGAAGCAGCCAATGGCGTTCTCAGCTTCAAATCAGCCAATGGCGTTCTCAGCTTCAAATCAGCCGTCAGCATGAAGTCAAACACAGCTACTCTCACATGCCGAGTCCACATGAACACATACACACATACTACACACAGTACTCTCAATGCATGCTGTATACATACTGGCTACACATTGGCAAGAACGCACACACTCACGTGCACACAACCACTTAAGGACATGCGACCTGCATGTGGATTTGTGTATATGTGCAATATGTACACCTCTTTAGATTATCATAAACATTTGTCCCCTCCCAAAAAGTCATTTTATTGATCACTTATTTGAATTTTGTCATATTTTTTGTTATCATTGCTGATTAACACAACATTTGCCCTCACTATGAATAATTGCACAGTACAAGGGATATAAATGAAGGTAATGACTGTGTGAAATATTCTCTTCCTGAATTGAAATGATTGGCAGGAAAATGTAGCCTTTATAAAAGCCTTTACCAGGTCATGTGCAATCAGTATGTCATTTCTCCTGTTAACAAAGAACTTCTCACAGACTTGGAAAGAGGTGGTAACCCTATTGTGTGGCTTAACTCCACGTTCAGCTGAGTCTGCATTGGTTAGAAAGTGACATGTTTGTCGTGGAGTTTGACATCTCACAAATTGAGAAATACACAGAATAAGCTAGAAAAAAAAGCTAGAAAGAAAACGAAAGCAAACCGCAATTATGGAGGGAAAAAAAGATTTTTCCTGTTTAATTCATGAGGGAAATATGATTATTTCTTGACTTTGTCACGACGAAAGGCACGGGGCCCACGTTCTCAGTGACACGAGCGATGCATAAGGGCTGAGTGCCTGTGCTGCTGCTGCTGGTGGTGGCATGTTGCACATGCTGCTTGGATGCCCAGGTCTTTGGGTCTGAGCTTGCTGTTATAGCGGGAGCTGTCAGCCTGTTTGGGGGGAATATGAAAGGCTACACTGACAGTCTGAAGGGCCGGGGGCCCTCTCTTGGAAGCACCAGTCACCAGTGGAGGACGCTTCAGGTGGGGGAACAGACGTCCCTTTCAAGTTCTGACTGAGCGAATCAAACGCACAGGCACAAACTTGTAAAAAAGCATTCACACACACACACACAGTACACATACATACACACACAAAGTACACTTACACACACAGTACACACACAGTACACATTCTGTCCACGCTCACAGTACATTCACTTGTCAAAAGGCATTTTTACACACACACACACAGTGGCACACACTGTATCTGTTTGTACACACTCAATCTTCAGAAACGCACACACACAGACACACTGTTTTCACAAGCACAATCACTGAAGATGGCGCCACACACACACACACACCACACACACACACACACACACACACACACACACACAAACACTTGTGTGGAGGCTCCCCATTCAAACCATGCTGTGGTCACGGATAATGGGGACCACAGGCTTGACATTGATTGCCTTGCTAGGTTTCTCACGTGGTCAGCCACCACCATCAGCCATTATCGATGAAAGAATCTCTGTCGTCAAAGGACTGGATTTGTTGATGGTCTGGTGTGATGAAAAGCCAAGCTAAAGATTGAGGCCATCGTGACGGTTCTATAGAGGCTGGGAGATGTGAGGCCTACTGTGAGAGACGGGAGACGAAGGAGAGAGAAGAAGAAATGTGGAGAGAAGAGAGCTAGACGAAACCCACGCGAGAGAGGACACGGTGTAGGGGAGCTTCACAAAGCGCCTGACCTTTTGACCTTTATCGAGTCTAAAAAGGAACCATTGGACTTATTCATATACAATTGCCTTTGCGAGAGAGACAAAACTTAGAAGGTGTGAGAAGCGAGTAAGCAAGTGAGAGCGAACCATATTGATTTGAAATGAGGGAGAGAGAGAGAAAAAAAAGTTGGATATGGAGAACCAGAGCCTCTCAGCCACAAAGGGCTGATCCCTGAGCTCCCTGGCCTAGGCCTGGGACAGCCTGACTGGGACACCCTGACTGGGACACCTTGACTGGGACACCCTGACTGGGACACCCTGACTGGGACACCCTGACTGGGACACCCTGACTGGGACACCCTGACTGGGACAGCCTGACTGGGACACCCTGACTGGGACACCTTGACTGGGACACCCTGACTGGGACACCCTGACTGGGACACCCTGACTGGGACACCCTGACTGGGACACCCTGACTGGGACAGCCTGACTGGGACACCCTGACTGGGACACCTTGACTGGGACACCCTGACTGGGACACCCTGACTGGGACAGCCTGACTGGGACACCCTGACTGGGACACCCTGACTGGGACACCCTGACTGGGACACCCTGACTGGGACACCTTGACTGGGACACCTTGACTGGGACACCCTGACTGGGACAGCCTGACTGGGACAGCCTGACTGGGACACCCTGACTCCCTGGTGGTTGTGGTCAGGATTCATCCCAAACCCAACATAACCACCAGGAGATTGCTAAACAAAAGATAAGGCATTCTAAACGGCGTCTGGGTTTAGGGGTTAATGCATGTGAACTGGAGGTGACTCACCACTCTAAATAACAACTTGGATGACAAGTTCAATACCCAGGTTGAGCTATTTATAAGTGGAGTGTATCAACAAGAGGAAAAGGACAAAGGAAATGATAAACAATGTATATCCTAGGTATTCCCATGCATTACTTATCCTGCCCAATACAAACTCTGTATATACTGTATATTTTTATTTTTGAATTGGTGCCCTAGGCCTAGATTATGGATTAGATTGTTGGAGTCTTGAAATAAATAGAGAATTTGATTGGATAATAGGGTTCAGAATTTTTACAACACTTTATACATAAAATTGACTAAATTGTTAGTGCCCTGCCTCTTAACAGAACATTAGTTCCGAACAATTGCCCGATATTTAAATTGAGCAACAGTGGCTGCCTTCGTAATTTGACAGCCGATTTGGTGGGATATGCAAATCAGCAGAAAATCACACAGTGTTTCCTATTCTTTGTGTGTCAACGCAAAGGAAACATTCGGTACGACACATTCTGTAAAAAGATGTCTAAGCGTATGAATAAAGAAAAAAAAGGGTCACCGACAAGTGTGACAAGCCTGCGTTTTCGAAAAAGCAATTCCCCCCTCGGTTACAGTCCCCTGCTGAGTCTGTCATTGTCGTCTCCTGGACTCTGAGACATAGCCGCTGGTCTTTCCCCCCGTGGTCACAAGAAACGTAGCATGAAACTCGGAGACCACCACTCTGCAGACCTCTGCATACAAACAGGACACACAATAGTAATGGAAGGTTTCTTCCGCACAGAGCACAGAAATGGCAAAACCCAATTTCACAGGAGACACACAATTCACCTTGTCCTTTTCCCTTTCAAGTTAACACAACTGGCGCGCTGAAAGGGCCTAACTCTGTGTGTTTGTGAAGAAGCCTCAAATGGTTTATCTGTATCTGTTGACTGTATACATATGCCTTCACAGATGGCAAGGCATTTCTTTTCTCGCACCTGCAACCCGGGTACTGTATTTTGGTCGAGGGGTATGTGTGTGGATGTGTGCTGGTGTGCACTTGTGAATGAGAAGAATACAGGGGCTGTAGATTGGCGGAGAACGTTTTCACTGACAATTGATTTGTATGTTCGCCATGCATGAGTGTACCCCATCGCCTCTGCTGTTCAAATAAATGAGCTCATTTCACGGTCTGATGGCCTGACAGAGTCTTTTAAATAGTTGAGAATTGTCATTTATGCACAATTTAAGACCGTTCGGAAAAATGAATTGGAGCATTAATTTCCCCACGCTTGGATCTCTGTACGTTTCGGGGGATGCCGGAAAACATCACAACTCAAATAAGGGCCATTGTTCCCTGACCATTGTGACATCACGTCCTGGTCACGGTGTCATGGTTTCCTGTTTGGCCTACACCTGTTCAAAGGGAACGTGGAGTTAGTTTTCTGACGAAGAGAACAAGTTCAACAGAAAGTAACATTGTGTTCAATAAACATGCATATGAAACATACTACAGAAAAGGGACGCTTTGGAAATATGAGCTCTGATCTTTATTGAATCATTCTGTGGACTTGCAGTACAGCACAGTCTGCGTGTATTAAAGTGGGTATGAATGTTCACGATTCACTTAACAGAACTTCTGTTAAAGAGCCAGTGCCTCTACGATCCCGAAGGTTTGTAACAGGAAACCGAAACCTAGGCAATGTACAAGCTGTACAGCGACCTTGCTCGTCAGAAAAACGTTGAGATCTCTATGGTAACAGAGTGCACAATGAGACTTAACCTTGATTGCACAGAAAAGCAGTGTTGCTCCCAACACAAAACAGCCCTTGATACATACATCGCGGTCAGCCGGTGCTTATCAAACGTGTCACCTCCACCCCTCTTCCAACTGTCACTCCGCACCCCCCGTCGTCAGAGCCGGAACATTCCAGCAAACGCCACGCTGGGGCCGAGACGGTGGATCTCCAGCCGACGCTGGAACACAATCACACTCAAGGGGGGCATTATGTGTTATTATCGATCGGCCGGCCCAATTTGTTGAAGATTGGACAACAGGCGTCTTGGGAACCTGCCGTGCGCGGATGAAACGTTGGTTTTACATGGCTGACGTATGGATGGCTGACGTATAGATGGCTGGGGTATAGGGCCCCTCCTTGCATCTCCGTCATATTGATCGCCTGGCTGGAGCCATTCATTAATGAGATGCACTGTAGGAACTGGGGTGCATAAACATTGTAAAGTGTTTGTATGGAGGCCGTGGAATGAGATTTTAAAAAATATTGATCTCTCTCTCTCTCTCTCTCTCGTTCTCTCTCCCGCCTCATCTCTCTTTCTCGTCTGTCTCTCTCTGTTTGATCCCACACCCCTTGCCTCTGTCGGCTTCCATCTCTCTGTCTCTCTCTCTCTGTCTCTCTCTCTCTGGCTCTCTCTGGCTCTCTCTCTCTCTCTCTCTCTCTCTCTCTCTCTCTCTCTCTCTCTCTCTCTCTCTCTCTCTATCTGTCTCTCTGGCTCTCTCTGGCTCTTCTCTCTCACAGGACCATTGCTTCTACCATGGGCGTGTGAGGGGACACACAGACTCCTGGGTCGCCCTCAGCACCTGCGCAGGAGTGAGGTACGTGAGAACAGGTTCTAGCGATGACCAATAGGGATGTCTGTGTCACTGCTCTAGGCAGCACAGTTATGTAGATATTCATGAGTCGTGACCCCCACCGAAGCGACTACACTGTTAGTTTTCAATCACTGTTTAACACAGGAACAGCGAACTGAGTCTTCCATTAACAAAGAATGGAAAGTTATGAACCTGAAATCATCATGGCTCTCTGGTCATTTTCGATACTTAAGGGTTTTTGGGGAGCCACTAGGCAAGTTACTCATTAATTCAATTCCTCAAATCTTTTCTGAGACAGTTGGTGGCTGTTTAAAAGTCTTCGAAATTTCACAGCCTCGGAACCAAATTGAACGCAGAGTCTCACATATCAAATGCTTTGAAATGGGAGCCACGGCCACAGAGAGAGGTACACCCGAATCCAAAATATTCATGAATTTGATCCAGTTGAAGACCCAAAGTTTTTTTCATTTGAAATTAATTCCTAAAGCCTGCTCAGCGACTCTGCACCGATATGGGTGTTGAAGTTTCTCCCATAAGAACTATTCATTGAACTTCCCTATTCGTCCCCGATATCCTGTATTCCTGACACACTGATGTCCTCTACATCCACCAAAGCAGTTCATCACTGAGGCTCTTGTTTTGCATCTCATTGAGGAGATACTGAGAGATAGTCCTCAATAATAGCCATTGGGGGAAGACTAAGGCATGAGGACACATCAGAGACTCGAATTCAACCAAATGAAAATGTGACTCGAGGTCGGCAGACTGTTACAACCGAACTTAATCCCATCTAAATCAAATTCCTTTTGTTGACAGCAAGCCGGAATAAGATGGCTTGCACGCACCCATAATAATGTCAGCTATTTCTCGAGGTAGTATGCTGTGGAGACTGTCGAGATTAAGACCGCAATCATCGCAGTGTCACCCTTTAGGAAAAGCTTGTCTTCTAGAGAGCAAACAGCAGTACAATTCTGGGTCAAAGCGTTCTGTTTTGGTTCGGAATGTTCCGTCGCTGACCGGTACCCTGCGCTTCTTCCGCTGGCCCGGTCAGTGCTGTGTATTTACTGAGTGTGCAGTCTGTGCACCTCCCGGATCAGGTTTCACTCTGGTGCTCATGCTAACAAGCTACAGTGTTATCTCATCACCACTGCATGAAATTCAGTCACAGTGCCAGAATTTTCCACCACAACTACAACTCCCAACCTGTGTTTACGGCCACATTTCCAATCAAAGCATGGATGTTAGGTTCCTTCCGTGTGCCGATGGTGACGTGGGCCGTGCATGCGTGTTGTTTCATAGCACACACGTGTTCCCGGTCTGTAGCGTGTGTCATGGCTGAGCCTGAGGTAGAATCCACACCAGCTACAGACAGAGAGCTCTGAAGACGAGACACATTAGATGGGCCTTAATGGACCTCTTCAGAGTTGAACTCTTCAGAGCGCACACACACACTGACCAGGGCTCGGCTTAATGCTTCAATAAAAAATCTCATGGCTATAATTTTAAACATTAATAATAAACGTTCAAAAAATTAAATAAATAAAAAAGGGAGTTCCATGCGGGCTGATTCTACAAGTTTTCAAAGTACCCGTGATGAACGGACTCGGTCGCGTTTAACAACTCTCAATAGAACCGTTTGACCCCGTGGGTTTACAGGGAGTGGTCTTTAAAGGGGGCTCCGCGGACGACTCTGTGTTTTAACGTTTCCCTCCAGCTGAGCCTGATTACTGAGTGCATTCCCACAATTACGGCCGGGCTAAGTGAAGCTCCAACCACTCACGTCCAATTACCCCACGACTGAGGTCAGAAAGAGAGCCAGGAGTCGTTAACATCCTGCCTGCCCGAATGACTCTGTGTGTGTGTGTGTTTTTGTGTTTGTGTCTATGACACAGTACACACTTAAATGCGTGAGGTGGATGTTAAAAAGGGCACCCAGACAGACACACACGTACGCAGCGCACACACACACACACACACACACACACACACGCGCTGACAGCTTGGATAGCCTTCTCGGCAGTGCCTGATGGAGAGCGACTCCCTTTGTCACTAAATTGCCTTTTCACAGCCTCATATCCTCTGGGCCTGGCTCTCTCCTCCTGCTCCTCCATAGGAGGGGGAGCGTTTAATAGAGGTAGTTAGAAGCTCCGAGGAAGATACTCCCCAGGCCCCGTGTGTCTCCTAGCACCCCCTGCTGGTCCCTGCACGCCGCACACCAAGGGTTATGAGACTTTTGCCGTCTCTGGATATTAACGTCACTTACTTTTTTAATGGAATTCTCGATGTCTGTTAGGGTTGACCCCTACGAGGGGCTTCGTCGTGACCTCTTCTCCTTTCAGACGCCGTACCCGTCGAATCATCTCATCCTTGTCATTTCTCCTCATCCAAACGAACAGGGGCCTGATATCCTTGAACTCGAACGACACGTACTACCTTGAGCCAATCGGAGGGCTGGATTCTCTCCAGCACTTGCTGTCCAGTGCAGAGCAGCTCCCCGGCGTGGGCGGGACGTGCGGGCACGGGCACCAGACGGGACGCCCCGGCGACCTCATCTCCAGCCTTCTCAAGCCTTTGCATCAAAGGGTGAGCTCTCGGACCCAGCTGGAACGCATCATCACCCCGCCCCTCAGCCACAACACACAAAGTCTTACAACTGCATGAAAGGATTTGTAGCGATGGCATTTAACTTTGTTTTTTTTATAGATGAAGTAGTTAGAAGACTGTGTTTATTAGAAACCAAACAGATGTTTTCTTTTCTTCTGGAAGACAATGTGTGGGTGCGGACGACGTTCATGTTTTCTTGGCGTCTGACAGATGGTTCTAGGCTTCCTAGTGGCTGTGTGCTGACGTATCAGAGAGCTTCACAAACTGAGATGAAACAAACAATGTTTTGGGGGTATTTGCATAGAGAGAAAGAAGATATCCCACATTCCAATGGAATTATCCGCGAGCACATCACTCATGCTAACAGCACGGTGGATACCTTGCCGGTTCTCAAATGGATTGATTAGACTTATAAGATGTACCTTTTTTTTCGAACAATAATGAGGTGTCAGTGGCTCGCGTCGAAGCCCTTATATGGGCATGTAAGGAACACAATGACTGAACGCCTGTCTCTGTGCTGTGAGACTGGCTGTGTTTCTGGTATCATATTCTCAAAGAGACGGGTGTTCTTTGTGTGATTCATTTATACCTCCGTGGTGATGGACAGAGTAATAATTCCCTTTTTGCCGTAGATGATTACATAGCTATTGACTAAACCCCCCCCCACGCTCTCACACTCCCAACACACACACACACACACGGCAAACATTTTGTCCTCAAACACACGTGCGTACAGCACACACACGCACTCGGCGAGTGCATTCACTCCTGCAGAGGAAATTAACATCTTTTTTTGTCATATGGGTACAAACGCAATATTGGATTTCTCTTAGTGCCATTTTAGAGCACACAATCGTCTCTGTGCTGACTGAAAGCTAGAGGAATTATGGGGCTTGCTTGGTCACTGTGGCCCTTGTCTGTCTCTGTCCCTCGTGGTGCTGTGTTAGCGTGTCTCCGTAGAGGGGGAAGAAAGGCCTAAACAGACGACCAATTTGCTCCAGTGTTGCCATGAATGCTGAATATGTCCCCTTAGTGGGTCATTCTGGACCCGGCTGTCTAGACATGGACCCCCAAGAGAGATGAGCCACTCTCCTCTCTCTTTCTCTCCACTCTCTCTCTCTCTCTGTCCCCGTCTCTCTTCCTCTCCATTTCTCTCACTCACACCGTCTCTCTGTCTCCAAATGGTTTGGCCGAACCTCCATTGACTCTTCCTAGTTGTTTGTCTTCCCCTACCCTCTGCTCCCCACCCTACTCTCCCCACTCTCCCCTCTACCATCGCCCCACTATGCGCTCTCCCCGCGAAACATCTCGAAACACGCTCTCCCACCCTCGACGCTCAAAACCCGAGACAAAACCCGTCTACCCGTCTCGCACTCTCGCCACCCTCTCGACCAAAACCCCTTCTCCCACCACCCCCCACTCTCCCGTCTCCCCTCTACCCCACCCTTTCCCTCTCTCCACTCTCTCACCCCTCTCCCCTCTCCCCTCTCCCCTCTCCTCTCCCCTCTCTACCCCCTCTCCCCCTCTCCGTCTTAACGTGGCTCTACTACTCTCGTTCCTTATTCCCTGAGCTGCCAGCCAGGAATCCTGGGCTGTTATGCTGAAATACCAGCGATAGACACACACCGCCCTCAGACCACTCTGTGCTTCCCAAATAAACAGTTGAATCCGACTGGGTGTGTGGGTGTGTGAGTGTGTGTGTGTGTGTTGAGCAACAGGGGGTCCCGCATCCCTGCTGCTGCACGATATTGGTCTTCAGTCTAGACCCGTTCTGGCTGCAATGCCTCAACACATGAATCAATGATTTTTAATTACCACAAAGCCTCTACCTAATAGCTGAAATCAAGTATTAGCAAAGCGGAAAATTAATGATGGAAAGATACGAATGAATGTTTAAGAGAGTTGCACAAAAACAGACTCACAGGGTTTCAGAGACATATGTCCGTTTGTACTGGTACCAGATATGCACAAGTTTCACTTGCCGCCCAAAAGACTGGACTTCGTTGTCCTGTTGCCATGGTTTATAACCTTGTTGTTTATAACAATGTTGAAATGATTTAATGATCACTGGCGTGGTCCATGAAATGATTTAATGATCAGCTGGCCGGTGGTCACAGAGCGACAGGAACAGTAATGTTGTGAATGTCCAATCATGTGTCAAGTATTCAGAATAAAGCGGTAACCTATAATAACCTATTGGCCTTGCTGTGTCCTCTACCCCCCTTGTGTCTGACTTCTTCAGGTTAGGAGGAATGCCTGGGGGACCACCAAGTACATGGAGCTCTATATTGTTGCAGACAGCACACTGGTGAGCTAACAATCACTGCTAATGGCTCTTTGTGTGTGTAGGTGTGCGTGTGCGTGTGTGTATACGTGTCTCGTGTTTAGGCGCGCACACGCGTGCGTTGTTTCGCGTGCGCAACGTGGGCCTCCTCGCATTCGTCCGATGACGTCAAGCAGCCACGGAAGCCATCAGTCAAAAATTGAATACAAAACAACGGCAAACAATTATCTCTTGCGGTCTAATTGGCTTCCTCCACACTCCAACACGGGGCAGAGGGTGCGAGAGGAGAGAGCAGCCTGATAATAATGTAGCTGTGTAGGCAAGCATATGAGGACTAGAGGGAAGGATTTGTCATTCTAATGAGAAGAAGTTTCTCGTTGGGTTTTAATGGCAGAAGAGCTCATTACCTCTCCTAAATAGACACTGGGCTTCGGCGATGAGAAGTTTTATCTTTTACGAGGGGCTATTTCCTGCTCTGGCTAGCTACCATTGGCTGCGACGACGCCATGGTAACAGTGCGTGGCGACCAATCGGACCACGGCGTCATATCCACGCGTGATTTTTGGGAGTAATATTATGAAGGTTGATTAGGGCGTGGTTGGGGAAGGGGGTCACACTTTGATTTGAATGTCGAAATGTTTTCGTAATATTTACTGACACCAACAGTGCGGCACTACAGTATGTGCTACTCACACTTTTCTCTTTTTGATGTAGTATAAACGACAGAATAAGGACTATCAGAAGACCAAACTGAGGATAATGGAAATTGCCAATTATGTGGATAAGGTAAGCCAGATATTATTTTGCAAGTCTCGGATGCTGTTTCTGAAGGCACAAACAGACCTGTGCTTGACAGTATCAGCGTAATAGATTCTGTCAGAGCATGGGTGCTAGTCTGCCCCAACGAAATCACCAGTAAGTCTCTCCTATTTAGAATGAGCTACTTTACACTTTCTAATCTATTTTGTCCCTTCAAGTTCTTTCGCTTGGGCCCGGCTCTGAGAATGTCCTATGAAAGTGATTGAAAATGACACATATTTAACAATCCACTTCAAACTATTTGTCTGGTCATACGCAGAGACCTGATTTGTATCGCTTCCAACTAGGAAGGACATCGCTAATACAGAAAGGTTGAGCCGGGCGTTGACATTGTCTTGTGTGACTGCGTTCCTTAATGAGTAAGGACCATAGCTGATTCCGAGATCAAAGGAGAAATCCATTGTGAGATTGTGCTCTCCAGTTAGTGAGCCCTGCAGAAGGACGCTCTACAGACGAGGAAAGTGCGTGCCTAGCAGGTATACGATCACATGGTTGTGAGCTGAACTGTGTTTGACTGTTTTTGCGGGTGTTTTTTTGTTTCAGTTCTACCGGGCTCTGAACATCCGGGTGCCTTTGATTGGTCTGGAGGTGTGGACGGAGCGGGACCAGTGTATCGTCAGCGAGGAGCCCAACGCCACCCTCTGGTCCTTTCTGCAGTGGAGGCAGAAGCTCAAGTCTCGCAAGAAGCATGACAACGCCCAGCTGCTGACGTGAGTGATGGGTCACACACACACGCATACATAGACGCACACACACAGACACACACACACAGACACACACACACATGCATACACACACACACACACACGCACACACACACACACACACGCATACACACACACACACACACACACATACACACACGCACACATACACACACACACGCACACGGACGCTGATGCATGCACGCATCAGTGCGTTCACAGGTGCGAAACACACGAGCGCACGCTCACGCGTTGGCGTACACAAACAACATGCGTGCGCGCGTCTATTAACGTCCCCGGTAACAATTTCAGACTTCGTTAGGGAACAGATTGATAAAACGATTAGCTAAACAGCGGTTTTATTAACTTAAAGATCTCGGCGAGGCGTAATTGGAAAGCACACGGCTCGGTGCGTTGGGGCTGGCGCACGCACAGCTTGCCTGCCAACACACTCTCATCCGTAAAGCCCAAATTGGGGGGGGGCCCTCTCTGTTGGTTCTAATTAGTTTTGGGGTTCCGGAGGGCCCGTGTTGTTGTTGTTTTTTTTCGGACCGTGTTTGATTAGGTTTGGAAAGCTAAGTGACGACTGTTACCGAGAGACACGAGCAACAGTCAGACTGTTGTCTTGGCGCCCGGGCATCGCCGTCGCCTATCTGTCTGTCTTACGAGACGCTCGTATCCGCAATCAATGTGGAATCCACCACAAAGCTAGCCCGCTGCACATCAATAAGGTGGAGATTAAGGTGAAGTGATTCTCTTTTGGTGTGTGTGTGTGTCTCTGTGTGTTTACCTGCCTACTTGTGTGTGTGTGTGTGTTATAGGGGTGTGATATTCAAAGGGACCACCATCGGGATGGCGCCACTGGAAGGCATGTGCAGCCTGGAGAACTCCGGAGGTATCAACGTGGTACGTCAGGACCGGAGATGATTGTGCTGCTGATTGTCTGTAGGCGATTTGTTTTGCAGGCGCGAGTGTACGCGCGTGTTGTTTGTGGAGGTGTTTTTGATGTGTTTGCGTGTGTCGTGTTGAATTTGTGCGTGTGTGTGGGATTGATTGTATGGGTCTGTGTGTGTTCTGTTGATTATCTGTGTGTGTGTGTGTGTGTGTGTGTGTCAATGTGTCCCCATTTTGTGTGTGTCCTACCTATCTCTGGGTGTTGTGGTGAGGCTGACGCGGAGGCATGCCAAGCAGATCGATAGCTGCACCACGCTTGATTAGCTTCTAATAGGCTTCTATTAGATGAGCTCTCCAAGGTCCTATGGCCGAGTTGAGAATCCTAATGTGGCCATCCTGCAACAGCACCGGTGAATGCACACACACACACACACACACACACGCACACACACACGCACACACACCACACACACACACACACGCACACACACACACGCACACACACACGCACACACACACACACACACACACACACGCACACACACACACACACACACACACGCACACACTCGCAAAACAGGGATAAAAACAACATAGTGGATTTGAACAGAGCTCGCCGCAGGTGGATGGACACGGGCGGGCGAGAGACCCAGAGAGAGACCCAGAGATCAAGAGAACGGCTGATGTCTTGTAAGGAATAACAGCATGAAGGCACGCGGCCCCTTTGATGTACAAGTGTAGAGATAAGAACCTCATTAGACCCGAAAAAGCTATATTCGGAGATGTGGCTCCTGATGTGGTTGCCAAGTTGGCTGTCGGTCTGAATTTCCGTTCTGAAAAACCCCCTATTTTCGCGTGTGATGAAGAGGTTGGAATCTTTGGGTGTTTTCCACAGGACCATTCGGATTTGCCAATTGGTGCAGCTGCTACGATGGCCCACGAGATAGGCCACAACTTTGGCATGAGCCACGATCACGAGGGCTGCTGCGTGGAGGCCTCTGCCGAGCAGGGCGGCTGTGTCATGGCCGCCGCTACAGGGTAAGGAAAACACAAAATGTCCGCCGAGGACACAAAATGTACGCCACAGTTGATCCGATTGTAATGAGTCTTTTTTTTGGGGGGGGGGCGACGACAGGCATCCGTTTCCACGGGTGTTCAGCCGCTGTAGCAAGCGGGACCTTGACAGCTACTTCCAGAAGGGAGGGGGGATGTGCCTCTTCAACATGCCCAACATGAAGGACCTGGTGGGGGGCAAGCGCTGCGGCAACGGCTTTGTGGAAGACGGAGAGGAGTGCGACTGTGGTGAGCCGGAGGTAAGAAGCGAGCCTGCATCACTTCGTATCAGGTCACTGGCGGTGTATCGGTGTGGTTGGTTTTGTTTGTGTACAGATCTAGGGGCCGATAAGATATTCCGCAAGACACGTCTTTTGAGGGACAATCGAGGTGTTCACGCCTGGTGGACATGCGGTCAGATCAATTACACGTGGTTCAATTGCCAGAGACGCAGATTGAAAAACAAGAGAAGCTAATTGCTAGCTGACAGAATCACCGGCTATGCAGAGGTTGTTTTGACTCCCACTCAAACCACAAGTGACAGGTACACAGCGAGGATAGAACCGCCTTCTAACTGTTTAAGTAGTATGACCGCCGACAAGGTTTCGTAGTTTTTTTCTCGCCGAGCTATACCAGTCCTGGAGGAGAATTGACAGCTTTATAAACAACAAGAGTATGGGCGTTCCAGATGCAGCTTTGTAACCTTTCCAGCTCACTGTGCCAGTCAAACTCATGAGTGTTTGGAACGCTCTTCCAGCTGTCTCGTCGCCTGCAGGACTCAAAAGTCACAGCCATATTGTTTTACAGAGAAGGCACTCTGATGATGAACTCGTCTTGAGTCGGTGTAGGGGCCCTTCCCACGGTTGCAGGTCCTGATCCCCCCGTCTCCCCGCTGCATAATTGCAGTTTCTCGCTCTCCCGGCTTCCACGTCTGTTCAGAGTGTCTGGAGCTCGAGCCCGACCGGGGCGCCATGGCAACGGGAGGTGTCATTTTCATCTCCGTCTGACACGAGTACGACGGCATGCTTTTTTTGTCCCCCTAACCCCCCCACCCCCCACCCCCCCACCACCACCACCGCCACCGCCGCCACCTTCGCGAAACTTTTGACGTGTCGATCAGCGCTGTCACGCCGACTCCCACCTGTGAACTAACGCCCTGCGTCGAGAAGAGAGGCAGAGAGAGTCGAGGGGATCTCGAGCTCTCGGAGTGCGCCCGTGTTTCTGTGAGCGAGAGGCATCAGCCAATGTGAGAGGAAGAGGTGCTCGTACGTGTGGGCGCGGGGTCGTGCCGCACTGATAATGTGTGTAGTGAGATCACTAAGAGGGTGCTTGTGTGTGTGTGTCTGTGTGTGTGCGTGCACAGGAGTGTACCAACAACTGCTGCAATGCTAACAACTGCACCCTGAAGGTGGAGGCAGAGTGTGCCCACGGAGTCTGCTGCCAGGACTGTAAAGTAAGACACGCACGTTTGTGTCGGCCAAAGCTGACTCCGTTTAGTGTTTCCGTGCAATCTTTGGACCTGTAAACAAGGCAACGTTAAAGTACGCTTGTCACATCGCTATAGCTCATTTGGCAATTACATCAGCGTTTTAGCACCTATGCTGCAATGCACTTCATTTACTGAAATGCTAATCGTACACTTATACAATTATTGCCCGGTAACCATGTAGACACACACACACACACACAGAGATCTCTTCACTTCCTCACCCCTCTTTCCGTGAATGGTTGTGTCCACCTCCTGTCCAGTTGAAGCAGGCAGGTACCATGTGTCGTGGGCCAGCGGGGGCGTGCGACCTGCCAGAGTACTGTACGGGCGGCTCTCCCTACTGCCCCGCTAACGTTTACCTGCTGGACGGCTCGTCCTGTCAGTACGGGCTGGCCTACTGCTACAATGGCATGTGCCTCACTCACGAGCAGCAATGCCTACAGCTATGGGGCTACGGTAAGCATTTGAATACAGGGCCAAGTTATTGATTTTGTTAATGGATCCCTTATATGTAGACACTCTCCCACACACACACTAAACCTTTAGCCTGCTCCCTGCATACAGTGTGCTCTTTGATAACCCCTAGTCGAATGCTTTAATCAAGGACCTAACTTAGTAATAGATGCACATCTCCGCCTTCTGACATCGGTGGCATGAGAAACTCCGGCATTTGATTAATATCTCCTCCACAGAACACTATTAGCATAATTAATGATAAGGATCTTAAACCTTTGCCCCTGCATTTACATGATACTGCAGGTAGCGTCGAGTATCTCCTTCCTCGGCTCATTTACATGGAGAACGCATGACAGGATAAGCGTTGACACCTTCAAACTGGATTAGTGGACTAAGTTCATGGCTGCCTTAAAGCCGATCAAGATGGTCTTTGGAAAAGTAACCAACTGTCCCCAGTGCCAGACCATCCATCTGGTGGTAGTTGACTAAAATAAACAGTGCGGATTAGTTCCTGTTTAAAAGCCAGTGGATGTTGGCATATTCAGGGTTGTTACTGAAATGTAGAAGGTGGACCTTCAGAGGAACTTGCTTTGTTATAGACGTCTATTACCTCTGTAGACCTCTGTTATGTCCTCTACAAAAATCCTTTCACTCCCAATTATAGTTTAGCTTAAAACTGAAATCTGGCCATTTTTGCTCTAAATTTAACTCGACCTGGAATTATCCACAGCATGAATGTTTCATGAGAATTGATTACCACGGTAACGCCAGATGATTGACATAACGGATGGCTTCCTCAGGTGCCAGCCCTGCCCACGATGCCTGCTTCCAGGACGTCAACGCAGCCGGCAACGCCTTTGGAAACTGTGGCAAGGACTCTCAAGGCAACTATATGAAGTGTGAGAAAAGGTGAGACCCTAACCACAGCCGCAAACAAGTCAGCTGACATGTTCTAGAACTCCCTCATTCTATATTCAAGTCAGCTGACATGGTCTAGAACACCCTCATTCTATATTCAAGTCAGCTGACATGTTCTAGAACACCCTCATTCTATATTCAAGTCAGCTGACATGTTCTAGAACACCCTCATTCTATATTCAAGCCAGCTGACATGTTCTAGAACTCCCTCATTCTATATTCTCCATATTGCCAGTCTTGTACACTTTAACTCAGACGAAATACTGTTGACTCTCCAAAGCAACTTCCCTCACAAACATACTTTGCTTCATCTCAACATTTCATCATCGTTAAGTAGCCTAACAAACCCGCATGGTATCTCTGTCTCACACACACACAGACACACAGACACACACACACAGACACACACACACACACACACAGACACAGACACAGACACAGACCAGACACAGACACAGACACACACACACACACACACACAGACACACACACACTCTGACTCAGACTTTAATTCCTCTTTTAGAGATGTTTTTCATGGCGCAGGGCACCATGGCCAATCAATAATGCCAAATTAGCATGTTAGTTATGCAAATGAGGTAGTGAGCTGAAGGTAGTGGACGTCTCTCCTGTGTGTGCGTGATACGCCGTCAGCCAGCTCCATTATAGAGGAGTCTAGGGGCGGACTTGCTGGATCAGAAGATGGAGAGGATAGACCAGCTGCCATATAAACACAAGCCTTTCGCTCACGTATCCAAGAGCTCGTTTCAATAATCTTACCGTATTCAACTCGGATTTGAATTGAATCCGTTTCCTAATCCCTTCTTTTGGTGGCTCTGTGTGGTTCCCTTGTTCAGCATGCTTAAGATGGAGTGTACCCCCGGGCGTCCTCGCTAACGTTTTGATGACGTGTGTATGTATGTATGCGTGTGTGTGTGTGTGTGTGTGTGCGCTTTTGGTGCCCCACAGCGATGCCAAGTGCGGCAAGATCCAGTGCCAAAGTGCCGCCAAGAAGCCCAAGGGCACCAACGCCGTGTCCATCGACACCACCATCCGTACGGACGGCATGGAGGTGAAGTGCCGGGGCACCTACGTCTACACCACCCAGGACGGCCAGGGGGACCTCCCCGACCCGGGGCTGGTCATGACGGGCACCAAGTGTGACGAGGGCAAGGTAAGAAGCGAGGGGACCCCCCCCCCAACGCCTGTTCCTTCCCACCAACACATGCTTGGTTGTGCACACACGGTGCATAGGACGGAAGGAACACAACTTTGGGTGTGTTTTTCCGTTTCACCTGTACTAAATCTCTCTGTGTGTGTGTGTGTGTTGCCGTACCTGTAGGTGTGTCGAGACCGTCGCTGCCAAAATGCCTCCTTCACTCAACTGGAGACCTGCATTGCTCGCTGTCACGGGCATGGGGTAAGCACACACGACACAGACACACACACAGACACACAATCCGACAGTCTGCCGCAACTCACTTACGTCCCCTCCCGCTCCCGTTGGATTGCCAGTTTCTGTCCTCGGGCAGAACGTAGAGCATTCGGCATCGTCACCCCAATCTCTTGTCACATAAAGAGAACAGATGACTGGAGCACGGCTCCCGGAGTGACGGCGTATTGATTGCAGAGGTAAAACACAGGCAGAAGCAAACGGAGAGGATCATATCTGTGTTCGTGAGAGCCATAAACAAGCCCGGCCGTTTGTGTGTGCTTAACCCACTGTTTTGATAACACGCGTTCTGATAGAGAGGGTGCTAAAAAGAGAGTCCAGTGAATTGTAGATGGACTTCCAGCCTCCGTCCCCCTCAGCTACGTGACGGAGGAGGATGGCAATGGTCGTCATCATTACAGATGAATACATAAGTATACACTGTCTTGTGTTCGCAGTTAGGTACTGGGTTGGAAGCCACAGTGGACAGTGATTCATTCAGCCATATCGGCACCGACCCTCAGCCACTCTCCTCTAACAACCTGTCGACCTGTTATGTTTGGAATGAGGTTAAGAGCGCGGAGTGCGGATGCAAATCTTCGTCGTCCTCGTATTTCTCCGCGCTTTCAATCCTTCTTCCGTTTCGTCATGAAGAAATAAATATAAAAAAACGAAACTATTTACCCTTGTTAAGGAGAGAGAGAAGGGAGGGGGGGGTGGGGTTGTTCCATTAGCTTGGCACTATCATTCGATTAGGACTGCAAATCTCCTTTGCCAACCCCTTCTTAGCCCACAGACAAACCACATACACACGCACACACACCCCTCCTTTTAATCCCCTCTCCCTCCACCCAGTTTAAAATTCTCTGTTTGTCTTCCTTTGTTTGCTCCCTCGCTCCGAAAGGCCAGCAAATGGAAATGGCTTTGAGGAAGGATTATTTAAAGCAAAGTTGTGCCTCTCCTCCCTACCCTCCCTTTTCTCTCTCGCTCTCTCTCTCTCTCTCTTTTTCCGACTTTTCATTTGCATTATCATTGGATTCATATTGATCCCGTGGCTTGGGGGAGCGGCTGTTGGATGTAAACAAATTTCAAAAAACAGGCGGTTGAAGTTTGGTGCCATGTCAGCCCTGAGCTTTGGCGTCGTGCAGCTGTTGTTTGTGCTGGCGTTGTGTGCAGCTCAGTTATCAGCCAAAACAAAAAAGCATGAAAGATATTCAAAAAGCAACGTTGTCGGGCAAAAGTTACCAGATAGAAAAGAGAAAGAGTTTCAAATGCAGGCAAAGAAACAACATGATGCCACTATCATGGATCCTCTGCTTCTTTAATGACATGTTCATAAGGCGTAAATAGCCATTATATTCACTAATATGATCCTTAGATCTCGCTGTCGTTGAGGCATGGACACATTTATCTTCTTATAATCGAAGGGGAAAACAACATATGCGAGGCGCGGAGCCTGGAGATGCTAATCAGGTGGAAAATGCTAATCAATTGCAGAAGGGTTTGATGTGGAATCAAACCAGTTTCAACACTTAGATCTTTGATTTGCCAAATTTGGCAACACTTTCATGCAATTTGGGGTTAAAAAAAGACAGTTTGTTTGTGAGAAATCTCTCTCTCCGGGATGTCAGTGTCGGTCCATAGAGTAAAGAAATCCGGAATTTTCCGCACCTTGGTTCCGGTTGTAAACAAGCACTTTAGCAACTTTAATTTGTTTGCCATTTAGCCAGACATCTCAGGATAACCTGGGAGGAAATCAGGTACTGACACAATGTATGTGCGTGTGTGTGTGTGTGTCTGTGTGTGTGTGTGTTCTACTCCACAGGTGTGCAACAGCAATGGAAACTGTCACTGTAGTCGTGGTTGGGCCCCACCCTTCTGTGAGAAGCCAGGGTTGGGAGGCAGTGTGGACAGTGGGCCTGTCCAGTACGACAGTGAGTCGACCTTAACGCACGCATGCACACACACATGTACACACACATGCAAACACGTATGTACACACACAGGCATATGAGTACACGTGCAGGTGATAACTCTCTCATTCACTCTGTCACTCACTCATCCACCTTCTAGCCTGTCTTTCTGAATATCTTCTGTGCAATAGATAGCATAACTAGCATAATGCTAGTTATCCATTATCTAAGTACTCCCTGAATGAAATGCCCGTCTTGAGCGATATTCTCTCTTCCTCTTGAATGAAGCGAAAAGTATATGAACGTACCACCACCAGCTACCCCCCCCTCCTCTCCTCTCTCCCGTCCCCAGGCCAGGTGGGCTTGGTGGTTGGGTCTGCTGTTTGCCTTCCTGGTCCTACTTCCTGGAGTTCTATTGGTCTTCTACTGCTACAGGATTAAGTCGTCCTGGTACCACAAGTGGCTCTGCCAGAGGGAGAAGAACAAGGCTAACAGGTAGCTATGCTAACCTTGTGGACATGATACAGTGGTACGGCTCCCAACACAAATGGATCCTTCTTTCTTTTTTTTTCTTTGCCTGAGGGAATCCTTAATGTGAGAGTAATGAAGAAGGAAAGCAAGACAGCAAATGGGTAAAGTGGAAGGGAGGGAGAAAGGGAGAAAAGGAGAGAGGGAGGGAGGTCAAATCTGCCCTTGGCACACCTTCATTGGTGTAAACAACATGCCCTTGTAAAGCTTGGTGGTCTCTATCCTAACATCAGTGATGTGTACTTTACAAAGACAAGGCAAAGCCGTCATAACCCAAAATAAGTTATAGCTTCGGAAATAGCCTTGTCGGCCAAGGACGCTTTACTGTGTATACACCAAGCCAAACAGGTCGTTTTACTGGGTGTAGACTCGGCTAAACGCTGGATCTCATCTAACATGGCAGTTAGCTAGTTCATTCTCTGGTGCCCTTGGAAGAATAGCCACTTGACCCTCTAAATGAAAACAGAAGGGGGGGGCGAAAATAGACGCTGGACCAAGGAATGACAGGACTGAAGAAATTCTAGGGGAATATTTAAATACAAAGCGAAAAAACGTACTAGTTAATAGTTTGGATGATTAAAAGGCTTTGAGCTGTACCGGCTGCGCTGGATGTCTTTTTTTCTTTTCTTTTTTGGCCTGCCAATTTGAGTTCAGTTGCAGTTCAGTGCTGTAATGGTGTGTGTGTGTGGAGCATTTAGCCTTTCTTTTATAGTGAGAGTGTGTGTGTGTGCGTACACACGTGTTGTGAGACTGGAGCTCTTCAAATGTGCATGCCGAGTTAAACCTTCCAGAAAACTCCTCCTCTCGAACAAGGAAGTGTCCAGAAGTTTAAGCAGGCTGCATCGCGCTGTCGGCAGCGGACACGGTCTTAAACTGACGTCTGACTTCATCACGATGAAAAATATGTCTGAAATACCGAGACGGCCTTCAAATATGGAGCCGACACGCGAGCCGTGTCTAGTCGATGTCTCATTGTCTGACGAGACGGAATACTCCTTCATGCATTCCTATTCATACCTCTCTCTCAGGCTGGAGAGCTCCGCCGAGAAGGGCAAGAACGGACATCTCAACCCTGCCTTCCATCTCAAGGTGGTCGGGCCAGCCAACAAACCTCACAGTCACAAGGGGGTGAGTGTGTGTGTGTGTGTGTGTGTGGTGAACTGTACGACTGACCTCGCCTTCCAGCCGTCTCAAACTATAGCTCGGCGTGACCTTAAGTTCTTCTTCTCCTGCGGAGTCTTAACCATCTGTAATAGCTTTCTGTCACCTCTCCTCTCTCTTGATCCTCCCCTCCTCTCAACGCCTCAGTACGAAGCCGACTCTTTCTGCCTCCTCCTCTCTCCTTATCCTCCCTCCTCTCAACCCCTCACGTCTCCTCAGTACGAAGCCGACTCTCTCCTCTCCTCTCTCCTTATCCTCTCCTCTCTCCTTATCCTCTCTCCCCTCCTCTCAACGCCTCACGTCTCCTCAGTACGATGCCGACTCTTTCGTTTCATTGGGCCATGTCCTCCTTCCCTCAGCTCCCTCACACCAGTAAAGAGGTCCTCCCTCTCCGCCCCGGCCCCATCCCCAACGGCACCCAGCCGGTCAACATCGTGCGTCCCCTGAGGCCCGCCCCTTCGCCACGCGGCACGCCGCGGGACTTCAAGGTGCCCCGCCCGCCGTTGCCCATCAGCAGGCCGCCCACGGCCCCGCCCAAGTCCCCCGCCACGCCTCAGAAACTGACTCCGCCCAAGAAGCCGCTCCCCCTCAACCCGACACGCTCCCCACTGGTGAGTCCCGACTTGTCAGCCTTCGCATCATTCACAAGCTTTTCAAACGATGTACATCTCCATGTTATTACATATATCGCGTTCCTGAGTTCTTGGTCTGCATGGAGAGGGGATTGGTGATGTTTTTAATTTCCTTTTTTGACATTTTTACACATTCTCTTTCCCCTGTTTCTCTCTACTTATCATTTCTCTGCATGTCTATCTCTCTCTCTATCTCTCTCTCTCTATCTCTCTCTCTCTCTCTCTCTCTCTCTCTCTATCTCTCTCCCAGCTGGTGTCAGAGCTCCAGCCCAGACACTCTCCCTCTCCGCCTCAGAGGCCCCTCCCTCTCAGCCCCCCCCGAGGAGTCATGTCCATGAGCCCGGCACGAGGGGCGGGGCCTGCCAAACCCTCCAATGGGCTGCTAGTGATGATGCCTCCCACAGTCGGACCCAAGCCAGTGGGCAAGGTCACGGCTATCCCCCCTCTCAAAGCACTCAGGTGGGTCTTGACACAAACTCACACACACACACACTGGAGGCTACATGAGCGGTTATCAGATCGATATGCATAATTGTGTCTAGCAGTGGTCAGGGCTTTATTAAATCAACAATTTTTCCCAGTGAAATAAAATCCCCAAATTCCCAAACGTTGCTGTTTTGGTTTTCAATTGACCTCCCAAGTCCAACATGGTCCTGCCTGATACCATCTAGAATAAGCAAATACGAAAACCCAGGCTCATAAAGGAGCCATTGTTAAAGTTGTTTTTCCAACCCAATCCCCCTCACTTTCAATGTTCTTCACGGGTCTTTCATAATAAAAGTGGAGGGGGTTGTAAGTACTGAAAAATATAGCCTCCCCTGATTCCTATATCTCCATCTCGCTGCCTCACTCTGTCTGTCACAGCCAGGAGAGTGGTTGCTTGGATGAATTGGGCTGTGTGTGTTTGTGTGTGTGTGTCGATGTCTGTGTGTGTGTGTGTGTGTGTGTGTGTGTGTGTGTAGCTTCGCCTCTCAGGGCTTAGGGTCGGGGCGAGATAAGCAGCATGTCTCGCAGGCAGGTAGGAAGGGGTTTAGAAGCCGGCATGGGCATTGCCGAGCGCAGATCTCTCTGTCTCCGAGCTCAGTCCCTAGACAATCCATTTTTGCTTCGTGCCGTCCCAGATGTTCTGCTCACAGAACCGGGCCGCGCACCGGCGATGAGGTAGCAGGAGGCCTTGCCTCTCTCGGAAATGAAAGTGAAACGGCGCCTCGCTCGGTTTCACTTTGCCGTGAATGCCGTCTGGATGTTTGTGACGAGGCAGTCGCGATGCGCCCTGGGTTTGGTTGTCGACCGGTGTTTTTGTATGAGTTTGGGAAGTGGGAGAAGATTTGGATCTGTCTCTTACTGTATCTCCCTCTCTCTCTCTCTCTCTCTCCTCTCTCTCCTCCTCTCTCTCACTCTCTCTCTCTCTCTCTCTCTCTCTCTCTCTCTCTCTCTGTCTCTTCATATATCCTCCCAAGGGGACACTACTGTAAATGTACACCATTATCGATCTGTTATGCACTCCTCATAACCTGTTAATAGTTTGGTTCAGTGAGGATGGACTGAATGGAATTAAGAGTCAAACTGCACGTCATAAACAACAACGTCTCGCCCCCCCCTACCCCTCTCTTTCCCTCTCTCTCTCTCCCTCCCTTGTCTTCACACACATTTTCCCTCCCTGTCTGTCTGTTCACAGACCAGTCCCTGGAGTGAAACCAAACACAGCCTCGTCACCTTTCCGAAAATGACCCCCAGGGGGAGTCTGAGCCAATGAAGAGGCATCAGCAGTGTCCCGTCAGCCTATCAGGCGGCAGAAGCGCATCAGTCAGCCTATTTGCACTAAAGAGAGACCCTGACGGAGAGGCTGGTATGAGGGGAGTTGGAGGGGAGCAGAGGGAGAGGTGGTGGTGGGTGTAGGGGGGTGGTTGGGGTAACCCATACCTCTGTCCTACAGCCAACCAGGGGTCAGCCCTGTCCGTCTCGAAACAAACGACCTCGACCCCGTCCAGAGTGCGATCCGGTCACGACGAGGTTTTGCACGACATGGATTTGCAGACTGAATCAAATGTTACAGCATAGCTGGGGGGGTGAGGCGGGGTGGGGTGGGGGTCACTTTGCCAAAATCTTGTTTTGAGTTTTTATTGTTTGTCAATCTTGTTTACGCACGCTGTGTATAGAACGCTAGCATATTTTTTTTAATTATTGTCGTTTTTTTATTATTTTTCTTTTATTTGAAAAGTTTATGTCATGTGCCAAAGAGGGTCTCATCAACCCAGGGGTGTGTTCAGAATGAGAATTTTTTAAATTATGTATGACAGTATGAATGCGATACATTGAATTACTTAAAACGTTTTACGTTTTAAATATGGTATGTTTACTTTTGCACAGAGTGATAGATTAAGACATTTTAATCTCTAAAAAAAAAGGCACCATCGCAGGTAGTAATCTGAAATCCGTGTTGCAAACATTTTCTTCAAAGCTGTTTACAATGTAGAGCGCTTAGTCAACGCTGAATCCTGAATGCACCCCTGGCTCTTCATGTTCATTTGATTTGAATGTTTCTTGCTGTGTGTGTACGACTTTTAAATTGTTACATAAAAAACACACACATTTTACTAAACTGCCTTGTGGTTCTTGTACATTTCCATCTTACTAAAACATTCAGAGAACTAACAGCTAACATCTTTCATGTGATAGCCTATATATGGTAGCCTATTTATCAATACATTTTAGCAGCTGTGGGAAAAGATACAGGGTTGAATACTCGTAAGATAGTAATCTGATACTGTCTCATCTTAAATTCAAGCACACGACAGTCAAATGAATAGGATCAGATTTTCCACTACATTCAATCTTCAACGACATCTATCTCCAAGGCTACCGTCTTTTTAATATGGAAATCTTGTTTGCAGATTTGAGGCATCTTTATGAAATATATAAGTAAACAGCATCCCAGGCAACCTTTTTCATGGTGTATTTTTGGCATTACTGATTTATTAAGATAGAGAGACATAGAGATAGAGAGCGGGGAGGACATGCAGGAAGTGACCCGTCTGGAATTGAACCCGGGCCCTTGCAGAGCACTACCTAGTGAGGCACCATGTGGCCCCTCCATAGGCAACCTGTTGTAAGTCTTATAAGTGGTCCTTCAAAGCACAAATTCAAGAATTGCTCGAGCTCAGAATGTGGGGAAATGGTTTTTCATTAGGTTAATATAAACCAATGTGTTTGTCCTGGGGCGGACGATTTGAGACGTTGGCTAAGTTCCACTTTCTACCGTGTTGTAATTATCCCAAAAGAACATTCTCTGTTGCCTCTCGCAACACTACACAAAACTCTTATTAAAATACTGGATATTATAGTATGATTGGGCTATAGGGGACCTCGTTCACAATTATTTACCCATGTGCCTTGCAGTTTACTATAGCCTACTATAACTGTTTCTGTAGTTTAGCCTACTAAAAGATGGTTTAGCCTGTTCATTGAGTGTTGGAAGTTGGAAGACCTCTTTGACTCCTAACCTTCACCTGGATCACTTCAATACTCTCCAACTCCGACTATAGGAGTCCAATAATTGGACCGGTTATGAGTCTTATGACAGTTGGGTAGGCTAGTATGCAGTGTGAGTGTAGGCCTACGTAGGTGTGAAGGTGAGGAAGATAGATTGAGACGAAGTTGCCTATAAATGTTACTCTTATTCCGGTCCGGACTAAAATCCTATTGTAGGCTACTCGATCCCGGCAATGGACTCTGGTCGGAAGGAAAATGAGATATTCTGCAAACCGGGCACACTTATCTCTAGTGAGTAATGTATTTGGAGAGGTGTCCCTGAGAGCGGCTGGAGTGGCGGCGTTAACGGACAGAGGAGGAAGAACGGCCTCGCGGGGAGATATAGCCTATCGATGCAGACGTTTTCCGAGCCCATTACCAGGACGTGTAGCGCCCAAACAACCCCGCGGGGTGGATTCCGCGCCGGACGCGTGACGTGATCTAAATGAAATGCACTCTGGTTTTCAACGGAGGCTGTCTATTAATCATAGCCCCCACCTCCTCCACCCCGACGTTGGCCACATGGAGGTGTATAAATTCGTTATGTAGCCTATTTTCTCTAGCCATCCTCTCCCCAGGGAGACTGATACAGACAGTGGACACAACAGGTGGCCGGCTGCTATACAGACACAAGATGAGAAGCAGTTTGGGTTGAATCATCACTCATCATTGAAAGTAACTATTGGGCGCGGTAGAGGTTGTTTTCCCCCCACCATTGGTCTACTGTAAATATATGGCATGGTTCAATCATAATTGGATATAGGCCTATAGTTGAATCAGCTGCAGGAAAACAGCTCTGGGGCCCCATTTATTTTTCTCATTTCTATTCTAGGCCTACTGCATCACCTTCAATGTTCCATTGCAGTGAGGTTAATAATTTATCAACGTTTTAGAGAAGACGGGTGTGTTTTTTTGCGGTGGTTTGGACAGAGCCATATACATTTCTCCCTGTGGCTCTGGGTTTGAAGTCTCAAGTTGAAATGCTTCTGAACCTGGCCTATTAGCCAACCGTTTGTTGGGTACTGTTAAGTGCCAGTGACCTCTAGTGGTAGTAACAAATACGTGAAGCTTATGCTAGCTAGGTCATCTGCAGTAGGCTACTAAATGACATTTTGCAAGTAATATGCTTGAGTGGGAAACTCGCATAGGCTACATCTCCTAAACGTTGTGAGAAGTTGTAGGTAAATAATTTGATATTTCGAATTTAAATGGAAATGATCTGGGAACTCGCAATTTCACACGATTGCATAGGTTAAATGCCGCCTGCTGCTTACTTAGCCTAGACCAGAGCCATAGAAAAAGAGAGTTGCGACACGCTATGATCTCGCCGACACGTGATCACGTGGTTCACGTAGCTCTCAATAGTTCCTAGCAACTCCACTGCTGTCAACCTGTTTGAATGGTTTTCAATGAAGCTGGCCAACGGAAGTCGCTTTCTCAGGCAAATTACTAATTGAAACAAGCTCGATTGAAGACATCCGACATTCTGGCTATCTTCGGCTGACTCGTATCTACAAAAGGAAGTCCTCCCTGACGTTTTTGGTGTAAAATGGAGTGAAATACAACACTGTGAACACTCACTGCCAGTGAAACGCTGGAAAAAAGCTAGAGCTTTTTTGTCACGTGGTTCCGGTAGCTCGCTGTTGTTAAAAAAAACCCACTGCTGTCAACCTGTTCGAATGGTTTTCGGCGGGACAGACAGAAGCACCAACTCGATTCACCTATATATATATATATATTAACGGTATATTAACACATAATGTCAATTGGTTACTGGTTTGTTGTATCATGTATGTCTGCTACTTTATTAACATGTATGTATTACATTCACTTATAATACATAACACAATATTGTGAAGCTGAGCTAGAAATGGCTATGCAAGCTACCATACTGTACCAGTTCTGTACATACCAAACAGTAGCCTAATGAGGACTATATTGTTCCACTTAATGTTTAACCTTTGACTGTTGAAGTAAATGGGACTTTACTTCTGCCCCAGGGCTTGAAATTAACTTTTTTCCTCAGTGTCCCACAACTGTCCCGAATTCTACTTTGTATTGTCCCGGATATAACCAACAGTGTCCCAATTTTTTTTCGTTTTCGCCCCCGCAGAGTATATATAATTTGATTATTTTTTGTCACTTACTCATCACACCATGGACTCTGGTCCACCATGTAAGTTTAAAATACTTATTCCTTTATTAAACATATTAATTAGTCTGAGGGTGCCAGTGGCTTTGAAGAATGACACCCTAAACTCGTGACACTATCACAGATAGTGAATATCAACCTAAGGAGAAGTATGAACTCTGATCTGTTGCATTAAAGAATTCAATTTTTTATTTTTCAATTTAATATTTGGATCTACTTGCCGATTAGGTAGACACAAAAACTACAACTGGAACATTACTCTCTCTTAAGTTCATAACACATTTTTCTCATACCAACGTTGATTGGCAAACTCGTCATTCTACAATTCTACAATTACCTTGCGACCCCCCTTTCTACTCGGTACCCGATCTGACTGACGTTCTTGACCAACATTGGCTCATGGACAAAAAAAAGTATGATTAGCTGCTAGCTTACGTTTTTGAAGCTAACGAATCTAGCTTAGTCCCTGACTGAACAAAGAAAATACAAAAATGACAGTACAAACTACACGTCTTAATCTAATCAACTGTATTTCACATGATTTTAGCAAACATCAAAATAACATTTCGGACGTTTGTAGCTGCTATGCATAATTGTAAGGCACACTTCAGTTGCTAGCGTTAGCTATCGCTGAGCACTGCTAGCTAACACTGTCACAGGCAACGAACTTGGAGAAGACGATGAATGATGACTTGGGGTGTCGGGAGCTATGGTCGGGAGTCTGCAGTGTTGGAGCTTGCCTTATTTGCTTTAGGAGGCTGTTTATTAAGCCGCCTCAGCATTTTGTTGTTCTCCTTGTCGATTATATGGTCTGTCTATTACATTACTTCTCTGTCTGCAGCAACTGACAGTAGAATGGATGACGTAGAATGCATTCTATGATTTGCCCAATTGTGATTCGTGAGATGTCGCAAATGTAACTCGCCTTTCTAAAAGTAACGTCTATCTTTACTCATAATTAATGAATTTGCAAATAACGGCTGTTTGGAAGTAAGTTTACTTTTATTTATTTTTCACTGTCCCGGGATTGTCCCAGACAAAATACATTTGTGTCCCAGAAGGATTTTTTATCGTCCCCGGGACATCGGGACACCGTTAATTTCGAGCCCTGTTCTGCCCACTTACAATTTACCACATTAACAACACTTATATTTGTAGTAGGCCTACTTGATGCAAGTTGAATCTAACCATTATCACCAGCAACTGTTCAAGAGAGCTAGCTGGACGATCTGCAATTCAGTGTTGCTATCTATAATCAGATGTACTATAGACTAATAAGAGAAGACTAACTTTGTATGCCAACGAACACCAATAACTAGAACTAATATGACAGACTACAAACGAACGGACTTCTGGTTATGAAACCCGTGCTCTCTAGCTATCAGTAAAAGTGTTGCTTAGCTCTACGTTAGATACTAGACCTACTAGCTCTAACTGCATTTAGAATCTAACAAGCTATAATCTTACAATTTTTTTTATCTAAAGCTAGCTATAAGAAATACTACTAATAACAATTGATATGTGGTGATAAAAATATGAAAAAATTCAGGATTTTCGTCAATTTACCAGCTAACTAACTTCGGAGACACTGAAAACGAATGGGGTTCAACGGGTGGAAAATACGATGCTAGGAACTATTGGTCGCCTCATGGTCGCTTTACTTCCGCATTCCTCGATAACAATGGGAGTCTATGGAAGTGTCGCAACTCTCTTTTTCTATGGCTCTGGCCTAGACTAGAGAAAACACGTCTTTGTTTGACCACGTGGTAGCTAATGATGTAGACAGGCTAGCGGAAGTAATTAAGATCATGCGCTCAGCTAGAGCTTGTAGTAGAAAGCTTATACTAGAAGCTGTTTCTCCCCCCCCATCTTACTACTATAAGCATATCTTAATCAAAGCCATGAAAAGTGTGACGCACAGACAGACCAGCCAACTTCTGTACTTAAACACTATCTAGATAACAAGCTTCTTTGTTTGTCCACGTGGTAGCTAATGATTGAGACAGGCTAGCGGAAGTGAGATGCCCTCAGCTAGAACTTCTAGAAGCAAATCGCATTTTTTTCTGACCCCCCACCTTACAACTATAAGCAGATCTTAATCGAAGCCATGAAAAGTGTGACGCTCAGACAGACCAGCCAACTTCTGCACAATAAGTTTGTGGTTATCCTTGGTGGCTCAGGTGAGTAGGTCCGATGATAAGTGGCATATTCACGAAGAGGTCGTATGATAACAGGATACTCGATGTGGCTGTATTGTTGTTCATAGGCTACATCCCAACATATTGTATGTACTCAGTCAGTAAACATGTAAGCATTGCTTTTTCTAGTCAGGACGTATCCTCAAGGCTAACGTTTTGTGTGCATGGTCATGTGGGTGGATGTTCCAGTGCAACGCTCGATGTACAAAGACCTTGTCTTGCTGCTTCAAAAGGACAAGTACCTGACCCCAGCACAGCTGAAGTCCAAGGTAATGCAACATTTGTGTAGTGATGGATGGTTGTGGAGGAGGAGGGGACACACACAATGTGGAAGGATAATAGGAAGGCGATAATATTGAGTTACCCTCTCCTCCGTTCACCCTTTCTCCCATTCTCTGTTTTCTCTGTCTGGTGGCCAAGGGGGAGGTCTGTTTTGAGCAAGATTGCTTGGTGGAAGGGGGCACCAACGGCCCTATGACCAACGGGACAGAATACCGGGAGGTGCGCCAGTTCCGGTCGGACCACCATCTGGTCAGGTTTTACTTCCTGACCCGCATCTACTCACCGTACATGCAGAGCATCCTGTCAGACCTCCGCGGCGGCCCTAAGCCTGACGTCATCCTCGTCAACTCCTGTATCTGGGACATCTCCAGGTAGGTGTTTCGCACGTCACCCTGACATACCGTTTTCTACTGAACTCTGTTCTGCTCTGCCGGTCTGTTTATCATTTTTGATGTGCGTGAGTGATAATCAAAAGCGACAGGAGGGAAGGTCTGACGGCAGACTACAGAAGTCTCGAGATCTAAGCTCAACAGATTTTTGCGAAAGTGAGTCAGTCACTGTCTTTAAAGTTTTCCGTGAATGTTTGATTTCCAGGATGAAATAAAAGTCGTTTTTTTTCTTTCTCGTAGACGTGGCTCAGCTTATTTCACTGCATTTGCTGTCCTTGCAGATCTTTCCCCCGCCACCACTACTTTCTATTGGACTTGATTAAAGTTTGGTCCTTCCTCCCTCTGACAGTAAGGGAGAAGGAGAGATGAAAGTGATTAATTATGTAGAGGTAGTGAATTGAATCACACAACCAGGTGGAGATGGGGGTAGGGGGGAGGAGGGGATGGGATGGGAGGGGGGGGGGATTTATAACAGTCAGCTAGCAAAACGTGATTGGAGAAAATCAAGAGCGAATCAAATAAGATACCCTCTACTCGTTTCTGCACCACAATATTCTCTAGCTAAAGGGATAAATATTGAATGTGTGGATTAGCCATGGGGTAGAGCGAGCGTGAGCAGGTCTTTTCCATCTTCTCCCTTTCAATAGACCTTTGCTGACTCATTAAAACCTACATCGATTTGTTCCGTGTCATTGTACGCTATATTGCCAAAAGTATTCGCTCGTCCGCCTTCGCACGCACACGAACGTGATTGACATTGAACCATAGGATTTAATATGATGTCGGCCCACCCTTTGCAGCTTCAACTCTTCTATGAAGGATTTCCACAAGGTTTAGGAGTGTGTTTATGGAAATTTTTGACCATTCTTCCAGAAGTGCATTTGTGAGGTCAGACAGATGTTGGACGAGAAGGCCTGGCTCGCAGTCTCCGCTCTTATTCATCCTTACGGTGTTCTGTCGGGGTTGAGTTCAGCACTCTGTGCAAGCCAGTCAAGTTCTTCCACACCAAACTCGCTCATCCATGTCTTTATGGCCCTTGCTTTGTGCACCTGAATTTAATGATTCGGATAGCTGATTGAATACTTTTGGCAATACAGTGTAGGTCGTAGATTCATCATGTGACGTCATCTTCCCGTGACTCAGCACTATCGATTAGCATTACCTACAATGCTGATGGTTGGTTATTGCAATGCTGTTTTGTGGTGTTTGTTTGCTGTCACAGATATGGCTCCAAGTGGGCTCCGGAGTACAGGGAGAACCTCAACCGGTTCTTTGAGCAGATCAGAAGCACAGTTCCTGCTGAGTGTCTGATCTTGTGGACCCTGGCCATGCCTCTGGGCCACAGGATAGAGGGAGGGTTCCTTGTGCCTGAGGTGGGTGGACTGGGATAGCTGAGATCCAGTTGTCCTCTTTCCCCCAAAGAAGGAACCTTCAATCATATCACCCCAAATCTCACCAGAACATGTGGAGAGTCTTAAATCAAGGGCTACACTTATTAATAGCTCCTCTCCTATGACCGCCTATGTCCACTAAGTACCAACTGCCATTGCTTTCTAGCTTTAAGCATTGTCACAAACAACTTAATGTTAGATACAGGTAGTGTGTAACCGCAACTTGTGGATTTTATTTACCTGTCCTTATCTACCCCACTTATCTCCACCCCAGATAGCCCACAAGGGTCCTACGCTCCGCTACGATGTCATTGACGCTAACTTCTACTCAGGCACCTTAGCAGCTGCCTACAACTTGGATGTGCTTGACCTTCACTTCCTGTTCCGCCTAAGCCTGAAGAACCGCGCAAAGGTGGGGCTTTTGAATTCGTATGAAATACAACCTTCTCCCTTTATGGACAGTTGAATTTTGTGGACATTTGAATGTTATTCTGAAAAGCTTTTTGTATGTCGTCGATAATCTAGGACGGGATCCACTGGGATGCTCTGGCCCACCGGCGCATCACCTCCCTGTTTCTGCGTCACATGGCCAATGCCTGGGGCGTGGTCCTGGAGGCGGAGACGCCCTGGGGCGGGGGGGGTCCTCTGGGCGGAGGTTACAGGCCTCACAGTCTGGACTCTGGAGGCCACCGCAGGGGAGGTGGTGTCAGTTTGGGTTTTGAAGGTGGCGGCGTAGGTTCCAGAGACTACTGGGGAGGTAGCTGGAAGAATGGCGGAAGAGGTTCCAGAGGACGGCATTTGGAAGGTGGCCGGACCGGTTATGGTGCAGGTGGTAAGTGTTGTGCGAATGGCTGACTGGTTGTGAAGGGAGCGGGAGTTGTTTCAGCCAACCTGGGTGATTGTGTTGTGTATGTGTGCTAACAGCTCACTCAGGGATTCCGAGGCAGAACCCAGAGTGGAAACGAAACCATGTTAGACAACACTGGCAGAATGACAACATGCCGCCCATGCCAGGTATGTTCTGTCTGTCCCACCTTCACCTCCCATCTTACATTTACATTTACATTTATTCATTTAGCAGACGCTTTTATCCAAAGCGACTTCCAGAGAGAGCTTTACATAGTGTCTTCACCTCTCCTGTCTTCTCCTCTCCTCTCCTCTCTCCTCCTGACCTGCTGTCTCCCCTCCTAGCCTTTCCTCTCCCAGCCTCTCCTTTCTTCTCCTCTAGCCTCTCCTCTCTCCTCCTGACCTGCTCTCTCCCCTCCTAGCCTTTCCTCTCCCAGCCTCTCCTGTCTTCTCCTCTAGCCTCTGCGCTCTCCTCCTGACCTGCTCTCTCCCCTCCTAGCCTTTCCTCTCCTAGCCTCGTTTCTCTTCTTCTCCTGCGTACATACTTGCAATCAACAGTTGGTGATTGACTGCTTGTCCTGTGTGTGCCTGCAGACCGCAATCGCTTCTGTTGTTTCCCTGTGGATGGATTCAGAATGAGGGCCCCACAGACGGCACCCCACCGCTACAAAGGTACAGATAATTAGCCAAATTTCACACTATTTCTTTCTCCTAAACCACAAAACTAGCTACATCTCTATCCAAGAATATGTACTCTTTTTTATTTCCCCTTTGAGTGTTATATATATATATATATTTATTTATTTTTAAGAAGCACCCGCAATCACTCTAACCGTTTGGTGATTGCTTGAGTGTACAGAAGCAATCACCCTCTCATTCACATGCCACGGCTAGCCTAGCAGCAGAGCGCCACAAACCAGGACCAACATCTGATTCACGATCTTCTAAGAGCTCCTGAAAACGGTCTTGAATTAGCATGCTAATGGCAGACGAAGCTGCATGTAGTCAACGCGTCTGCCCGGCGCCTATCTCTCCACACCTTCAACCCTAACCAGGGATTGAGGGAGTAATCTACATATTCGTAGTGTAGTGCACAGGGATAAAAGGGGGGTAAAACGCAAAAAACAAGACAATTATTAGATTGCACACAGAAGAACAGAAGTAGGGTGTCTGTGAGGTGGATATGTTAAACTACAAACGTGTAGATTTGTTTCCCCTGTCTATGATGTGTAATTTATTGTAACTGTTTGTTCACAAATGCTGCCCGTTTACCTCTACCGTGAGATCTGAGTCTGTCAAATAAGTTTCACATTCTTGCCCAACAGATGAAATGGTTATACAACACAAAAGCATGTACATTTAGAGGTGTTGCTTGTCTTCCCTCTGCCCTCAGCACCACCTATGCTACGGGGAGGACCCGCCCACTTCTACAGAGAGCAGGCGTGGTCCAATGACAATGGTCGTGGCCCACGTTACCACAACCCTAACTTCCATCGGCCCCCTGCCCCCCACCATGACATGCACCAGCCTCATCGGTTCACCGGCTATCCAGGGCACCGGAACTTTAATGGTGGGCGTGTGTCTGCCTGTGTGTCTGCCTGTGTGTCTGCCTGTGTGTCTGCCTGTGTGTCTGCCTGTGTGTCTGCCTGGTGTCTGCCTGTGTGTCTGCCTGTGTGTCTGCCTGTGTGTCTGCCTGTGTGTCTGCCTGTGTGTCTGCCTGTGTGTCTGCCTGTGTGTCTGCCTGTGTGTCTGCCTGTGGGTGGTGGTGGGAAGGTTAAGAGCACAGTATGTGTATTTGAGGGAGCACAGGAGCCAATCAATATGGAGCTGTGTTATGGCCCTCAAATGTGCACTACTCACAAGCACACTTGGTCAGCAGCTGGACCAATAATGCACTTTAAAAGAAATCCTAGGAACTGTGATGCTAGCAGATGTCAAATACAGTGTGTAACACCCACCCACACTCTGTCCCTGCTCTAGATGGACATTTTGGTGGACAGCCTCCCTTCAACCCCCGCACCCCCTGGTCCTACGCTCCCCCGGGTCACTGGGCAGAGGAACCTCAGAACATGACATGGAGGCACCACGCCCGTCATGCCAATGCAAGGGTTCATCCCTACTACACACGCAATCCCCAGGTCACACACACACAAGGATGTAAGGTATAATCACCGACATCATTGACCAGACCAAGTTCAGACACATTTTAAATGATTTATAGAACTCTGAGGTAAAGATAATTCGCTTTTTCTAACTAATTCTCATTGAAGTATCGTAAATAATAATAATAATAGTAGGTTATGGAATAAAAATATTTTTGCACTTGAGATATGCAGTGTCACCTAATCATTTTCATAGTTCTCTCATATTGTCTGTGAATACTGACCTTAAGTCATAGGTTTATGTATATCCCTCCACTTACCTCTTAACCTTCCCAAACTCTGAGGAGTTGGAAAAACGTGTCTCCCGCCCCAGCCTCCCTCACACAGGATCGCCGTAGCAACCATTAAAGAGCAACGTTATCGTTATTCATATCACCCCAACTATGGAGGGCTCCCTTTACTTGACCAAGCGCCTTGCAAGCCAATCAGGCGACCGCCTTGATATCAGCAAATCAACCTGTTTCCATGACTGCAAAGTGTGTGTGTGTGTGTGGAGGAGGGAGGGGTTGGCAAGGTTCCTTTGGGGCTTCAATTATAGCTTATAAATGTCAGACAGAACCTTGACTTCAAGCCACATTAGAGAGGGGCCTGGGGGGGCTTACCAGGGGCTCATGCCCCGACGTGAGAGGAATAGACACGGACTGTGTGTGTGTGTGTGTGTGTGCGAGCGTGTATAATCATAAATATGTGAGCGCTTGTATGGCCATTAGACCATGTATGAGATCCTCGCCAAATGACCATTTGTGTAGCTTGTCCTCAATGCATGATGGCCTTTCACAGCGCGTGTGTGTGTGTGGTCATCCGCATGTGCTCATCACCGTGGGGTGTGTGTGTCGTTAGTCGATGATAAGGTGGCGGGCCGCTCTGCAATCGGAGTGTGGCGCAGCAATTACCGTGATAGTCAATTAGGCGGCGGTGGTAATTGGTTCTTGATTAAAGCCAGGGCTGATTAATACAGTGGAACTGTCCTGTTTCTGTTGAGACTCAGCAGAGGTAACCTGAGGATGCCTGCCACCCACACAGCCAGCCTCTGAAATGTGGAAAACATTGTTCCATGGGAATGGTCAGTCGGTGCCCTTTAATGAACAGTAACTCATCCATGGGCTGGTTCAGTTTGATGTTGTTTTATTGACAGGAGGCTTAGCTTATATAAAAATATAAAATACTTGAATGAGATGTATTATCACATGTAATATTCATAATGGCCGGGTTTCCCAGATTTGTTAAGAAGCGCTAAGAGCTTCTTAGAAGCTCTCTAAGCGCGCTCCTAAGAAGCTCTTAGCGCTTAAGAGCTTCTTAACGAATATTGGCAAGTTGAATCTTCAATACAGCATTCCGTAAAGCGACAATCGGCCCACTACCTCTGGAACGGATCCAGGCCGACTGCCGGTACTGAAACTGCTCACTTTCAAATTCAGATCTGGTAAGTGGAGCCTTGATTTAACCCTTACATTTTGAACCACTTAATGCTGTTCACAGACTTAGAGACCATTACCCCGTTGAATTGTTTACTAGCCAAGTGGATTGTTTACAAGCCAAGTGACTAGATGCTGAACCTATCATTTACTAATTGTATCTTTTCTTTTGACCAGGAAATGGATGACACGATTTCCTCAGTGCCATATAGAGAACGCCGGTGGGGATCTATGTTGTGAAAGACACTGCCAGCAGTGAACCCTCTGACGTCAGGATAGTCCTCGAAGGTGTGATGGTGCTTCAAGATCTTGAGAATGTAGCACTTGCTTCTGCAATGTTGTTTGGGCTCTTTTATGCCTTGAACATGCAGTAGCCTACAGAGCTCCACTACAACTTTGAGCTTTTACTGTGGAAAAACGTAAATAAAAACAAAGGACCAAATGAATGAATATGAATGTGAGTGAATGTGAATATGAATAAATATGAATGAGTGACATGATGAGTGAATTTGAACAAATATGAAAGGGTGAATATGAATGCGTGAATATGGAAGGGTGCAAATGAATGAGTGAATTTTAAACAAATATGAAACTGAATATGAAAGGGTGAATATGAAAGGGTGAATTTGAACACATATGAAAGGGTGAATATGAAAGGGTGAATATGAATGAGTGAATATGAAAGGGTGAATGTGAATGAGTGAATATGAAAGGGTGAATTTGAACACATATGAAAGGGTGAATATGAAAGGGTGAATATGAATGAGTGAATATGAAAGGGTGAATGTGAATGAGTGAATTTGAACATATTAACGAATGAATGTGAATGAGTGAATATGAATGAGTGAATATAAATGAGTGAATTTGAACACATATGAACGAGTGAATATGAAAGGGTAAATGTGAATGAGTGAATATGAAAGGGTGAATTTGAACAATTATGAAAGGGTGAATATGAATGAGTGAATATGAATGAGTGAATATGAATGAGTGAATTTGAACCAATATGAATGAGTGAATTTGAACAAAGATGAAAGGGTGAATATGAATGAGTGAATTTGAACAAATATGAAAGGGTGAATATGAATGAGTGAATATTCACCCTTTCATATTTTTTGGGGGGCTAAAATACCAAAGGGCTTAGTATGGGTGTTTTGGATGAAATAACCAATGGGGGTGTTGGCAAATGGGCTAATATGCGTGTTTCTGCCCTAAAAATACCAATCGGGGAGTATGACAGTTTTTTCCCCAAAAATACGAAAGGGGTTAGTATGACGTTTTTGGCTGAAATTTCCAAATGGCTTAGTATGTGTGTTTTGGATGAAGTAACCAATGGATGTATTTTCAACGAGTTCATGTTTCCTTGTGTCCCTGATGGCTCAGTGGATAAGCATGTGTACCAAGAGCGTTAAGGGTCTTGGGTTCAAAACCCATGGAATGCTGCGTTCGTCTTTCCTTGCAGAAACTGTCTCTTAAATGACCTCACACTTCAGCTTAAGGATGTATTTTAAACGAGTTCATGTTTCCTTGTGTCCATGATGGCTCAGTGGATAAGCATGTGTACCATGAGCGTTAAGGGTCTTGGGTTCAAACCCCATGGAAGGCTGCGTTGGTCTTTCCTTGCAGAAACTGTCTCTTTAATGACCTCACACTTCACATTAAGGATGTATTTTAAACGAGTTCATGTTTCCTTGTGTCCATGATGGCTCAGTGGATAAGCATGTGTACCATGAGCGTTAAGGGTCTTGGGTTCAAACCCCATGGAATGCTGCGTTCGTCTTTCCTTGCAGAAACTGTCTCTTAAATGACATCACACTTCACCTTACGGATGTATTTTCAACAAGTTCATGTTTCCTTGTGTCCCTGATGGCTCAGTGGATAAGCATGTGTACCATGAGCGTTAAGGGTCTTGGGTTCAAAACCCATGGAATGCTGCGTTCGTCTTTCCTTGCAGAAACTGTCTCTTAAATGACCTCACACTTCACCTTACGGATGTATTTTCAACAAGTTCATGTTTCCTTGTGTCTCTGATGGCTCAGTGGATAAGCATGTGTACCATGAGTGTAAGGGTCTTGGGTTCAAATCCCATGGAAGGCTGGGTTGGTCTTTACTTGCAGAAACTGTCTCTTTAATGACCTCACACTTCACATTAAGGATGTGTATTTTCAACAAGTTCATGTTTCCTTGTGTCCCTGATGGCTCAGTGGATAAGCATGTGTACCATGAGCATTAAGGGTCTTGGGTTCAAATCCCATCGAAGGCTGCGTTGGTCTTTCCTTGCAGAAACTGTCTCTTTAATGACCTCAGACTTCACCTTAGGGATGTATTGTCAACAAGGTCATGTTTCCTTGTGTCCCTGATGGCTCAGTGGATAAGCATGTGTACCATGAGCGTTAAGGGTCTTGGGTTCAAACCCCATGGAAGGCTGCGTTGGTCTTTCCTTGCAGAAACTGTCTCTTTAATGACCTCACACTTCACATTAAGGATGTATTTTCAACAAGTTCATGTTTCCTTGTGTCCCTGATGGCTCAGTGGATAAGCATGTGTACCATGAGTGTTAAGGGTCTTGGGTTCAAACCCCATGGAAGGCTGCGTTGGTCTTTCCTTACGGAAACTGTCTCTTTAATGACCTCACACTTCACCTTAAGGATGTATTGTCAACGAGTTCTTGCTTCCTTGTGTCTCTGATGGCTTAGTGGATAAGCATGTTTACCATGAGCGTTAAGTGTCTTGGGTTCAAACCCCATGGAAGGCTGCAATGGTCTTTCCTTGCGTTACCTCGCGTTACCACGCGTTACCTCGCGTTACCTCGCGTTTTTACAACTTAATTTTCGCGTTACCTCGCGTTTTTACAACTCAATTTTCGCGTTACCGAGCATTACCGAGCGTTTTTACAACTCAATTTTCGCGTTACCGAGCGTTACCGCGCGTTACCGCGCGTTACCCGCGTACCGAGCGTTACCTTTAGCTGGACTTATAAATAAAACTGATAAAATCAATTTTCGCGTTACCGAGCGTTACCGTGCGTTACCGAGCGTTACCGCGCGTTACCGAGCGTTACCTTAGCTGGACTTATAAATAAAACTGATAAAATCGGACTGGGGCCATTAAGCATAGGGTACACTGTCTTCAGCCTGATTCGAGCCGGAGGGGTCAGACTCAAGATCCCATGCATATCCACTCGGCCACCAGGGCCTTGTTGAGGTCTCCTCGGAATCTAATCATGTCTTTATGAATTCCACTTGAAGACATAAGTTTAATGTTCAATTGAAAGCTTTTGTAACAGGTATGTAACGAACGCGATCTTGCAAGTTCCGTCAGAGGACCTGGCACTGTTCACTCCCATCACCGGGAGATCACTCCCACCGGGAGTCGAACTCGCCATCTCTGACTTCCCAAGCGCGAACGCTACCAACTACGCCAAAGAAAAGCTTGCTCTTCATTGACGCGGGTGGCTCATTATATACCTGCGGACTGAGTTTCACCGATACACATCGGCTACACTTTCATCTAAAAGCACCTTGGGGGACGTGATCCCCTAACCTCCTGATCTATAGTCATACTCTCTAACCATTTAGCCAACCTTACAACCACAAAAGTTACATGTGGACAGTCACACTTTGTCATAAGCACATCACTCATTTGTGAACCACACCTGGCAATCGTTTGTGTTGATTGGCATTCAGATCACATGACCAATACCACCAATCCAGATGAACGAGATCTAATGCACAATCCCCAGGATAGAAACAGTTAACAGATCTAGCTCTAACATTAGGTGCGTTCGACATGGACTGCGGCTGCATGAAACGACCGGCGAGAGTAGCCGCTTGCAGTCGGGGAGGAGTTGAAAACGGCTCTGTGAAGTTGGACATTGCAGCTTCTCGTGGTTTGCTGCGTTGATGTCAGTCATGGCCGATCAAGCGCTGTTTGCTTACGTTACTTTATTTATAATTAAACTTAGTCTTTCCGTTAGTAGAAGAGGTGGCCCAAAACCCTTTCTTCAACAAATGTTTTATTCAATCAAATTGTTTGGTCCGGATTTGAGCATTGGCGAATCTGAAGGTGTCAGAATAATTACAAAACAAGCGTCAAAGTTGTTGTGTGTGAGTCTGGCCAATCATGAAATAGCTGTGTCGTCATTTGAAGCCGTGCAGTTGCTCTGAGAAAATGCGCTCGGCTACACAGCCGGCAGTTCTCGAATCGATCTCACGGTACTTTGATGGCTACGTCACAGTGACCTAGCCTCGGCGCCGTCTCAAGTCGGACAAAAAGTCTAACCAGAATTCACTGTTTCAAGTCAGCCGCCTGCAGCCGGCTGCAGCGCTGCATGAAGCGAGGTCATGTCGAACGCACCTATTGAGTCTCAAAACTGACTGCTCGTTTTAGATCTGTGGGTGCTTTCAAAACTGATCGGCTCGACACTGGGTCCCATCCAGTTGGGAAAGCATTTATACTGTATGTGTGTTTTGGATTAAATAACCAATGGGGGTGTTGGCAAAGAGGCTACTATGCCCGTTTTTGCACAGAAAATACCAATCGGGGAGTATGAATATTTTTTGGGGAAAAACCCCCCCAAAGGGGTTAGGATGACGTTTTGGGCTGAAATTTCCAAAGGCCTTAGTATGTGTGTTTTGGACGAAATAACCACTGGGGGTGTTGGCAAAGGGGCTACTATGCCCGTTTTTGCCCAAAAATACCAATCGGGGAGTATGACAGTTTTTTCCCCAAAAATGCGAAAGGGGTTAGTAGCCTATGACGTTTTGGGCTGAAATTACCAAAGGGCTTAGTATGGGTGTTTTGGATGAAGTAACCACTGGGGGTGTTGGCAAAGGGGCTACTATGCGTGTTTCTGTCCAAAAAGTACCAATCGGGGAGTATGAATATTTTTTTTGTTGAAAATAATACCAAAGGGGTTAGTATGACATTTTTGGCTGAAATTTTCAAAGGGGTTATTATGTGTGTTTTGGATGAAATATATATAGAATATATATAGAATAATATTCACTCATTCATATTCTCAATTCTTTAGTTTGTGAAGGATTTCTAAGACCTAGTTCACGAAATACAGTGACGATAAGTAGACTTTTCTTGAATAGACACATTTATTTCTGCAACACAGTTAAATATTACACAGAAATGTACATCTTACTGTCTATTAGGGGTGGGAATCTTTTGGTACCTCACGATTCAATACAAAAATCGCTGAACAATTTTTTTTGATTTTGTATACAATTTCGATTCAATAAATGCTTACATGCTTGAAATTTGTGAATTGATGTGAACCGCTAGAAGACTGAATTGCGATTCATATGTGAATTGATTTTTCCCCCACCCTAATTACATACGTATAGATATGAATAATTCATTTTTCACTTGTAAGAATAACAATTACAGATATTGTAGTTGACTTGAGTGCTGCAATTGACAAATGTTGAAAAAATACTAGTGGAAATTAAATGTTTTTGTTCTTATATGGAAGCTCACTCTTTCAATGACGCTGTCAATATCGCTTTAGGCCTGTCACTGTACATACACTGTCACATCGGATGCTATAAAAAGTAACAGTTACCTGAACAATACCATAAAAAGGACTTAACAATACATGGAAATGAAAACACTACTGGGTGCTGCCTGGATAACTCATTTTCTAGAACATTCTAGAGGGTTGTGGTTGGGTTTTGATCAGGGCTGTGGTAGACCTGTGGTCTCCTGGCGTGAGGAGCGGCGGGGTCCTGACACAGGGAGCTCCACCAGGGCCTGGACGGTCCGGGCTATCCGTGTCAAACCCTCCTCCTCCAGGATCAGCTGGGGGGAGCACAGGTAATCCTGTTAGGAATGTGTGAACATACAGACTCATAAGGGCACATTGAAGTAGACACACACTCATGCTGCTATACATGTAGTGACGTGAGCATGCAACCCTTTAAATCCCTGTGCAAGTCATCAGTGACTTCAGAAATATAAAAGCACATACTGAAATATAGTAGCGCTGTACTTGGTGCAGCTGTACTTCTACGCAATACTAAAACATCTAGACATGACCCCCATGCGTCGTGGAAGGGAGGAGAGGGAGAATACGTCAAAGAAGGGAAGAAAGAGGTTTGATTTAGCACCAACGTAAGCATGCAAGGGGCCTCCAGGTCAGTCACCTCAGCAGGTCCCCACGGTGTACAAACTCACCTTCTCCCAGGAGGTACCAGGCGTCAGACTGTGGACAACGTGCTACCGGAGGAACACAGCAGACTTCAAGCGCAGAGCAGAAGGCATAGTGAGAAGCTCTTTGGATCCAAACAGTGTTTCTCAACCTCACAGCCCCTCAGTCCAGACCACAGCATGGGAACGCGTGTGTGTGTTCTCCGTCGGGTCGGAGCGACGGGGAGTTGGCCCCCGGGGCTGAGGGGATGAGGGGTTGAGAGACGAGGCTTGGGGACAACCATTGATAACGTACATGGCAGCAAAAGCAGACATAAAAGACAGGCGTTGACACTGAACATGTTCAATGTTGCTTTTTTTAATAATTTCTTTACAACGGGGGGAAAAAAACCTTTACATATAGATTTGTCTGATATAAACTAATTTGTTGTCTTATTAAATACATAGGCATCGTATAAATATTACAAAATACAACAGTCTTTCCATTCGGTTCACATCCTTAAAAAGAGAACTCCATTCTAAAGCGGAAATGTGGATCTTTCTTAAACATTTGTTTTTCTATGAAACGTACATTTTGGTTGAAACATTATTGCAAATTCATTGCCAACAGCAGAGTAAGTGATAATGCGTTGAATTGGTGTAACAGACAAGATAGACAAGGGCCGTGACTCTTTAAATACAGTATAGGTGTGAGAAGAAATTGACCTCAACAAGATGGCCGCTCTTTCCTGCCTCTCTATGTAAGGTAAAATAGCCCTAGTGTCAACATGTGTAACTATTATGAGGGTCATGACCACTAGTGGTAGAACCTGTGTTTAGACACAACTCAAATATAAGGTGTGGACATGGGGGAAGAAATCAGCGCAAACCGCCAACGACATCCAGTACGTTTTTACAAAAATATAATCCAATTTTGATACAAATAGTGTAAGTGTGTAAGACAGGTTCATCCTGCTCTGTGTCCAATTTCTTCTTCTCTCCCCCCCAGAGCAGAAGCAACGACATGGCCTGTGTGCTGGCAAACGAGCTGAGGCCTCATTATGCACTAGAACTCCATTTCCCAAGGGCATGCTTCCCCCCAGGTGTGCTAGCCCAAGTGGCTTCTGGGAAAAGTTCTAATCTATAAGACAATCGGGCGTTTACTATTTCACACACTACCAGTCAATTGCTTATTGATTGGAAATTAAAATGCCTTGTGTGCAATACGAGTTGCCTGTTTCAAGTCATTAGCCATTCAGTTCATTAAAAGGCAAACTAACCCTGTTCACTTGTATTAGCTTAAGGACTCTGCAAGACAACTTCTCTTTCACCAAGCACTGGAGCGGAAAACTCAAACTAAAACTTGATCAAAATAAATAAAAAAGAACCCAAATAACTTAATTCGTTGTTTACATTTATACAAACAAAAAGCACGTTAAGCCGCTGGTCACCGGAGGGACCGACGAAAGAAAAAGCAACAGCAAAAAGAAGCTTGCCACAACTCTATACACACGTAAGCTTCATGAAGATCCTGTACCGTCAACATACAGGGGGGTGACTGTGGCGCAACACCGCCCCCCGCTGGTCACAGTCAACATTGCAGACAGACAAATGAACACGTCTTTTAGTGGTGGTTTGTCAGTCGATAACGACAGGCACTGGTTTCTCACCTGCCCTACATGTTGCCCGCACGAGAACCATTCGAAACGCTTGCAGCTCCTTTAGCTACTCTGGGTAAAAAAATCGGTCTTTTCACACATGCATGTTCCTTACTGTTGGTAACTTTACGTGTGTGTTCGTACTATCTCGGGACTTTAAATCACATTCACAGTTCCTTTCTGCTTGGCTTCTCTCTGTAGGTGAGTTGAGCATGAAGACATGCTGTGCGTCAGTGTTGAAGGCTAGGCTGGCCTAAGGCAGACGTGGGGGAAGTCCATTCGAACTCCCTTATGGTTATGACTCCATGCGGGCCTATCAAATCGAGGCGTTTACGTACACAATACATGCTATTCCTTTACCTTTACTGCCGTATAAGGAGAGAAATGAGGCCCTTGATTTATATTTATGTGCCATGACTGTGCCAAGAGAGTAGAATACTTGAAAGGGCACGTCTCCTTAAAAGTGGTTTCTGTTTAAGATCCTCCCTCTCCGTGGTGTGGCCTTTGAGAGCAGCTGTGTTGTATCAGTACACAGTGTGCTGTGGTGTGGAGTGTGTGGGCAGAGTGTGTTGCGTGTACTGTACTGTACTCACACACACACACGGTTCCGAGAGCAGCTGTAGACTTAAGGGCTGAATTCTGCGTGTGTGTGTGTGTGTGTCTAACTCTCTGCATACCACATGCTACAACAGCAGCTGCAAGTGTGTGTGTAATGTGTACGTGTGTGTATCTGAGGCTTGTTAGTGTGTGTGTGTGTGTGGTGATGGGGTCTAAACCTCAGATTCAGGGGTCCGATTCACATCAGGGGTCAGTCAGTGTGCTAATGTCAGACAGTGTGCAAACACACACACACACACACACACACACACACACACACACACTGCCGTCTATGCAGTGAGGTGGTAGTAGAGTGTGTAGAGCAGGGCCATGGCCAGGCCGTAGAAGAGCAGGAAGCCCGTGGAGAACAGCGAGGAGGAGGAGGAGGAGCAGCCGCGGGGGTCCAGGGGGGCTCTGCAGGGGCCCTCCGTCCCCCCCCGCCTCCCCCGGCACGGCCAGCAGGGCGGCCACGCAGCGCAGCACGGCGGGCAGCTTACAGAACAACACGTCAGAGCACAAACACATCTCCATCTGAGGGAGAGAGAGGGGAGAGGGGGGGAGAGGAGAGAGTGAAACAGAAGGGAGGATAGAGAGAGGGGGGAGAGGAGAGAGTGAAAGAGAAGGGAGGATAGAGAGAGGGGGGAGAGGAGAGAGTGAAAGAGAAGGGAGGATAGAGAGGGGGGAGAGGGAGAGTGAAAGAGAAGGGAGGATAGAGGGGGTGAGAAAGGGCAGAAAGAAAGAAGAAACAAGATGGTAGAGAACAAAAGGAGAGGGAGAAAAAGTAAGCAAAAAGATAAACAGCAGAAGAGAGAGACAGACAAACAATGAGCTTAAAGCACGTAACGACGGCAAAAAACTGCTAGAACACAGAAGACGGTTCACGGCCGTCGTGGCAACGTTACAGAAACATACGTAGTTGACTGACTGGTAAACGCAGACCTGCTGATGGAATCGGTTACACAAAAGGCAAAGGCGAGAGAGAGGGTGAGAGAAGGGCGTGGGAGGTCTGGATCTTACCTCCGGGACCCCCAGTTTCCGACAGGCAGCGAGGAAGTTCTCAATGTTGAGACGACACTTAGCGGTGCTCAGCTTGGGCTGGGGACGAGGGATTAAGAGGGAGGGAGAAGGTAAAGGAACAGTGCACACTCGCGTCACGATCCACGGTGGAAAAAAAAACATTCTCTCTTAAATCATCCATGCTCGATATGACCAATCGCTGATAAGTGTCGGGGGGGGCTGTGATTGGCTCACCACTGCCGGAGACGGTACGTGGATGATGGAGACGGCGCGCGGCCGCACCTGATTGACCAGCTGGCACAGGATCGTGCCATTGGAAAACGCATCCCCCAGCTCTTCAGGTAGGTTGGTCTTCAACCTGGACTCCAGAGTCTGGAGAGAGAGAGAGAGACGTAGAGATATGGAGACAGACGGTGAGCGAGAGAGGTCAAAAGAGAGAGAGACCACAGAGGCTCGTGTGAACGGGGGTGGTGAGCACGTCAGAGCGAGGGGTCGTTCCGGCGGTACCTTGCGCAGCTGGACAATGTCCGGTCTCTCTTCTCTCGGAGATCGCAGCGTGGAGCGAGACTCACTCCTCCCAGCCTCCACCAGGCTGTGAACAGACCCTGACACAGAGAGAGAGAGGCTGTGAACAGACCCTGACACAGCGAGAGAGAGAGAGAGAGAGAGAGAGAGAGAGGCTGTGAACAGACCCTGACACAGAGAGAGAGAGAGAGAGAGAGAGAGAGGCTGTGAACAGACCCTGACACAAAGAGAGAGAGAGAGAGAGAGAGGCTGTGAACAGACCCTGACACAGAGAGAGAGAGAGAGGCTGTGAACAGACCCTGACACAGAGAGAGAGAGAGAGAGAGAGAGGCTGTGAACAGACCCTGACACAGAGAGAGAGAGAGAGAGAGGCTGTGAACAGACCCTGACACAGAGAGAGAGAGAGAGAGGCTGTGTACTGGAGCTGGACAACAATGAGTCAACACATTCATGGTGTGTGTGTGTGTGTGTGTGTGTTGTAGGCGTACCAGACGTCTTGACACTGCAGCGGGAGGAAGCCCGGAACAGGAAGCTGTTGGGTTTCTGGGCGTGGCCAGGCGGAGACGATGCCTTGGGTGTGGATGGAGCGTCTGACAGAAACACACACACACACTGTGTTGACTCACATCTAAGGAAGTGTGTGTGAGTGTGTGTGTGTGTGTGTGTGCGTGCGCTTTACCTGCTCTGCTAACGGAACGCTGGATCGAGGGCCCATGAGCCAATGAGGGCACTTGGTCGGCACTCTGTGAAGAAGAAGAAAATGCATCCATGACATACATCATCAACATACATACATCACACACACACACATACACACAGGGCACTCCTAGGACTCACCGCACATCGCTGTCGTAGTCCGTTGTGGGAGTGCTGGTGTTCTGGTGATCCACCACTAGATGGAGACACAGACAGCACATGTGTCATCACATGACCTCTAACCCCGTCACTAAGAGCTTCCCCACGCCCACAGTCTCATCAGCCAGGGAGAGCACTCAGGGAACGGACAGAAACACTGAACGCTTCATATCCACTAGGAGCATTTCCCTCCTCGAGATCTCTCTCTCTCTCGCTGGAACCCCTCGTGAGTGAAAGGCCTTACCTCGTGCAACTTCCTGTCTGCGACGGCGTCGTCACATGACTTCCTGTTTTGCCTGCTGTCTTCAGACTGTAAGGACAAGTTTGGAAACCTCGGATTAGATATGGAACATGAACACAGGGGGCTGCCAGTAACCTTGCTCCTACAGAGAGATGCCACAGGGGCCACTGCTGTGTCCAACACAGTAACCCTGCTCCTACAGAGAGATGCCACAGGGGCCACTGCTGTGTCCAACACAGTAACCCTGCTCCTACTGCTGTGTCCAACACGTCTGTTCTCGTTCACCAGGTCACCGTGTTTCACCGAGTGAAACCCCCGCTGCTCAGATATCCCCCCCCGGCCCACACACTGTAAGGCCACCAGCTTGCTTCACTCTACAGGAAGGCTATTCGCCGGAACACTCTCTCTCTTGCGAGGATGTCGCCTTCCCCTCACTCTCCCTACCACAAATTCCATCGCTTCCCTCCCTCTCTCCCTCTCTCCTCACCTGCTGTCCTTGGCCCGCTCTCTCTGCTGCTGCTGGGCTCGCTCTCTCTCCTGCCAGATGAGCAGGGTGCCCGGCTTCCTCCTCTCCTCTCCCAGGGTGGGGCTGGAGGGGGAGGTGGAGGAGCTGGACCAGGACAGGGACTCTGCCCCCGTCTCCACACCGGTCCTGGGAGGAGAGAGAGAGAGAGAGAGAGAGAGAGAGAGAGACAGAGAGAAGAGGGGAAGCGACGGGGAGAGATGGGAGGAGAGATTTCAAGAAAATGACGCGATGTACATCAATTTGATGTGCAGTGAAACGCTTGAATACTGGCCTAAACCAATCCCTATTCATATGAATGAATGATGACTCTGTTGACTTCGCAGGGGCATTCATCTGCCTAAAAGGGAGCTGACTCACAGTGTGGGAAACATGAGCACAGGGTCAACAAACTCCAGATCGCTCCCATTCAACTTTACACGAACAGGGAACCATGACGCGCGGCGCCCCAGACCTATCGCGTCTGAGCGTTCAGGGGCTGCGGTGTCCGGTCACGTGACCGCGAGAGCGGGCTTGGGTCAGGTGATCGCGTGAGGCGTCTGGAAATAGGAGCCCTTCACACTGCCTGACTGACACACTGTCTGGAGACGCAGGTTCTGGGTTCAGAGCCCCGGGGGGCGGTGACGAAGGGGAGGAGCTGGAGAGGAACGCGCGCTTGGTTCGACGTTGTTTGCTTTGCGTCGGCATATGTGAATAGCCTATAGCTGGAAAACACAGCTTAAAAACATGTATCTCTTTTTTCCCCCCTGAAAGACTACACATGCAGGTTCAGAGTGGCAGTGTGTAGGGTCAGTGCATGAGAGTAAATGTTATCCATGGTTAGGGTGAGGGTGGCGTCAGTGGAGGACTGGCTCGCTGTGCGGAGTGAGAACTGCTCTCTGTTGACTTTTCCCAGCTCCTCAAACACTCCTCAAACACCCAGGAATCTGACCTTGCCCAGAGGCTGAGGGAGCGAGAGAGGGAGAGAGAGAGAGATACAGGGTATGTAGTGTACGTACGTAAAACCAACAAAGTATCTTTTTCCACTCTACAGCACTGACTGTCGATAGACTCGGTGTGTGGGTGTGGGTGTGGGTGTGTGTGTGGGCTGAGGGTTTCGAACGCCGCAACCGCCAAACTGCTGAGCGTCCGACCGAAACGCTGGCAGAAACTGTGAAGTGAAGGCTGATCTGCCCCGACACGCACGCCCCTCACACAGACACTCCCTGGCGTTTGGCTGAGGGGGCATTTTCAATCATGTGTGGGGACCATTTTAAGGCTGGGTGGCCTGTACCCCCGTGTGCCTTACCTGCATATGGAGGAGTCGGTTGGGGAAGGAGAACCCTTTTCGTTCCTTTCCTGGAAGCACAACAAAAACAGAGCACACAAGGTCAACCAACCGACCTACTGGACCGGTCTACCAGAAATCATTATTATTGTATTTAAACATTGGGGGCCGATGAGTCACAGACTGTAGGGAGGCCTCCGTACCTGCGGGGGCGCTGTGAGCGGTGGGGTGGGCGGCGCCGTCCTCCCCTCCTCCTCCTCCTCCGTCACACTGCTGTCTATGAAGTCCACCTGCTCCGCCTCGCCGTTGACTGCAGAGGGAGTAGAGGGGGATGAAGACGGGCGGAGAGGAGGAGGAGGAGAAGATCGGCAGAACGGAAGACAAGGACAGGGAGGAGGAGGAGGGCCAGACGAAGGAAGCAAGGGAGAGATGGTAGGAGGAGAGAACAGAGGGAGAGATAAACAGACAGGGTCGGGGGGGGGTAGTGGAGAGAGAGAGAGAGAGAGGAGATATTGCAGACAGACCAATAACAGAGAGGAATGTTAGGGAGTGTATTCAAACAGTGCACCCTTTATTAAAGGATGAGGCAGGGAGGATATGAGAGAGATTGACGACCCTGGGGAGATGGCTCTGAAAGCACACAGGCCCTCATTACATCTAATATGAGGTTGTGTGTGTGTGGGGGTGTGTGTGTGTGTGTGGGTGTGTGGGTGCCCCTCACCTGCGTGGCTCTCCAGAGGGGAGTCCTCCTCCACCTCCTCCTCCAGGTTGCGGTGGTCTCTGGTGAGCTCGGCCAATCGGACGGAGCGCTCCGAGAAGTCGTCTGCAGACTGGTGGTGCGGCCGCGGGGAGAGAGAGAGACGTCAGAGAGAGACGTCAGAGACACACGCACGGCACTTAAAGAGATATGCAGAGTCGATATCAACCAAAGCACACACACACACACACACTACACACACAACACTCACCCAAACACACTACACTCACCCAAACACACACACAAACACACTACACACACCCAAACACACTCACCTCGTTCCCTGACCATCTCTTGCTTCCGCTGTCCACGCTGTTGAAGCCAGAGTCCAGACCTCCGTACGGGCCTGTGAACAGCTCCTGCTCTGACAGACTGACACACACACACGTCAGGAAACACACATCAGAAACACACACCAAGTACACACACACTCACAGGAGAGGCTCCTTCTGAGAACTGATAAGGCCTTGTTGTTCTCAGAGGTTCACCGCTCGTCACTGTTCTAGACCCGCTGCGGTGGGGAGGGGATTTTCCAAAACAACTTTCCAATCCACTTTTCTATTCCGCTTTCTCCCAGAACATCCTCCCATCCATCCTCTTGTTTCCTTCCTTCCCTCCTCGTCAATCCATCCAGGACTCCTTCCCCCCCACCCTCTCCATCCCTCCCTCCCGCTCCAAGCTCTCTTCCTGCCAGCCCTCCACTACCCCTCCCCTCTTTCTCCTCCTCCCCTCCAGCACCTCTCTCCTCCACCCTCCCTCTCCCTCTCCCCCACGCCCCCTCCGGTCTCTCACCAGCTCTTGAAGTCCGTGGGCCGCAGGGCCCGCTCCATGTCCTCCTGGCTCCGCTTGCAGGCCTCCATGTTGAGGTACTTGAAGATGTGGTACTTGCCCTTGGAGCACACGTGGGCGGGCGGCTGCAGCAGGGGGTTGTTGTCCAGGGCGATGCTCTGCAGGTGGCGCAGGTGGCGGTAGCACACGGGCACGTGGGACACGCGGTTGCACGACACGTCGAGGCGCACCAGGGGCAGCTCAGACAGCTCTGACACACACACACACACACACACAGGAAGGGCTGGTTTAAGTCGCTGAGCGGGCTGTCGAGAGCGCTGCCGGCGACTGGACTCTAAACTGGGACCGTGTGAGGTGAGATCAGTTTGAATGTGAGGCTGTCGCTGCAGGCTGACAGGATGCTGCTTCAGCTGGAGGGGGGGGGAGGGCGTTCCAGGGTCACGGTTGAAGAGAATGCTGGTGTGTGTGTGTGTATACAATATGTGTATGTGTGTGTGTGTGTGAGAGTTCAGGTGTGTATAGTACGTGTGTGTACAGTGGGTGTCAGTGCAGATGTGCACCGCACAGTATGTGTGTGTGTGTCTCGTGTGTGTGTGTGTACACAGTGTGTGTGTATGGGGGGGGGTACCTTGGGGCAGCTTGGTCAGCTGGTTCCTCCTCAGGTTGAGGTCTCTCAGACACTCCAGCTGTCCCAGCTCCACCGGCAGAGACTGGAGCTCGTTACAGCTCACATCCTGAGGGAGGGGGGGGGGAAGGGGGGGAGTCCATGGAGAGAGAGGGGGGCGGGGGTCAAGGTGAAGAGGAGAAGATCAAGGGTGAGACCGACAAAAAAGGAGAAGCAAGCTTTCAAAAAGGTACTTTCAAACCAAGAGAAACAACCTCAAATAAGTTACAGGAAGTGAAACGTATAGAGAGAGAGAGACAGAGGAGAGAGAGACGAGGAGAGAGGGTGGAAGAGAGAGAGAGAGAGAGAGAGAGAGAGAGAGGATAAAGAGTCCAGGGAGAACCTAACTCCACCCGTAACCTGAGACCAGTCGGTCTGGGGCGGCGCACAGCCATGATGTGTGTGTGTGTGTGTGTGTGTGTGTGTGTGTGTGTAGGGGAACGTACCAGCTGCCGGAGGTGTGTGAGGGTGTGTATGGAGGGCGGCAGGGAGGACAGCTTGTTGTTGCTGACGATGAGCACCCTCAGAAGGGGCAGCTCACACACCGACAGAGGCAGGCTGGAGAGCAGGTTACGACTGGAAGACACACACACACACCTTAGGTTAGCTTCGGATGATGTCAGTGAGGGCTTGTAGGTGACACATGTCTGTCTGTCTGTGTGTGTGTGTGTGTAAATCTCAGTGTGTGTGTCACCTGAGGTTGAGGTAGGTGAGGGCCTGTAGGTGACCCAGGCTGTGTGTCTGTGTGTGTGTGTGTGTGTATATCTCGCTGTGTTTGTCACCTGAGGTTGAGGTAGGTGAGGGCCTGTAGGTGACCCAGGCTGTCTGTCTGTGTGTGTGTGTGTGTGTGTGTGTGTGTGTGTATGTGTCATTGTGTATATCTGTGTGTGTGTGTGTGTCACCTGAGGTTGAGGTAGGTGAGGGCCTGTAGGTGACCCAGGCTGGGGGTGAGGGAGCGGGCACAGTTGTGGTACAGGCTGAGCGTCTCCAAGGAGATGAACTGACACAGCTCCTCCGGCAGCTCGCACAGTCGGTTCTTGGAAAGGTCTGGAACACAGGGACGATCATGTCAGACCACCACACCCAATCACACCCATCACACCGCTGTGGCAGACGTGATCCGATTAGGGGATTTAGACAAAAACCTCACAGTCATTATTCACTTCCATTGTCCTAGGGTCCTGGATGGATGAGTCATGCATGGAGCACACACAGCACAGACACACACACACTACTGTAGGCTTGTACTGACCTGCAGCCGCTCTCTCTCTCTCCCTATCTCTCTCTGTCTCTCTTTCTGTGCCTGTCTTTCTCTCTCTCTGTGCTTCTCTCTGTATCCGTCTCTCTCTCCATCCCCCTCTCTCTCTCACACACACACACACACACACACACACACACCACACATTCTCAGGCAACGCCTGTCCAAATCATAGCTTGGCCCTGGGTTGTTTTCGGTTCTCTCATACAATATGAATGCGTACGCAGGGAGAGAGGAAAAAACGGAATGATGGACGCCGACCAAAAAAAGACACAAAAGAGCCGAGAGAAACACAGATTACGGAGACAGATCCGGGCCGGCCGAACCAAGTCTATTTCCGACCGCGGACAGTTCCGGGCTTTCCCTATAAATAACCCCCCCTTTGTCTTGAATCATTTCCCGGTCGATCTAGGCCACCTTGCTGAAAGAACACATGTTCGGGTCCACACGGGTCATCCTCCCTTCCTCCCGGTCCCCCTCTCGCCAGCCTTCTTTCTGTCCCTCTACCTGTCTTGCATCCTTTCTTCTGTTCCCTCTCTCCCCCTCCCCCCAGTCTACTCCGACACTGTGATGACGCTCACGCTTCATGCCCCACCACGTCGCACCTTTAATGTCGTTTCGTGGCTTTTCCTTTTTTCCCTTCTTTTTCTCGGTCTGCTCCATCCTCCCCCTCTCCTTCTTTCCCTCTGTCAGCACTTCCCTCCCCCCTCCGTCCCCTCCCTCCTCCCTCCCCTGTGGCCAGTCTTCCCCCCTTTCCTTGTAATGACAGCGGTGCGTTCCTGGGTCGCACTGAGCGCGCTCCGTGGAGGCCCTGTAATTAGCATCTCGTCCCCTCTCCAGAAATATCTCCTGACCCCGTCAACACAGGGCGTGTGAGTGTGTGTGTCTGTGTGAGTGAGTGTGTGTGTTGACTGTGATTGTGTGTGTCTGAATCTGTGTGTGTGTGCACGCAGCCACGACAGAAAAAGAGAAATTCCACGTTCATCCACCACACACACACACACACACACACACCCTTTCCTCGGTCCTGTCTTCTTGCAGCCAGCCATATGCAGCCAACATAGCTGCAGACGACCAGGGAGGGTGGGTGATGGAGCAGATGGATTAGAATAGTGGTGGTGAAGTGGAGCGTACAGATAGGCTGGCCTCCATGTCTGTGTAAGGCTCTGCTCTGGTCTGGTGTGGTCTAGTCTGGGCTGGGTAGTCTGGGCTGGTGTAGTCTGGGCTGGGTGTCTCGGCTGGTGTGAATGTTCCAGGGCTACTGGCTTTAATAAAAAGGTGTTTCATTATCTGCTGCCAGGAGAATGTTCATATGCCCTGATAAAGAGAGCGGCACAGACAGTGTGTGTGTGTGTGTGTGTGTGTGTGTGCCAACATTCCAGCAAAAACTGAACGTGGGTTTGGGTGTGTGCGATCTGGTGGTCCACACAGAAGCTGAGGGCACTGTGTCAGTGTGTGTGTGTGTGTGTGTGTGTGTGTGTGGAACACAGCCAAATATCTGAGCAAGGACTTATTTTGAGTGTGTGTGTGAATTCAATGGCTATGGATGCATGCGTGGCCACACAATGGGGTCTGCGTGCGTGTGTGTCTGCAGTAGCTATGTGAGCAGAGAGAGTGTGTGTGTGTGTGTGTGTGTGTGTCTGCAGTAGCTATGTGAGCAGAGAGAGTGTGTGTGTGTGTCTGCAGTAGCTATGTGAGCAGAGAGAGTGTGTGTGTGTGTCTGCAGTAGCTATGTGAGCAGAGAGAGAGTGTGTGTGTGTGTCTGCAGTAGCTATGTGAGCAGAGAGAGAGTGTGTGTGTGTCTGCAGTAGCTATGTGAGCAGAGAGAGTGTGTGTGTGTGTGTCTGCAGTAGCTATGTGAGCAGAGAGAGAGTGTGTGTGTGTCTGCAGTAGCTATGTGAGCAGAGAGAGTGTGTGTGTGTCTGCAGTAGCTATGTGAGCAGAGAGAGAGTGTGTGTGTGTGTCTGCAGTAGCTATGTGAGCAGAGAGAGTGTGTGTGTGTGTGTCTGCAGTAGCTATGTGAGCAGAGAGAGTGTGTGTGTGTGTCTGCAGTAGCTATGTGAGCAGAGAGAGAGTGTGTGTACACTGTACAGTAGCACACGAGCTCAGTCTTCCCAGCTCCATTGTCCTATCGTATAGCCAGAGGGAGCCAGCAGAACAATGGGACAGGGTCTGAGGGGAGGTGTGTGTGATGGGTCGAGGGGTTAGGGAGGGATAGAGTGTGTGTGGGTGTGTGGGTGTGTGTGTGTGGGGGGTAATCCTGTGTGCTCTCTCGCCCTTCAGCCAAAAAGAAGACTCCTCTTCCCTCATTCCTCTCCGCTCCATTCCCCTGCCCTTTACCCTCCCCCCCCCATCCTTTTTAACCCCCCCCTTTCCTTTAACCCCTCCCCCCCATCCTCACATCCTCTCAGTCCCCATCGCTGGACCAGGTCTCCAGTTCTCACACGGAGGCAGCCTTCTTTTGTCCGCCTGTGTGATTTGGCGAGGAAGTGTTTGGAAACACTTTGTGTTTGCGTCGAAAACAAACACACACACACACACACACACACACAAACACACACAGCCTGAAACGTCAGGAAAGGGATCTGAGATCTGACACGGTGGAACCAGCGAAATAAAAGACCTAAACAGTACAGCAACTGCGACGTTGGGTAGAGAACCATCGATACTCCTGAAATACACCCTTCCTCTTGACCTTCCTAAGGAATCCCAGATCTCATACATGACTGGATGGGAGCCAGCTAGAGACATAGACCCTACATTGAGTTTCCGACAGAGATAGAATGAATCGGTTATCTGTTCTGCGTGTGTCCAAAACAGAACAGCCGTCCATGGAAAGAGCTGGTCACCGAGTATCAGTGTGACTCAGCTGAGCCAAACACACTCGAACGTCCACTAATCCTGACAGTACACACACACGTACACATACACACACATGTACACACACACACGTACACACACACACGTGTCTCCCACAGGCTAGCGATTAACTCCTCACGCCTGAACAGACAAATCCATAAAGGCACCTTCGATGCTAAAGCTGACCTCTACTGACCCCCGATGGGTAACCATGGTGATCGTGCAGATCTGGAGACTTCTAAGACAAAGGGTAACAAACGAGCAAGAGAATGACAAACACGCGCACACACACACACACACACACACACACCTCCCTCCTATTGCCTACCTGTATAATGCAGAACAACCTTAACCATCGCCGTTTCTATAATCATCTTTCTTATTGAGCTCTTTCATCCAACAAGGGATAATTACACAATTACCTAATGACATAGTCCTCTGTGTTAAATGAGGGGGTTAGGGTGTGTGGGGGGGAACACTGAAGGATTCCAGGGACCTGACATCACTGCATGTGTCCCTGGAAGCTCCTATAACCTCCACCCCCCCCCTTTCCACACACACACCCACACACCCACTCACCCACACACACACACACACAGACAGACAGCGCAACCAAGGTTGGGTTACCAAAACAACAGTGGAATTCCTCAGGGGGAGAAGATAAGAGAAGCGAGACCACAGGGCTCCGGTTACATCATCAAAACAGATGGATACACCGCCAGACTGAGGTCACCTGCGCTCCTTACACACCCAGCCGGGACCGTCCTCAACTGGCCCACAGGTGGAGGCAAAACAACCCCGAGCGATCGCACGTCGCTGGCGACGGGGGCGTTTTAGCCGACGTGCTGAGGCCACTCCGAGGGCTGATGACTTTGTGCACGCTAGTTGTCGGAAGACACGCGCGCCGCACATCCACTACCCTCGATGCTTCGATCTGGCCGAAGCCCCTCTTCAAACCCCCCCCACGTTCCTCTTTAATAGCCTGTGCGCTTTGTTTGGGACTACGTTTCACGTTGCTGTCCAAGCACATTAGCGGATAATCTATTTGAGGAAGCCGTTCTAAGCGCGGGGTGCTGTGGACAGGCATCCGTTAAGTTGATTGTCGGGCTCAGGCCTGCTCATGCGCGATGAGCCGGACCTCCCCTCCCTTATGGTGCCCGTTGGGATAATTAGTCGCCATGGCGAATACACCCTCCCCTCGGTGGGCTCGGCTGTCGACCCGGCTGGGCCGTGGCCAGGGCTCACACACACCTGTGTGTGTGTGTGTGTGTGTGTCATCGCCTCTCAAGCATGGCACCGCTGAGTGATTGTGTGTGTGTGTGTGTGTGTGTGTGTCTCTGTTTGTGGTGAAGCGTGAAGCGGTGTGTGAGGCTGCTTCTGGGACTGGAGAGGAGACACGGAGTGTGGGACCTGGGCTGGAGGAGCACGCAGCAGCTGAGATTCACGACGGGATTTCTGCAGCTGATCCGCAGATTGAAGGACAGGGGCTGGGGAGAGAGAGAGAGGGGGGAGGGGGCATGCAGAGACAGAGAACCTAAGACATGGTCTGTCCTGAAAAAAATGATTCTGAGAGAGAGAGAGGGCCCACCTGCTACTTTCAGACCTTCGTGTCTCTGCTCTGCTCTCACAAACGGACCGGTGGATGATTACTCAAAGCTGATTAGCGCGTCGAGAGGCCTCAGAGCTGAAGAACTCACTCTCCCAGTCTCACTGTGCAGCTCAGCTCTGTGTGTGTGTGTGTGTGTCCAAATGCGCGGAGCGGGGGTGATTTACTCTCCGTCACGTCGCCAAGAAACTTCACACTCCTAAGGCCTCAGCACGACACTGAAACCCAAGGAAAAGGGGGAGAGCTAGGGCCTCACTGCGTGTGTGAGGATCTGTGTGTGTCGTGGTCTGTGTGTGTGTGTGTGTGTGTGTGTGTTACACTCAAGGGAAAGATCAGGTACTTATTTGACACAGGGGGGGGATGGGAGAAAGAGGGGAGGTGCAAGGATCTGGAAGGGAGGGAGGAGAGAGAGAAAGGGACTGAACAACAGAGCTGAGATAATGCCAGTGCGAGGGCACGGACAAAAGGCACCAAAAAAGAAAGGAGGGAGGAGGAGGAAAAAAGGGGCAGAACACAACAGGCTAGGCTTGCCCAAACACAACAGAACCGAAGAGGAGGAGGAGGATGACTCGACAGTTGGTGACAGGTCTGAACCCTTCGGCCGGGGCTCGGGAACGAGTTCGAGCTCTCCTGACGCACACGCTTGGGGGGTGTGGGAGGGCCGCCGGTCCACAGTCCTTCTCAGCGCTTCCCTTTCACCATGGAGATCAAACGACACACCGCTCGGGCTAAAGTGACCGTCTTATAAATGGCTGCACTAAACAAAATGGGGATGTAAAAGCTTCCCTGCTAATAGGTGATGGTTAGGGTGGAGTCGCCCCACACGGCCTGGAGTGTCTGGGGTGCGATGACTATCATCACGTAGAATGATCACTGTCATTTCAACAATCCCCTTCTGCCAAACCTACCAGAGTCCTCCAACTTGTATTCTCCAACACTGTGTGTGTGTATAACGGGTGTGTGTATCGTGCGTGTGCGTGTGTGTGACAGAGATACAGAGAGATCCATCTCCTCAGCTGGTGTTTACCTCTCGTGTGTCATGCGTTGCCAACGACAACACGGACGTTCAGAAACCTCCCCCTGCGAGGTGCTTTCACCAAACAGGATGTGGCGCTGTAACTTCCTGTCTCGGCGGTGTGGCAGTATTGCACACTCGGGTCTCGGTGCAGAGTTTCCCGCAGCACTTTGCAGTTAAGGCGGCCGCCTAAGCAACACACGCCTGACGCCTTAACTATGTTGTCAAACTCGTCCTTTTTCTCCCTTCCATTCCAAAACGCCAGTCTCCCTTCTCTGCAGAACGCATTAGTCTATCGCACAAACTATCCCCGGTCTGACAGCAAATCACACCCTACCACCTTAACGAACACATTTCCTGTGGGAAACCCTGCAGTGTGTAAGGCAGGTACTGGTGAGGCCATGGTTGGTGTGGACTGGGCGATAGCCTGTCGTAGGAGTATGCAAATGCATGCTGGTGAGTAATAGTAGTGGATTTGCACAAGGGGAAATGTCCTCCTCGAATCTGTGAGTGAGTGAGAGAGAGAGACTGTGTGTGAATACGGACGGTACTGAACCTGCGGGTGAAGCCACACCCTCAGCGCGTGTCATTTCAGCTCTCTCTCTCTCTTTTGGCCTTTTTGGACAGCGACAGTTCCAGACAGACAGGAAGTGTACGGGAGAAAGAGAGGGGAAGACAGACGCGGAAAGAGCCGGAATAGAACCGGGGCTGGCTGCGTGTGCGGGCCCTCAGCCCGGCGAGCTGTGTGTCGTTAGCAAGCGTGCGTGCGTGTCTCATTGTGCGCGGTCATCCAGCCGTCCCAGCAGGGTGACAGGGACCCTGCGGTGAGCTGAGCTAATCCCCAAGGCAGGTTGACCTCGCTGGGTCGTCAGTCACGGTGCAGCCGGGGTCAAGCTTGGGGATTTAACCTTCCAAACTCTCCACCTCGGCATCCAACGCTGCCTCTTTGCAAACCTGCACCCCCTCCCCTCCTCCTCCTCCTCCTCCTCTCTACTCTTTCATCCCCCTCTCCTTCCTCCACATCACCCTCCCCCTCCCCTCATTTGTTCAGTCCCTTTCTCTCTTTTCGCCTGTTTAACTTTACCACTCTTACCACTTCTTCCTTCCTTCCTCTCCTTGGCTTGTTTTAGCTGCCATATGCAAAGGCCCTCAGTTCTGCCATGCAAAAGGGTGATTGGCTACACCACACCACAGAGCGAGAGAAGCAGGAACTAACCTAGCTCCTAGCTCCTAGCTCCTAGCACTGTGTGCCAGACAGAGGACTCAAGTCACCATTGCTCATGTGACTTGAGCGTGTACATCTAGCTGTTAAGAGTTTGAGGAACTGCGTGTCGTGCAGATGTCCTAACACACGATATATTACACAAAGATCACAAGCATAAACCACAGTCATAAGAGAACAGAGATGGATATCAAAGCGACCCAGGAGGATTTGGCCCCTGTTAGTCCTCGACACATGCTGCATTTGTGAAACATCACACGCTGTGCGAGAGGGTTTCCACCCCGCCAACGGAACAGGGCTCCCGCCGCCGGAGAGACAAGAATGTGACCGACAGATGGACGCCTGCATGGAAAGTGTGAAAGTCCTTCGATTGCTATAGCAACTGGCATGGCGAGATACTGAAGAGGTTGGCGGCTGATGAAATGAGTGACTTCATTACAAACATCAACAGCGGAGATACTACATCCTCTCTCTGATGGGAGCGGCGTGGTTTAGCTCTGCGGTTCAAGTCCTGGTTCAGTGGAACACAGATGCGCGGCCCAAACCGTAAGGTCACAGAAACTCCCCTCGGTTTCCATGTCGATCTAGTTAAAGAGAGAGTGTTCCAGCGTGAGGGATCGCCGGGGTTTGATGAACACTGAAGTGAATTCATTATCCTGGCAGTGGCAGCCTGTAATCCTCAATGTTCTGTCTGACTGGACTAAGCCACTGGGACTGCTGTGGCAGGGGCTGTTGCTCTCGCGCACACACACACAGACACACATACTTCCACCCTCTACACACACACACACTTCCACCCTCTACACACACACACTTCCACCCTCTACACACACACACACACACACACACTTCCACCCTCTACACACACACCAAAGGACACACATGGCACACAGACATGCGTAAACACATGCCACCCTTGCTCTCCGCAACAGACACACATGCTACCTCTCTCTCTCTCTGTCTGATTCTCTGTCTCTCTCTCTCCGTCTGTCTCTCTCCGTCTGTCTCTCTCTCTCTCTCTCTGTCTGATCTCGTCTGTCTCTCTCCGTCTGTCTCTCTCTCTCGTCTGTCTCTCTCCGTCTGTCTCTCTCTCGTCTGTCTCTCTGTCTCTGTCTGTCTCTCTCCGTCTGTCTCTCTCCGTCTGTCTCTCTCCGTCTGTCTCTCTCCGTCTGTCTCTCTCCGTCTGTCTCTCCGTCTGTCTCTCTCCGTCTGTCTCTCTCCGTCTGTCTCTCTCCGTCTGTCTCTCTCGTCTGTCTCTCTCTCTCTCGTCTGTCTGTCTCTCTGATCTCTCTCTGTCTGTCTCTGTCTCTCTCTCTCTCTCTGTCTCTCTCTCTCTCTCTCTCTCTCTGTCTCTCGTCTCTCTCTCCATCAAGCCCCACCAGGCCCGGCCCCCTACAGACTCCCTCATGTACAGTGGGGCCCAGTGAATCAACCATCTGGACACACCAAAGTCAACACCCTAGGAGCTAATGGTTCTCTGTTACATAAGACAGACACACACACACACACACAGACACAGGACACAGACACACACACACACAGAGCAGAGCCCGCTTTCATTATTCACCAACCAAACAGACCTGGGGGTCGACTGACGCCATGATCTTATTTACACACGCTCTTCTAACGCCACACACGGGGCGCTGACAGATACAGACAGGCGTCTGGTCGGGCCCTCTGATAGGACCATTACCTAATGGTTAGTCGAGAGGCCTGCAGGGACGCTGGTAATCCACTCTCAATAATGTAGGCTACAGGCTTGTAAAGAGAATGTACATCATAGGGCGTATTGACAAAGGTAACGTGAGGTCACTGCATTTATCAACTGTTACAGCAGCAGGATCTCCGAACGAGAGGAAGTTGTTTGCGTTTTGCTCAACCTGCTATGTTGAGGCAGACTGAGCTGTTTGAATGTACTAACGGGTTAAGTGACAACCGGGTTTGCTAACCCTAACCCACACACATCACCGTTTGTGACAGTCTATGCTCATGACATGTCAGGGAGTCAGCACAAAAAGTTGGTGACTAGCTAGTAACGACTGTCTGTTCTTTTGACTCCCTCTCATTAAGTCCCTGAGGTGTGCGGGCCTAGACACACACACACACACACACACAACGCCTGGAGAGCAGGACTCAGAATGCCATGTTTGGACTGCCGGTTGCCAGACAACCCTGAATTCTGGTTGTGAGTCAGAGAGGAGCCCAGGGTGCACCATTATCTCCGGTTGCCAAACAGAGGGTGGTGACCTTTTTCCCAAACCTGGCAACCCTGCTGGGCTACAGCACACAAGAGAAGCTAAGTGAGGGAGTGATGAGGTTTTATGGGGATGTTTACGAGCTAAGCTAAAGTAGCAGGCCGTTTGGTACGACAGTGGGCTCTCGCTCTGTTTCCGTGGGGTTTCGAGACTCACGGTGAAATGGAGAGGCTGTTGTGGTGCTCAGGTCTCCTTCCCTCCCCTTGCTCTTTTTCCTCCTTTCTCCCAGGGGAGCAAGAGGGATTCCCTTCACCATCTGCTCTGATAGAGAGTACACCAACAGGGCTTAGAGAGAGAGGGAGGGAGAGGGAGGAGGAGAGAGGGAGAGCGAAAGAGAGAGAGAAAGAGAGGGAGGGAGGGAGAGGGAGGAGGAGAGAGGGAGAGCAAAAGAGAGAGAGAAAGAGAGAGCCAGAGACAGCGAGGGAGGGTGAGGGAGAGCCAGAAAAACAGACAGAGGGGAGTGAGGGAGTGTGAGAGAGGGAAGAAGAGAGGGGAGGGGGGGGATGAGTGTGAGAAATACTGTCCACACACTCAGAGACAGTGAACAGTGCAGACAGTGACAGAGCGCGTGAAGCAGGAACGGAGAGACGCAGAACGGCACCGGGCTTCGGAAGAAGCAGAGAAAGCAGAAGTGTGCGAGAGTGAAAAAACAAAACGAGCACACCACATCCGCAGAAGGGTGGAAAGGGCTGCTTGGAGGGAGGGGGGGAAGGGGGGTGCTCCAAGAAGAGCGATCGCATACACACAGCCTCGGAATGCGCGCACACGTGCACTCAAAGTGACACAGAACAGATGCAAACAACTGACACACACAGAGCAGTACACACACACACCCCCACTACACAGACACCACACAGCAAGCTCAAAACAAGCAGAGACTCTTGCGCAACATCATTAAAAGCTACAAAATTGTTTTAACCAGCGAATCACAGTTTTCAAAGGAAGTGGAAAAACAGGGGCTGAACTCCAGCAGGACTACAAAGTGTTTCTAGTCTGTGGGGGCTGGAACACCAAACTATTTTGGTAAACAGTTTTAGGCCAGGACTGGGGAAACAAATGAGGTGAGGGAGGGAGAAGTGGAGAACTTGGACTAAGTGACAGTACCCTCAATTGCCATGGCGACATAGAGACTGGACTTGGATGTCCTGGCACTGGTGTGTCATAGAAAAGAGAGGGCAAGAGAGAAACAAATCACGCGAGCGTTGCTTCTAGAAGGGACTTTTGAGTCGTCTGTGTGGGGTCATCAATAAAGTTTGATCAATTCAAACCTCCAATAAGGAAGACGTTTCCAGGAAACATACTAAGGGACATACTAGTTTGACCGTTGGAAAAAAAAGCCCAGCCAACAGTAAATAGAGGCCTATTAACCAAGTTGCTTTCAATGGGCGGTGAATCATCATTACTCACACGAGCCTAAGCTGAAAGGAAATATTTGGACGAGGGGAAATGAACACAACCTTTTAAAAACACCATCTGCATAATTTGCGATAAGAATAGTCCAGTGCTCCCCAGAATGCCTTTTAAGAGCTGTCTGTGAACGCGCTGAGGGCAAACGCTAAGAGTAGTTTAATTGTTTTGGACGGGGAATCGTTACTTACAGGCGTTTGTACATCTCCTGGAATGTTAATGTGCGTTCACACACCTCCATGTGGGCACGGTTCCCATGACAACAGCTTGCAGTGTGTACGGGCTATCAGCAGTCATGGAACCGGAACACCAGAACAGTCTGGTCTCTAAAACGAAACACGCGCAAACACACTTACTTACACCTACTTAAACACCACGAGAGAGAGAGATGAGTATCACATATCACTCACGGGCCCTCTTCATTTGGAATTGCATGCAAATGGAGTTCAATGGTGTCTCTTGGCCTAGATATCTACCTAGAAGGCCAACTACTGCCAAAACAAAGCCTCGATCCCCCTCCAGCACCAGCATGCAGACAGCACATCACTTTGGACGAGACAGATTGACCGAAAAGGATTGATTTTATTGGAAAATGTAAAAACTCATGAGCCAGTGCATCGAGACAGAACTACAGCGTAGAGACATAGTAATCCAGATAATCCCATAGGCAGGACACAGATAGTAGTGCACATAGGACAGATAGTATACAGAGAGAACTATGAGAGAGAGAACGGGCGAAGGAGCTAGAGACGGTTAGGGAGCGAAAGAGAGAAGGACAGAACTGGAAGGGGGGGGAAAGAGAGGTGGAGAACTACAGACTCAGACAGGCTCGGGGGACGGGAGGGGAGAGAGAGAGAAACAGGCACATAAAAAGCATGACTCAGACAATGCAACGGGGTAACAAAGAGAAAGAGAGGGGGGAGGAGAGAGAGGGGGAAGAGAGAGGGGGAAGAGAGGGGAAAGAAATAGAGACAGGGAGAGGGAGACAGCAGAGAGGGAGACAGCAGAGAGAGAGAGGGAAACAGCAGAGAGAGAGAGAGGGGGAGAGACAGCAGAGAGAGAGAGAGAGAGAGAGAGAGAGAGAGAGAGAGAGAGAGTGAGAGACAGCAGAGAGAGTGAGACAGTGAGGATTCCAGCTCAAGTGATGAAACCCCTTTTACGGGAACAGGATGACAATACAAGCAGTGACACAAGCCACCACCCCCCCTCCCCCCATTCATTATTTTATATCTCAGCTGCTAGGGTGATTAGTTGTGGTATGAGGTGTGTCTCTTAGCTCCCCAGTGCCCGCCCCCCCCCCTCTCTCTCTCTCTCTCTCTCTCTCTCTCTCTCTCCTGTTCCCCTCTTTCTCTCAACAAGAAGCTCTTGTCTCCAAGCGCCCCAGGAGGTCATATGAGTGGAGGTCTGAGAAGCAAAAAAAAACAAGCAGGCTTATTTATTAACTTTGCGCACACTTCCCCAGCACCAACATGTCCCCCAGTACAGTAGGGGACCGTAGAAAGTAACAACAACAGAAAATAACTCATAACTACACTGTCGTCGTCCCGTCCCCGTCCCCCCACAAGCTTTCTCAATATCATTCCTCCCCCTCTTTGTTCTTCAATGTCATCCTAGTCTTGGGGAGCTAGAAACACTGGTTTATATTAAACCCCCACATGCCACTGAACAGCCATGGCCTGGTGGTCATCGTTTCGGGGGTCTGTTTTGAGAGGGGCCGAGGCAGGAGAGATGCACACAGCTGGGCTTTGTTCACTGGGGCGCGACTGTGCTTACTGGCAGAAACCTTCTCCGGTCGAGCCAAGGGGTGCGTGTGTGTGTGTGTGTGTGTGTGTGTGTGGTGTGTGTGGGGGGGGGGTGTTGGTGTGTGTGTATGAACCTCTGACCTTCCTGACAGGAAGTTCCTCCAGAACAGAGCACGGAGAGAGAGAGAGAGAGAGAGAGAGAAGGGAGAGAGAGCTACTGTTATCATAAATACCATAAGGCTTTCTCTCCCTCACGCCAAGATTCTGCTAAAGACAGATTCCACCATTTCTGCTGTTTCTGCTACCTAAAAGCTTTGGAACCTGTGGTGAATTCTCGGTAGATTTCCGCAGGTTGCTCCAAAGATGGTGGCGCCATCGCTCAACACATAAGGTGTTCGCTAATCAAATCTGAAATGGTTCATAGGACTCGGTCATCTTTGAAGACCCATGGCTGCCAGCATGGACATTGAGGTCCCGTTGAAACGATGGATTCGGGAAGGGAAGATGTTGACATGACGACTACCCAGGGGGAATGCCATACCCGGTGAAGCTTACCCAATGCACAGGCCAGGACAGCGCTCATATTTCTCGTTGGTTCAGTAAATTAGCCAAGTAATCTTTCTTCACAACACACGTAGGCCTACATGTTTGCACATGCAGCAAAACAACAGTTTGAACCAGAAGATGCCGACTCCAGCTTTTACATGAGGACAGGACCATTGTGCCATAGTGCGACTAGACAGGAAAGGGAGGTGGTGTGTGTGTGTGATAGCAGGAGAAGCAGACACCTACACTTATCTCAAATGTGCACGTACAAGGTAGGCCTATGCTGAGAGTGGAGCAGGATGTTATCAGGTTCAAATACACGCTGATGAAAAAATAAATAAAAGTATGTTGGACAAAAGGTCGAACAGGCTTTGCCATGACCAAATGTAAACAATCTCACATCAAAAAGGTGGTTGGGTTGACAGAAAGCAGTCTGAACACCATTAACAAAAATAAACGTTAGTTTATCAGTTTGCCATACTTTCTCTTGGTTTATACATACACAGATTAACCTCCCTTTAGAAAAACATTTGCACATCAAGATAGTGTTTTGTGAGAAATTGGATGCATCAATCACTTCAATATCTATACCACTTGCCAGCTTGGGCGCCAGCTGTGTGTGTGTGTTTTCAAGGCCTGCCCTCCAGTCCTCACCAGAACAGGGAATTGGACCTTTCAGCAGATGGTCATAATTATATCGGTGCACCGAGAGCTAGCTCTTGCTAGCTAGATTGATTTCAACAACCTGGATTGGCTAATCCTCTTTCAACAAAGCGAGGCCCAGTTACTTCTGCTAATCCACACTTTCAACCGCACGCATTTTACTGCCCATTTTAGACAATTATCGAAAACTCAGCAAGGTTGTCATCTATGGAGATAGCATTGACAATGCGCAGTCACTCCAACAAACGCTAAACTAGTAACTATGTTTTTTTTCTAATTGGTTGCCAAGATGCTCTGAAATTATTTACAAAACAAGAGTGTCACTAACAGGAAGAGAAGGCGAAAACTTGCGGAAAACAAACAAGATAGAACAAAGTTTGTCAATAAACTAATCAAATATTGTGTTTCAGGAGTAGGTACATTTCCTAGTTCTACATGTTAAAAGAAAATACACGTTGAGGCCAGAACCTGCTCATGGACGTTTGAACTCTGTAGATGCCGTATCTAGCTGTTAACACGGGATGTACCGTTCGAGGAAGCAAAGCAGGTGACAAACAAAAGACCATTCTGCTTCTTCGTGGACTGCTATTGTGTGTTGAATTGACCACATTGTTTGGGGCAACAAAAGACAAACCAGCAACTCACCTGCATAAGTAATGTCTGATAAATCATGGTTCCTGGCGGTTCTGGGAAATTCCTTCAATTTACGGTTCGACAAGTTCAGAGCCCCGCTCGCAGCAGCCTCCTCGAGCGCCTTCTCCACGCTCCGGCTGGCCGCTATTGTCGCCGGCAGCTGGGCACCATCCCCAGCAGCCATGTAATATAGATATACCTCCTTTGTTACTTTCTTTGAAGCCGTCTTTCTACTTTCATGCCCTTAGAGACAACTTCCAAATGGTGTCCCCCCGATAGACAACCTAAAAAGTACGACAATAAATCCGACAAAGGCGAGGTAATTCTCTTATTTCACTACGAACACGACTCTCCACGCTCACACCACGAGAAAGCGGTACTACTAGCTGTCAATCTTCGGGAGGGGTGCAGCATCGCGAGCGAGCGCACTCAACGGAGAAGCAGTGGGAGTGGCTACGAAAAGAAGGGTTTTGATTGGCAGCCGGTACAACACCCAAACTCCACAGAGACATACGGACTCAAGGCGGGGTTTCAAGAAAGGGGCGTACATGTTGAATAATTTCTGGATGAGTGAAATTACATTGATGGCTATATAAACCAATAATTTACAGAAGGAATGAACCAATCACGAATGGCAGGGCTCTCGAAGGGGGAGGCAGCCAGGTATCCTCATTCACATCGTTTTTCATGAATCACAACCAATTACATTCTTAGTTTTGTTATTATGTTTAACAAGAATGTTTGCCTCCAGGGCAATTATATTCTGCAGACCTCTTAAAGTTAATGTAACATCATTGACTGACAACTCACCCTAGTTTGTCACACAGATTATAGATTTGGTGTTTTCCACGGTTTTAGCCATGGTGAAGCTTGGTAAATCCACGCTGGATAAAATATTGACATGTCATTAGCCTAATCCTTCTTTGTGTGTGTAGTTTGTGTGCGTGTGTGCGTGTGTGTGTGTGTGTAAGTGTGTCAGGATGTGAGAGCAATGTCAGGCTAGCAGGTCTGTATTGTTCTTCATACCCTCATGTGGGTTTTGTTCCGGCTCTCTCCTTCCCCATGGCCAGATGACTGCCCCCCACATCCCCTCACTCTGCGCCGTAAACATCTATTAAAACAGTCTCAAGCCCCCCCCACCCTCCCCTCCCTTCCTCCCATCCTTCCCTCTTCTCTCACTCTCACTTTTCTCTATTCCTCCCTCCATCCCTCCACACATCCCTCCTTCCCCAGTGTCCCATTGGACCATCTGTCAGCTTCCTGGTGTGCTGCTCACAGCTGGGGAGAAAGCTAAGAGGTCGGGGGTGCTTGTGCACTTTCACTAAACACACACACACGGGCACGCACACGCGGGCACGCACATTACCGCAAATACCATCCATTAACAGCCACTAGTTAACCCCCATATCTTACTGGACGTTAAAGAGATTATCACAGAACATTAGACCCCCTGCTCGGCCACAGCATATTTTCTCTCCATTTTACTTGTGATTTATATACACACTGTTATGATGCAGCTCTATAAGTTGTACACTTTTCATGAAACACAGGGCTTAAAGACGACTGGAGAGGGTACTGCTATCAGAACACGAAAATATCTAATAATACATTAGTTTTGCCAATATATTACTATGTCATTCTAGGGATTTAAAGGGTTAGTCAAATAAACGTCCAAATTAGAACAGCACCAATAGAGCTAGTTCCAAATATGTGTGGGATTTGTCCCTGGGACGTACCACTTTATTCACATGGGGGGGAAATTGGGTCAGGAAATCAACAACAGGCCCACAATGCCCCTGGGAACAACACGAGGATGGGAGGGTTATGAGTAGGGAGAGCACAGAGGAAGAGAGGGGTTAGATAGAGACCGAGCGTGAGAACGAGTGATGTCATATTTGTAACCTCTACCACCCCTGGATAAAAAGATGCATGTGGGACCGAGAAAAATAGAGTGGGAAAGTTTAGGGGAAATTGGGATTGAAGGGGCTCGATTAAACAGAGAAAGACCAGGACATTTGCCTTCGCAAACCAAACTTTACACAGTCATGGAGAGTGGATAGTCCACTGCTGGTTTGAATGGCTGGCAGCAGCACCATGACTTGGACATCCCATCCTTTGATTGGTCACAGTCCGAAAGCATTACATCATCACTAATGCATTTGGGTCAATGAGGCCTGTGAATATTCATGTTCATTAGTGAGCACAATGTGCTTACTACGCCACCTTCTTTGTTTTGAACCAGTGGTCTTTCCTAGGAACGTCACTTTTCACAGGATGTAATAGCAAGACTGGTACTGTAATGATTGTATGTGCGTGTGTCCATGTTATGTATGCATTTGTGTGTGGCTTTCAAAAGACACTACACATGTGGGTTGACTTAACATCAACGAGCAGAATGGACAGTTTTTGAATACACATGTTTTAACCTTGCTGCTTCAGGGTAATCATTTGAGTCATTTTACTGTGATTCAAGAGTTGTCATTTGAAAGAGAAAGTGTACGCAAATGACAGGGTTAAAGGCTGGTAGGAGGGAGATAAAGGGTGAATAGGTGAGTGAGTGATTGATGGAGAGACAAAAAGGGCAACTTAAGCGTAGAGAGAGACTGAACAGGGGAAGACCAGTGACAGATGGGACCGAGAAAAAGGGGAGAGGAGAAGAAGAAAAGGACCCAGAGATTAAAAGAGTGTCATAAATAGTAGGAAAAAAAAGTGCACAAGCATGGTAAATCTCCAGAGGGAGGGACAGCAGGAGGCAGAAAGTGAGGGGATAGAGGGAGAGAGTGAATGACTGGCTGCTGAAAGAGGAGAACGGCTGGGAACGAGTGGTATGCCAGTGGACGTGACCAGCCATCCACCAGCTGTGCATGTTGTGTGAGGGCGGACACACACACACACACACACACAAACACACACACAAACACACACACACACACACACACACACACACACACACACACACACACACACACACACACACACACACACACACACACACACACACACAGAGACACACGAGCCACACTAGCTGGAGCCTGTGGCACATTAACACTGCAATGGAAGGAGGCCTCTCTCACTATCTGGTTACCACACTGAAGAGTCCCTCACTTCAATACACACGCTTATTCTAAATCTCCATTAACAGTTTTGCGACATCATGACTTTGGTATAATGACTGTCCAAAGCATAAGCACACTGTCATTATGACATCACAGAAATACATAGTTCTAAAAGAACTGTTGTCATGCGGAATTCTACAACTCCGAACAACAAAGTAGATGTTCAGAAACATGTACAATCAGACCATTGGACACAAGCAAGAAGTGTGCCATTTATGTTGAACTGGGGAATAATATCTCTAAAAGTTTGTCCAAAACAATGTGGGAAGCTTCAAACACGCTGGAGATTAGGCTGCGGTCACGCTCCTTCGAGAGACAGATGGGAACATCACCAAAGGTCAGGAGACATCACTTAGAAAGGTCAAACATTTGAGAAATCATGTCAATTGAAAATGTAATTATTCATTGATCTGTTTGATTTGTCCAACTAAATCTAGCGAAAGAAAAGAAGGACTATGTCTTCAACTCTTGAGGAAACACAACATACGGCATCCATCCAGTCTTTGCCACCTGAACTAGTGAGATTTTCTAACTTCCTATTTTCCACATCCTGGACACACTGTCCTCCATAGACATGGGTCTGAAAGGTCTATTCATCTAAAATAGTGACACATTATTAACTATGATTAACATTCTTGTTTGTAACTAATGGGCCTAGTAAGGGTAGAAATGAGACATATATTAATATGTTACTGTACATGTTGTGTATCTTAACTACATGAAATGTGGACATGACACTCTTTAGACCACCGTTTCCCTAGAAACCATCATAACTCAAAATGGATGACCATGTCACGTGTGTTGTGACATCTGCTTGTTTTGTTCCACAGCTGGAGGAAGTACTGAAGCAAGTGTCCGTTACTGATGTCATTTCCTTCGGTGCCACCTGCCGGGCATTCCACGATCTGAGCCTAAGCCCCGCCCTCTGGAAACAAATATACTATTCCCGGGTAGCCAGGCCATACCCCTTCAAGGACACGCCCCCTGACTGGCGAAGGGTGACCATCATGAAACGTGAGAGGGACTAACCGGGGATAAAGTCCAGCTGTTTTTAGAACAGCTGTGTTGACCAAGAACGTGTCCAAAAAGTGACCAAACAATAACCTCAACAAAAGCATTCACGCTGAGTTTCCAACAGTCAAGAAAACAACTCTGACACATATTCCATTCTCACACACACACCCTCATTTCCACTCATTAACTGAACAACCCCCCCCCGCCCCTCCTCCCCCCGTTCCCTCACCCCACAGACACCCAGAGCCTGCTGATGCAGCGCCTGACCCCGGGGAGCTCCAGGGGGAGTCCCCCCTACTTCCCCGGCAGCGTGATGCGGGCCAGCGCCCCGCCCCAGGCCCTGGGCTACAGGCGGGCGCTGCCCACCAAGGACCACGAGCTGCTGTGGGACGAGCAGGGCACCATCTTCCTGCTGAGCAAGGCAGAGCCGGCCCTCTGGCCGCAGGGCCTCGCCGCCGGGCGCCTGCAACGCCACAGCTCCAGCCACGTGCTCTGCCAGGGCGCCAAAGACGTGAGACGGGGCGCTGGGTTCGGTGGGGTGGGGCTAGCTGTGGGGTGGGGGAGTTGGATTAGAGGTGGGGGGTTGTGAGGTTGGACTTTGTAGTGGTATATGATCTTTTTACGATTGAAACCCCCAAGATACCCCCAAAAATACCCTGACGTCCGTTCAGCCTGTCTAACCTGGCTCTCTCTCTCCTGTCATCTCGTACCCTCTCGCCCCTCAGTTTTCCGTGGACCCCCGCAGTGACGTCTCCTGCCGCAAGTACATCTACGTCCTGGTGACCCGCTCCAGACCCGCCCCCCTGGGCTCCGAAGGCCCGCCCCCACGCTGTGACTGTGTGGAGGTCTACCAGCAGGACATCAGGACCAAGGTGTTTCGCATGACCTTTCACCCCTCCCTCAGCTTCACCCAGATCCGAGTCATGGGCTCCGAGGCCCACAGGACTCTGCTGCTGCTCACCGGTCAGTCCCAGAACAGGAAGTCTCTCTGATTGGCCGATATTAATAGATGCTTTATTATTTATATATATAAACTCAGACGTATGATTATTTTCACATTGCGTGATGATAAGCACACTTTTTCAACTGCTCACTCGCTCTAGCTCTTCTCCTATCTCTCTCTCTCAATTTACGTTCAGTCATTTAGTTGTTAAACATCGTCCCTCCTCCTCTCCCCGTCTCAGCCACAGGGAAGGTGTACGCTCTCTCGGTGAACGAGACCCAGCTCACCACACCACCCTCCTACACGGTGCAGCTGGCCCTGAGGAAGATCAGCACCTCCCTGCCCCAGCTGCCCATCGCTCAGATCCACACCAGCTGCAGGAGCGCCCTCTACCTGACCGGTACGGAACAGCATTGAAAAAATACATGGAAATAGAAAAGCATAGCACATGAAGATACGATACAACACAAAACAATACAACTCAATTCAAAACAGTTCAATCATTATGTTTACATTAGCTCCAAGATTGCATTTGCTGACCTACGTTCTCTTCTTTCTCAGTGGAAGGTTCAGTCTTCATGGAGGTGAACTCTCCAGGTGTGTACCACACCCTGTTTGGAACACAGCTGGGCTACGATCCCCGTGACGTCCATGTTCCTCTGCCTCTCTCTCTGCCCTTCAAGGTACTGGTACTAGGCACAAGCACACACACACACAAACAGCTTGAAGTTGAATTCAATCTCAAAAGTCAAACAGATGATTTCTACAGGTTACTGTGTCTAACCTGTTGTATTCACCCTCCTCCTCCTCCTTTCCCTTTGCTCCTTGACCTTTGACCTGTGGTGTTGCCAGGTGGTGAGGTGCTCTCTGGGGCTGAGCCACCTCTGTCTGCTGGATGACTGTGGGCGCATGTTCATGCAAGGGAGCAACCGCTACGGTCAGCTTGGCACCGGAGACAAGATCGACCGCGGACAGCCCACCCAGGTGTGTGTGTGTGTTCGGGTCATACACTTCCTGTTCACTGGTTTCAACAACTGACTGACATTTGTTTTTTATAGAATTGAGTTCTGTACTGAATGACTGTGCTTCACTGTGACTGTGGCTCCGACATCACATCCTATAAAGTTAGTCATCTATCCCACCACCCCTCCTCCTCCCCAGGTGGCGCTGTCTCTGATTCCAGTGGATGTGTGGTGTGGGCTGAACCACTCCCTGGCCCTGCTGCAGGCGGAGTCAGGCTCCAAGGAGGTGCAAGGGTGTGGGTGTGGAGCGGGCGGCCGTCTGCCCGGGTGCTGCAAGGGCAGCGCCGTGTTCGTCAAGCTTAGCGTTAGGGTGAGTCAGCCTTCTTTTCCTTTCGGGATGAAAAACGGATTATTTTGCTTCCAAACACTCGAGCTGTTAAGATGTGAGTCGTTACTTAGCTTGTACCCATGCTCTGTTCTGTCTCTCTCTCTGCTCCCTCCCCCCCCCATCCATTTCTCTCTCAATCCCGCTCTCTCCACTTCCCTTTTCCTCTTTCCCCTATCTCTCCCTCATCTGGTTCATCTCTTTAACGCTCCCCTCCCTTCCTTCAACCCTCCTTCTCGTCCACTCCCTCCCCTCTTCCCCTATCTTTATCCTTTCTTCTTCTACCCTTCCCCCCCTCCCTTCCTTTCCTCAGGTGCCCCGGACCACCCGTTCCATCTGCTCCTCCCAGGACCTCCTCTACCTGCTCACCTGCCACGACGTCGCGGAAACCCCTCTCTTCAGCCGGCCACCTCCCCCAATCCAGCCGGCAGAGCGGGAGGACAGCGAGGAGAGGGCCGTCCTCCAGAGACAGCTGTGCCTGATGAAGAGCAAGGGCCCCAGCGCCGCCATCGGAATGAAGATGTTGCAGGACGCAGTGCAGAACCTCATGACCCTGTTGAACCCAGTCCACCGCAACTTCCTGGTCGATGCTCTGGGTCTCATCCAGAAAGCTTCTGATAAAAAGCCACTGGAATCATAGAACACCTGATAGAACATCACGAGAGATAGTGGTTACATGGTTAAAAAAGTATCTTTATTACCACAGTTTATGGAGTAACCTCTATGTTTCAATGCTATATTGAATGACCACAAATACACCACAAATTATTTGTTCTTTTACTATAAAATTAAACTTTTCTGCAGATTCAACCAGAGTGGATATGTTTTATTTTGTAACATTCATGAATTTCACGAATTACGTGGGTTTTTGAAAACGGCAGCATCCAAGATAAATTATAAAGGATAAAGATCCTTGATAAATGTTTCAATTTGCTTTTCCAGTCAGTTTTTCTAGTCAGCATAGACCATTAGGCCACACAGCATGCAGATAAAGGTACGAACGTTCTTTCAACTGGAATCTTCAAATGGAATACGCCTTTTGCTCAATAGTCGCATCTACTTTCAGAAAATAACATTCCTTTTAATTACATTCAAATTTTAGATTACGTGTGTTGGTAATGATCAGATAGTGGTAGTAGTAGAGCTTTGTTCTAGTCAATCTTGCATTTTCTAACCTGAGATAGTCTAGGCCTTTTTTGAAGGTGTTAAAACATTTTAATTCCAAGGTAGGCACCTTGTACGGCACAATATAGCTGTAGGCCTACTATGCAGTTGTAGTCGTGTTTCCATCTAGGACAAAAAAACGCGATTTCTTTCGAATTGTTTTGTTTCCTTCAACATGTTCGATGGGCCTCTATAATATGGAGCCTCTATATGCGCATAAAAATGCATTGATTGAAACACGGCGTACAACAAACACGCAAATTGTCAGGGCGTTGAAATGTAAAAAGTGTTGGCTACATACCGTCTTACAAACAAAACCTTTTTTCAAATTTACAATCTCAGATGGAGTTAGTGTCCGGGTACCGTGACCCCTTGATTGAGTTCTCGGAGGCCATGGCGCAATGGTACCGCTGCTTCCAAACCACACGTAATGGACGCAACCAGGATAAACACACGGACGGTGAATTTTGGGGTTACGGCTTTCCCCGCTACCCCGTAGACCGCTCACCGTACTGGATACTGCACCTGTTAGACTGCACGACCCCTCCTCCTGCCGCCAGACCTCGGCTTGAGCAAGCTAATGTCGACCCGTCCGAACTGAGTAGGTGTAAGTATGCTTTGGATTGCAAAATTGGTTTCTTCCAACACATTTAGCATTAAAGAATAACATTGAACATGGTTTGCTCTAAAACGAAATCCAAAAGGCCATAAATCCACTTATAACACTACCTTTCTCCCCTCTCCCCTCTCCCCTCTATCCCTTTCTCCCCCATTAGTGAGCAACATCGGGGAGAGTATTCTGATGGTGACGGACGCTTCCGGCTTGCCCCTGGGCTTCGACGTCCTGCCCTGCGGCTGGGCCAGCTGCCTGGGCGGGGGCGAGGTGGCGGGGGGAGACGGGGAGGGGATGGTGGGGACCCTCCAGAGGATGGTGGGGCTTCTGCGACGCTGCATGGAAGCCCCCATGAGCGGGGGCCTGCCCCGGAGGCCCCTCACTCTGAGAGTCAACGACCGGAAGCTGCACAGGTACCTAGGAGAAGGGTGTGTGTGTGTTTGTGTGTGTGTGTGTGTGTGTGGTAGGTAAGGTAAAGAGAGAGACGCTGTGTATGTGTACTAGTTGGCCCTTCCTACCTCCTCGTGTTGGTCTCCCTTCACACGTCTCCTCACAGCTCGCGTGGTCTCTCTTTTCCCAGGTTGCTCAGCCGCAGTAGCAAGGCCCTGTCCATCCTGAAGGTGGCGCTGTGGCCCCACGCCCTGGGGGGCTGGGACCCCGCGCAGGTGGGGGAGGAGGGGGGGCAGGCCGCGGAGGCCGAGCCCTTTAGCATGCGCTGGCCCCCTACGCTCTACTGTCACGTGTGTAAGAAACACTCTTTCCCCAGTCAGCTGAAACCATGGTGAGGCAAAGTGTGGAGGAGAGGAGAAAAAGAAGAAAGGATTGCAGGATTCTGAGAGTGGAGGGGGCGGCGTGGGGTAGCGAGAGAGGGAGAGAGTGTAGGGAGCAAAAGAGGGAAAGATTGTGCTCAAGTTGAAACCCAGCCGTCAGCAACTCGACACGCCTTCCAGTCCAATCCTTAACACGTTCAGAATATTGGATCCGTTGGCGCTCTAGGGGATCTCAGTCCAGCTTTGCTGACCATGGCTCTCCCACTGTGCCTGACTAGCCCAGGCCTGCTACTCAGGCCCATTATAAGGCCACCCCATAGGTGCTAGCATGCTAAAGAGGCTTTAGATTAGCAGAGCCAGGTCTGTTGAAACAGATGGCTGGAGAGTGTTCCGACGAACCCCTCAGCGGGAGGCTGGGTTTAACACTCAAGGTCACTTTTCATTGCAAAGTGCTTGTAAGCACTTTTCTCCTGAGATGTTTCAATGAAGGGAGTAGGTCAATGTGTCTTGCTTTATGATCCAGCGCTCACTAACAATCTCTTTCCCAACACTGTTTTTCATGATTTGGTACTTTTCCACCGTCTTTGATCTGCCCATCTGTCTTGGCTTGTTTTCACTTGTCTGTTCCGGGTGAACAAATCACTTTCACACTTCCCACTGCCTCCTCTTTTGTCTTTGAGACATTCTCGCTCTCTGTCCGATCCGCTCTCTCTGTCTTTCCACCCTTTTCTCTCTCGTTTTCTGTGCCCCTCCCTCCCATATCCAACAGCTCTCAGTGCAAGGCAGTCCTGTACTGCTCCGACCAATGTGCCCACTCAGACCGGACCCGTTGCCCAGACGATACCAGTCATGAGCACTGGTGTGGCAAGCTGGCCACATTCATGGCCAATGGGCCCCTGTTGACAGACAGCCCATTCACCTATGCCGAAGGTACGGCGGGGCTGTGCTAGACTATCTGGGTCTTGCTTGTAAAAGTCTCGTTGGTTTCAATTTGCATCTCCCCCTTTTGTCTCCCTTGTTTCCCTTATCTTGGCACCCTCCCTTGCTTCCACAGAGGCGGCGGCTGATGACTTTGACATGGAGCACTTCCTGTTTAAGAACAAGCTGGACTGTGGTTACTGGGTCCACTGGAGTCTGCTGGTGCGCTCCCCCCGCTACGAGCTCCACCACAGAGTGGAACAGTCCAAAGACCCGTACCCCCAGTGGCTCGCAGGTTGGTACGCCCCAGTAGCCAACAGTCCCCAAGCAGTGATTACAGTGTGTTGTAGTACTAGTGTGTTTTGATGTGTTGTGTCGAGCAGGTCACAGGGAACCCTACGGACCGTTGGTTAGGGAAGGAGAGATCTTGCTTTGTAACCCAGGCCCACGTGCCTCCAGTCTCAGTCCCAAACCACTGGGTAAGGCACAGACCAGTTATTACACTGGATCAATAATTGGGTCTATAACTTTAAAACACAAATATTTGGTCTAAACTCACATGTGGTCTCTCTATCACTACATCACTGTCTGCCTTTCTTTCTGTCTGTACTCAGTGTCATGGCGTCAGTACTGTGATTGGAGAGGAATAGGCCTGTCGTCTCTCGTTGCTCCTCTGCTAAGTTCCCCTCTCTCCATCTACTACATCATCACCTCATTGGTGCCCAAACATTGTGAGTGTGTGGGTCTGTACGTCTGTGTGTGTGTGTGTGTTGTGGACATTTAATAGAAATGCCAATACCTGTATTTTTTTAACCTACGTATTTCAACGGGTAGAAATATTTTGAGACATGATGTGAAGACACATTCCATAACTGTGTACCATCGCCCTCTCCCCCCAGTTCCGGAACTGAACATTCTGAAGAAGCAGTCTCTGAAGATTCATATCATCGAGTCCTACAGGGAGTTTCACTCTCTTGTGGTGTTCTGGGTGAGACTGCTAGGCTGAGTCATGGCTCTGCCCAGGCTATTAGAGCACTTCTCCCTAAATTAGTCTGTGTGTATGTATGCATGTGTGTGTGTTTTGGCTTCCATTTGCTGAATAACGGTTTCTACTTTTTCTTTCATTGAATGTGTGTGTGTGCCTTTTCAAATGTGATCTTCCTGTTTGGCCGACTATCTTGCCCGAGCACCAATCTGGGCAGTAAATACACACGATGACAAATCCAACCCCTTGGAATGCAATTAGCCAATCATACCCCTTAATCTTTCTTTCCCCAAACTGTCTTTTCCAATAGGAACTCTCCATGCTCCTGCCACACATGACCTTTGAACTGGTGTTCATTGGGGAAGGCCTTCCCGCTGAGAGTGATGAGGTGCAGCTCTTTCTACAAAAGAAGGTGAGCAACCCCCCTTACCTGTCTGTCTGTCTCTCTCTCTCTCTCTCTCTCTCTCTCTCTCTCTCTCTCTCGCTCTCTCTCTCTCTCTCTCTCTCTCTCTCGCTCTCTCACACACACACACAATGATGTGTTTACCTACTGTGAGTAATAGCACCAATAGAAGCTAAATAAACTGGTTCCCACGAACTGAAGCAGCCTAAAGAAGTTACATACGACACAGAAGTTCATGTTTGACTTCCGATACTGTGTTGTGATTGGTCCAGAATGGCACGGTGACATTCGTGAACCCCAGCTTGACGCCGGACGAAAAGATTGATAGGCGGAGCCTCCGGGTCAAAGGTTACCGGCGGGCCTATCACATGCTGCAAGGGCCCAAACCAGACCTGGTGATAGGTGAGGACAACGTTAGGCAAAGCGTGTGTGGATATTCGTATGGAATGTCGCGAACGGGATTTTCACAGGCAGGTTGGCCAGGCGTGTGTACGTGATGGTCGGTGCCTTCAGATGTGCTTCATGGAAAGTACACGTGGCGTTACTGATCTCCGACTTTGTTTGCGGTCATTGTCGGCTGTTGAATCGAGGGAAGGAAGCCGCGGTTCCCCTCCCTGAACTGGAGGTCGTTGTTGTTCCCATGGGGACTGTATGATCTCCCGGAAAGCAGGGAAGCGTTTCTCAAGACGACTCAGGAGAGGAGATGGACAAAGGCAGGGACAAGTGTATGAAGTGACTTGAGGACACTGACTCACATAGTGTGTGTGTGTGTGTGTGTGTGTGTGTGTGTGTGTGTGTGTGTGTGTGTGTGTGTGTGTGTGTGTGTGTGTGTGCGCGCGTGTGTGTGTGTCTATTCCCCAGGCTTCAGACCTATGATCCCACTTCATGAGTCTTGGCTCAGCACTCTCCCAAGGCTACAGGTAGCACACACACACACAATTGGGAAACACACACACACAGACATCCGATAGGAACCATCCCAACCAGCTCTCCACTGTGTTTCAGTCTCTGCGGGTGCCGGCCTACTTCTGCGAGGTCAGCGAGCTGAGCTGTGAGTGCAGCCTGCAAGTGATGAGCCAGGCCACAGGGGGCGCTGTCTCCACACCTCATATCAACCCCTTCCACTGCCCTCTGCGCATCACTGGAGGAGATAACATGCTTCCCTGGTGAACAGCTTTACTGTCTAGTTAATGGTAAAAGTTCGGTCACAGTTGCGGGTGAAACAAGTGTCTTATCTCTCTCTCTCTCTCTCTCTCTCTCTCTCTCTCTCTCTCCATCTCTCTGTCCCCCTCTCTTTCCCTCTCTTTCAGGTATTCCAATGCATTTATCTTTCACCTTGTGTATAAGCCCATAGCTAGCGTCTTACAGCGGCCTATGGTCGCCAATTCTGAAGACCCACCCCCACAGGATGAGCCAGCCAATCGGCCGCAGGAGTATCCTCCGAAGATGACGCGCAAGGAGAAGAAGCACGCGGCTCGCTACCTGCCTCGTAAGCGCAAATGAAATGCGCGCCCCCACGCACACAAACTTCAGAGTCTGTGCTGAAAGATTGTATCATTTCTATTAAAAAGTTACTCAGTTATTATTCCAATAGCAGTCTTGACTTGTTTATATTATATACACGATCATACACGTTGGTGCTTTATTAGATTGTTGCAATATTTTATGACTATCTTTGCCCAGACTTTCATGCCCCTGAGGGCCATTTCTCTCAAGAGTCTCTCTGGAATCACATGACTGGACATGACTTGTTAAGTGTCATGCCATTTTATTTACACTAACAGCGAAATGTATGACCATTTATTTTGAGAGAAAGATTTCACAAGCAAACCTTATTCATGCGTCCTGTCTAAAGCATTACAGTAGATGGAAGCTGTCTGGCTCACTCACCAACACTTGCCACTGTAGGGGAAGTTACTTTGGAAAAACTGTTTGGCAGTTATTCATAAACACAAATGGTCTATTGGAGCTTTTGTAATACGTTTTTATAATCATGATATTGATTATAGGTCCTGATGACCTAAAGGCGCTGACGTCAGAGCTTTCAAATGGAAAAAAGTGCTGCTGTTCAGCTTTCGTGTCAGTGAGCAAGTGTGCGTTTGGCTCGCAGCCACACACAGCGGCGAGAGAACAGTGCAGAGAGGGCTACACACAAACGGCACCGGGATTACCTAACGCCGACGTACTGCGCATTTTAAACAGATAACGGCGGTGTTTGAGACTGAAGTGTAACGGGACAATTATTTATACAGAACAATGTTGACTGACATGGGATACAAATAGGAAACTGTGCACGTCATTCCAATGCAGCTATCTTGCTCTGATCGTATTTTGCGCGCCTGTCAAGGACGAAGAGGAACAGAAAATAGAGAAGCAGACATTTAGAAATACAGAGAAACGAGTAGCCTATGTGTGCTGACTCGCTGAGTTATTGTGGTCTGTTGTATAGACCCGCACATATCTCACTGCTTTCAGAGTAACCAACCGGCTCGTGGAACAGAAAAAGCCGGCCGGCGGCACGGGACTATAGTAGAATAACGTTCGATGAATGCTTTTTGCTACAACCATTTTTACCCAGAGGATCAAATATGAACGCACTATTTGCCGACTCTGTTCATGCTTTTCATTTAGGTCAACCTGCTTAAAACGAACGTGACCGTTTTCCTGGACTACTGGCTAGCATAGCCTCTAATCCGTCTCTACACACATATTATAACGGAATCCGTTCAGCAGTCTACAGCCTTGTGAAAGCCGAGGTTAGTAAATGGACATGACATGTGAATTCAAGAGTAAAGGACCATGAATAACAGTGGTCTGAGTTGTGCGGAGTCCCTCAGATAGCCCCACGTTTATGCGTGGCCCTCGTGACCTACTTTGACGGAGTGAAGCTTCGCTAGGATGTTCTCTCGAGGACCCGACCGCTGCGTAGTACTGGAAACAACTGAGGTGTGAAGTACAGATGAACTTGGATGACGCGGAGAAGTAGCCTTGTCTTTGTTCTTGTTCTTCGATGTCCGTTTTGTCGGTTGCCTATCGGAAAAAACATGGAAAAAATTGTCTTTATTGTAGGCATGTAATGTAAGATAGTTAACCTTATCTACACAATGTTAAATACCAGGTGCCACAGGGCTGCAAAGCAGGATGAAATATTAACCCAGTTGTTGTTGGATGTGCTGTTGACCTTTTGTTCTACTCTACCTAAGGCCAAGGGGGCAACTGAATGGAAACATTTGTACCAGTAAGGAGCTTTCGACCTTTCCCTATCTCCTGGTATCTCTGCTAACCCTGTCACATTGTATACATGTACAGTTTGACATTAAACTTCAGCTAACTCAGGGAATACTTTGAATAATGACAGGCCGTTTGGTGTGGCTTTACAGATGACCGTTTATGGAGCATGCACAGTAAGAAGCCCTTAACACTGCAGTTGAGCTCTAAGGTTCTAAGAACAGGACAAAAGCCTAACGAGCAGTCTTTTCCTTATCTAATCAATAGTGACCACCTGTTACACCGAACAGGATGTAGTCAAGCAATAAACAGATAACTACAGTATAATAACTGCATTAGGTAAACGTTTAAAATACATTTCCTGAAGCCAACTCATCAATATAGACCGTCCTGCCTTTCGACCAATCATCATGTTCCTCAACTGTGGCCATTCCGGTCGGTCTCTGCCTCTCCTGAGGCACACGGACGTGCCTCACCGCGTCACCGAGTCCTTCATCCTCTCCGGCTACCGCTTCCCCAACTACAGCCTCCGGGACTGCCTCAAGTCGGCCTTCCGGCCCACCAACGAGACGGGGAACTTCTGGACCCACTTCCTTCCCCGTGTTCGTGTTTGCCTTTTACTTTGCCGAACCGTTCGGTTGGGAGGGAGCCCCTCCGGGGGACAGCCCCTTCTTCTACCCGCTATGGAACTACTTCATCGGGGTGTTCTGTCTGCTCATGGCCAGCAGCATGGCCCACCTGCTGAACTCCATGTCTCTGGTGATTCGAGAAGTGTGCTTCTTCGTGGATTACGGCACGATCAGTGCCTACACCGTCGGGCTCGTCGCTGGCGTACTACTACTACATCCATCCCAGAGCAGGGATATTGGACTTTGGGGGTCGGAGGGCGGCTCAACGACACGACTGCCCGCCTTCCGATGTCCTCTTCGTCCTCCTCCTCCTCCTCGCGCCCTCGTGGATCGCTCTGCCCGAGTTCACCGTGTTCTTCGAGGTCCTCTACATCCCGGGCTCGTGCGTGGTCGCCATCATCTGCGTCCTGGCGTGCTGCAACACCCGCCAGCACTGGAGGACCTACCGCTACGTCATCCGCACGCTGGTCTTCCTCCTCCCCTTCCTGGTCTCCTCCACGCCCATCTTCTACCGCCTGCTCGCCGCCTCGCCGTACCCCGTGGCGTCCTCCTCGTTCGCCTCGTCGGCCTCCATGGCGCTGTACTTCTACCGCCACTGCCTGTGGCTGGTGGTGTCGGCGCTGTTCAACATGAGCAAGATCCCCGAGCGGCTTTCGCCGGGGCTCTTCGACATCTGGGGCCACAGCCACCAGTGGTTCCACTGCTGCACGTTCCTCTCCATCCTGGACGAGCTGCACATGATCAAGGCGGAGCTGAGGGCCGTCCTGCTCCACCCGTCCCTGGTGCTGAGCCCCGTGGTGCCGCCGCTGCTGCCACGCCTGCCCGGCCCCACCGTCGTCTCCACGTACGGGGTGATGATCCTGCTGCAGGTGACCATCGCCTCCATCATCGCCTGGTTCTCGTGGGGGGCCAGCCGCATCTACGGGCCGGAGAGGGACCGGCTGGAGGAGGAGCAGCGCAGGAAGGAGGGCGCCGACAAGAAGTGCCATTGAGCTTCGATACGGTCTTACGTCTGTGGGATCGAATGTTTTTTTGTTTTTTTGATGACTTTGCACTCGGTAGAGCCATAGATGATGGAAACGCACAAATACGATTAATAGAAGACATTTGGTCACATGTTTTTTTCTTTGATGTGGATGTTGGCTGTTGTCTCCCAATTGTAACTACGTTCGCTGTGCCACCCAATGCTCAAGCAAGCAAGTTGTGAGAATTACGTGTCAGGTGCTTGGTCAGGTTTACCGCAGGATGTTGCTTTGCTAGGTGTATACTGCAGAACTCTCTTGGAAGTGTCTCTTCCTCTAAGGGTTGTGAAATGGCAGTGTGTTCTAGAACAGAGGAACAATACCTTCCCTAAGGGGTTCCTCTAGGTTGGAGGACAGCAGACCTGTACAGAAACCCCTTGGAGACGCCTGATTCTTACATAACAACCTGCGAACAATGGTGATTAAATGTCAGCCTTTTGGGTGGGTTGCACACACTTTTTCTCTCTCCCTGATCTTTCCTTCTCAGTACTGTAGTTCAGCATCTCTCTCTCTGCTCTCTCTCTCTCTCTCTCTCTCGCTCTCTCTCTCCCTCTCGCTCTCTCCCTCTCCTCTCTCCTCTCTCTCCTCTCTCTCTCTCCCCTCTCACTCTCTCTCTCTCTCTCTCTCTCCTCTCTCTCTCTCTCTCAAATGCACACACATGCCACACGCATACATGCCCATTTCCTCTCTGTTTCACATGAACGGTTATAACAGGAAGTGGGGAAGCTTAAGTAAGCCCAGTCAACACCACAGACGTACAACCGTCTTACATAAATGCACTTTGGTAGAATTTTCCCCTCTCCTTCAAATGCACTGTGTGTTTCCCTGTCATCGCCGCGATGTCGTCGTCCTACGAACGTAATGTACTGTAGAATCACGTACTGTAAAGCATGCTATTCGACGTACAATGATGACATGCATTATTATTACATACTACATGTGTCATCAAGTTGACCTTTGATTTTCTAAACCTAAACCTCAGGTTTTTATCTAAACTCCACAGATTATTGTGACGCATGAATAGCACTGTACTTTTAACGCTGAACTCTGTCTGTATTTTCTTTATGAGGATGACAAGTGGAAAGTGAACGGGCCCTTTCCCATGTTTAGGACCCCACGTAGCTGTATGTCTGTGTAGAACAGAAGCCATAGTAGAGTATGGAGGCCTTTTATACAAAGCCATTACTGATTGTCTGATTAAGGTCGTTAGAATGCAGAGAGGGCGTGATCATAATGCCTGGGCCTTCCTGGTTAGATTTGGACACAACATGGAAGGTTTCATTCAGGTGTTGCCATGGAGATACCCAAGCCCAACCCACAGGTCTATTGATTAATGAGACCATCTCGTATCTGCATGAATTAATCAATGCTTTTCTGTATTTTTGATAGGAATATAATCACTCAAGTGGTTTATTTAGACTCGACTTGAAACTCTGTTGCTATTAAATGTCGACTCGAGATTATATTCTAATCTGCCCAAATATGTTTGGGTTTCCTCTAAGCACTTAATTGTAGAAGCTGCTGTTGTGTTTGTTGGTATTTTTCTGTCACGGCAAGAAGACATTTACAGTATTTTCCACTGTAATCATTAAGAGTTTTAAGATCTGTCTTTAAGTGAGCTTGATTATGTGTTTCTAAAAGAGCTAGTAGAGTTCGACAAAACTGTCACCACCTTGTCTCTTACAATTGAATGGCAGCATTTTGACTTGGAGTTTCTCTGGAATGGACTCAAGCTATTCTAAGGTTGCTGAACTTGATGTGTGTCTTTGTCCTTGAGAGTGTCTCACACTCCAGGTTTGTTTGCATAGTGGACCAGGTCAGTCTCATATAAAAGAGATTAAAGCATTGTCAAATATATAATAACGTGGAGGAAAAAAACGTTGAGACAATGTGAATATTCAATGTCATGTCACGTAATCGTTTTATGTTGTGTGTACTTTGTCGGAGTGGTTAACTGAATCTGCTGCAGTCTGCTGTATGTCGTGTAATTAGGCTACACGACGGCCTGTTGTTGCTGTTTCTAAAGCCTGGACTTCTCCAGTTCTCTCTTTGGTCAAACTCAGACTCGATGTGGCTATAATAGGCCTATATCTGTGTGAGTTTTCAAAGCACTTATCGGGCGTCGAGAAAATACTTTCTAACCATTTTTCTAACCGTGAGAGAGAGGTCGAAGAATAAAAGTCGGTTCTGTTCCCGATGATCAAAGCTTTTCCCTCGTCGTGAGGTGTCTGCGTTGTTATGGTTTCCCGCCCCACATCACAACACCCACATGTGCGCAACGTCAGTGCTTTCCATGACCCTACTTCGCTCAGTGTGGGGAACATGCCAGGAGCTTTCATGCATTCAGGCGAGGGTCCTGTCGTTGCCACGTGTTTTACAGTCTGTCTAGACTCGTAGACTTGAATGAAATCAGATGTTAAAGCAGTCAGTTGGTATGTCTAGTCTAGCCTATAAATGTTGCTGTAATGTTGAACTAATGTTTAAACAGACTACCTGTAGGCTATTCAGGTTCTCGGGTGAGAAAGACCTGAGAAAGACCTGTGATTTAGACATTCTAATGATTCAAATGTATATTTATATTTTTGATTAGCTTGTGATGTTAACAAGCATTGCTTTATCCCTCGCACAATAGTTACAATGATTAATTTCACTTTCCAGTGGCTTAAAAAGCCCTTGCAAATCAATTAATTGATTGGATGAAGCTAATTGAATAAAGAAACGTCCAAATAAATGTGTCCTGTATTCCTCTGTGTGTTTGTGTCAAGGCAGGAAAGTAACACTAATTTAAATGTTAGCCACTGAAGCTTTGGCAGACAGTCCTAGGCAGTTTTGAATTATTTAAATTTGGATTCAAATGTTTAAGCCCAGATTTGCAGGTGCAGTGCCCAGGTAAGCTTGCCTTCATGCTTCGTGTGAGTGTACATAGGTGTTTTCTGTTGTGTCAATGCTGTAGGGAGCTGCAGGAGCAGCTGGCCATTATGGTGTTGTGTCACACACACACACACTCATACCCACACACACACACACACACACACACACACACACACACACACACACACACACACACACACACACACACACACACACACACACACACACACACACACACACACACACACACACTCATACCCACACACACACTCTCTCCACTCCCACTCTACCTTTTTCCATTAGTCCCTCTCTTTATCTCTGTCTCTCTCTCTCACTATCTCTCTATCTCTCTTTCTCACCCTCTCACATTCTCTATCAAGCTCTCTCTCTCCATCAGCCTTGCCGAAGGCAACTGATCTGCGTAACATGAGACGGGTGGACAAACAGGGGCGATCGACAGAGGACGAAAATAGAGACGGGTGGAGCGGAGGAGCGGGTGATGAAGAATAAATAAGAGAGGAACGAGCAGGTAGTCTCACAGCCATCTCTCCTTTCATCATGGCAGCCTTCCAGCTCTCTGTGTGTGTGTGTGTGTGTGTGTGTGTATGTGTGTGTGTGTATGTATGTGTGTGTGTGTATGTATGTGTGTGTGGGTGTATGTGTGTGTGTGTGTGAGTGTATCCCTCCTGTGCCAGCACTTACTCTCTCGCCAGGAGTGACTTGACAAGCGGGAGAAACCAAACCCAAACATAGCACTAGGTGGCGACACACGCCACATTTGTGGTGGTCGCAAAAGTGCTTTTTTGTTTTGTTTGCCCTAAACAAGTTCACCACCAGAGGTAGATGTTGACCTTTTGAGTCTCTTTTGAGTATCCTTTAATCACAGAAATATCATTTATATACACATACAAATGTCCATATCTGAGTGTAAAAAATGGGAAATTGAAAATACAAGAACAAATGCATTTTTTCTTTTTTTTCCCATGAGGTTATGTTCTTAACCTGTCCCTTTTGGCCAATTTAGACTCACTATGTTTCTTGCTGTTGTTTTTGATAGTGTTTCTGCTTGGTATGAGGAGTGTGAGGTGTCAGATCCCCCCTCCCTCACAGGGGCTGCTGGACTGGACTGTGAGGTCAGCAAGGTTTGCGTGTGAGACTGGCCAGTGCCTTGGCGTGGACCGGCTTGTACAGGAGGGCAAAGCTGGAGGGGTTAAGAACGCCACGCCCCTCCGCATCCACCTGACCCATCAACACGTAATTGGCTCCTGCAAGAACAGAGCGACCAATTAAATGTTTGCGTATGTGTGAATTCACGATGGATGTGTGTGTGTGTTTGTATGGACGTGTGTGTTTGGGATTGCGTCCGTACCTTTGCGTAGACCGGGGCATTTCTTGCAGGTGGAGGTCACCGTAACCGTTGAAACCGGTCCTGATTGGGTGACAGCCAAGCGACCGGTCTTGTAACCCTTGATGAGGGACACTTCCACTTTCACGCTGCCCCTCCCACCAGGGAGAAGGGACGTCACCTTACCTGTGATCACTGGGAGATGGGGAGAAAAAGAGAGGTCAAGAAAGAAGGCAAGAAAGAGAGTGAAAAGAAAGAGGGATGAGCGGAGAGAAAGAAAGGCACCTGCACATTATGGTCACTGCACTTCCTGTGTCTGTGAGTCAGATAAACACAGGTGACGCATTCTCTACTACGTATGACACAGCCACGTCTTCTGACGGTGTAAAATGACAGTGAAACGCTCCATTAACTTTAATACGTGCAAGCGGACGGCTCCCCTGTGGTTGGGCGAGACCATCTTTTGAGAAGGGGCGGACTGCCACTGTCTACGCGCAGAGAGAGCAATAGCAACGCTCGAGAACAACTCACGCTGTGCCGTGGAAAAATGGGGCGAGAGTGGGAGAGAAAATGAGGAAGATTGGAGAAAGAGTGTCATCAGAGAGAGGGTGATAGATAGGTGATGGTGGAAAAGGGAAAGGCGTATATGTGAAAGGAGGTTGAGAGAGAGATAAAGAGCCTTACCAAAATCGTTTGGGCAGAAGTTGGACTGTAGAGTGCCAGTCCGCTTACAGGCCTGTGTACACAACGGGTTCACTGGTAGGGCTGAAAACACCATGCACACACACACACACACACACACACAACACACACACACACCATTAGCGCAGGTACACATGAACAAATGTGTGACATTGACCAAAAAAAAAGAAGAAAACATGACAACACTCACATTTGGCAACAGGTTTCTTGGCAACAGGTTTCTTGGCAACAGGTTTCTTGACAACAGGTTTCTTGGTAACCGTCTTATTCTTCCCAGGTTTGGCTGGCACTTTAGGTTTGGTCTTTGGTTTAGGAGTAGGTTTCATCCCTGGTCTGGGTGTAGGCTTGACTCCAGGTTTAACTCCAGGCTTAAGGGGCGGCTTCACTGGCTTCACTCCAGGTTTGGCTGTGGGCTTGGCTTTAGCCTTCATTCCAGGTTTAGGCGTGGGTTTGGTCTTGGTGCTAAGCTTAGTTGTTGGCTTTACTCTGGGTTTAACCAGTTTGGGTTTAGGGGTAGGCCTCACACCAGGTCTGGCTGTAGGTTTACGTGGAGGGGGCTTCACTGGGGTTCTCACCCCTGGCTTGGTGGCTGGTTTTGGGGTAGGTTTCACTCGGAGGCCTGGCTTGGGTTTGGGGGTTGGTTTGGTGGGCTTGGAGACGGGTTTGTGGATTGGGGAGCCCGAGTGAGGTCCGTGGATGGTGTCCCCCCCGGCCGTGGGGGTCCGGGACCCCCGGGGAATGCTGGAATAGTGGGCCATGAACCCATCTGAGGTAACACTGAGGTCGGAGACAAACTGGACCAGGAGCTCGTTCCCATTGGTCACAATGGTTCTGGGAGAGAGAGAAGGAAAGTAAAGGAAGGGGAGAAGGAAGAGGGGGCGATGTCAGTGGGGGATCTAGGTAATGTAGTTCTTCAGAGAAAAACATGCACCATGTTACCACAGTGTGTGTAAGTGTGTGTTTGTGTCAGGGGGGGTTGTTACCCTGGGACCCGGTCTCCACAGTACTTCCCGATGCGTCGGGAGTCGTCCCTCTCCCCCCCGTTGAAGAAGGCCACGTAGTCGTAGCGACAGTAAGTGTCGGGCTCGATGTCAAGCTTCTGAAATTTGACCTCGATCACCTGAAAGACACGACACACTCAAACTAAAAAGCACACGTGACATGTTTACCGCATGGCAAATCAGCAGTGTCTGGGGTGGACATGTACGGTGAGGTAAGGGAAGTTAAGGGAAGCACGTGTAATAGTTTTACAGTAATATGTTTGCCCCTATTTGAGTCTGATTTCTGGAATACAGAGGGGCTTTCACCCACCCCCTCCCCCATTTCTCTCTCTCTCTCTTTCCTCCTCTCCCTCGCACACCAGTCTCCCTCAATAAGGTCTTTCATTAATACTTCCATCACAACGCTGCAGTCAAAAGGCGAGAAAGCACACACATACACCCACACACACTCACTCGGGAACCCAAGACTGGACCTTCCAGTACCTTCCTGAACATTCCCTTGTGAAAGGCCCCTATACCAGTGTTTACCTTACTCTCCCTCTCCTCTCTCTTCTGTCCCAAACACACCTGATTCAACAAGGCCTTAAAGATCAATTGATTCGTCTGGCACAACAAGGCCTGAAAATATTTACGAATCACATCTAGTTTCAATGCACCAGTTGTTGTATGAGACGGCGACAGGCGTGCATACATACTGCGTTACGATTGGTTTAACAGAGAGATGTGAGCTGTGAAGCTGTGTTCTGATTGGTTCAAGAGTGATATTGGAAGCTGCACAATAGAATTGGATTGGTTGATGCCTGACGTTGCCGGGCTCCACGGAGATGTGCCAGGAGCAGCTGATGCCTGCTGGGTAATCTGAGTTGGGCCAGTTTGGCGTCTTGACAGATCCCTGAGACTTGGTCAGTCTCCCCCCACAGAACTGGTCCTCTGGGGTCAGAGAGAGGGGGATGAAGAGAGATAGAGAGATGAGGAGATGCGGGCTGAAAGAGGTACCAACATCGACCACACAGAAACCAAAACAGAGGGTGAAGGGGAACCCAAACCGAAGACGGGGCAGACTCCTCACCGTCCACATGGGGCTTCCCCCCGCTGAAATAACCCACGAAGCCCCTCCCCCCCGAGCTGGCGTCAGACACCATCTCCAGCATCATGGTGTTGGAGGTGGAGAGGAGGGCGCCCGGCCGGAACGTTCCGCAGAAGCGGCCCAGCTTCTGCACCGTGTGGGAGTGGCCATTGTAGACGTCCAGGTAGTCGTAGCGACACGTGGGGTCGGCCTCCAGGTCGAAGAGACGGAAGGAGAGCATGACCACGTGGCCCTCGGGGACCTGCAGGGGTTATTATGGGGTGTTGGGGGGGAGGAGGGAGGAGGAGGAGAAAGGACTGATGATTGGGGTGTGGGAGTCGAAGGTCAGGGTCTATCATGGTATTTGTTGTGTTGTTGTGTTTCAGTGACCTGTTTGTTAGAAGGAGGAGGACAACATATTGTCCTGACTCACAGTTATGTACCAGGTACACTTGCTGTTGGGTTTGTACTGGGTGGGGAAACCCTCACTGGCCACAAAGCCTGAGTCTGTCACCAAGTGGCCCCCACAGAGGAAGATAGGCCTGGAGGGAGGGAGGGAGGGAGGGGGAGAGAGAGATAGAGAGAGATAGAGAGAGAGAGAGAGAGAGAGAGGAGAGGAGAGAGAGAGAGAGAGATGGAAAGGTCAAATGATCGAAGGATCTTGCTAATCAGTGCCCTGCTGAAGATTTGAGACGTTCAGTTTGTGGAATAGCAGCTGCAGACATTCTGTGGGAGAAGCCTACACACACACACACACACACACACACACACACACACACACACACACACACACACACACACACACACACACACACACACACACACACACCACACACACACACACACACACACACACACACACACACACACACACACACACACACACACACACACACACACACACACACACACACACACACACACACACAGTTGGGGTCTGTTCTCTGATTCTGGGAAGGGCCTACAAACTATGAGCAAGGAAATGTTTTTGTAGAGGTTGATTCAATCCAGGGCTGTAACACAAAATATATATATATTGCGCGTTGTGGATTGTACAAAACACACACACTACACACACATGCTCAAAGTCTGCCATATGAACACTGTAGCCAGACAGAGCACATTTAGGAAGCGAATATGACATATGAGCATCAACATGGAGTACATGGGTGCAGTCTGAAAGCTTGGAACACAGAAAGCACACATGCGTAGTAGTTATATAACCCTGTTTAGGAAACACACACATAAACATGCATGTGCTCACACTAAAAAAGACCCACATTGATCAAAGCTATGTCACACTCTCTGAAACTTTACTAGAGGTCCCCAGACTTGTTATTGCAGCTTTTGCCTGAGAATAAAGATTTAATGGTTAAAAAACCAAAGAAGCTCAAAGCTGGTAGGCAACTGTGGGTTTGAGTGCTGTGTTGTCTGATAGCGAGCGCACACACACACGCACACACACACACACACACACAAACACACACGCACACACAATCACACACACACTCCTCCTCTGCTGCCTTGCCTGTATATTTAAACCCTTATTTTTTTTTCTTCTGTCCAAAATCTATTTCGAAACCTCCCATTAGAGAGCACATCTCCAGATGACCTGAGAAGGGTTGACAAGTGGAACATGACGTTGTGTGCACACTGAATGCTTAAGGTTTAAACGGCCGGAGAACAACATATGTTGATAGTCTTCGAGCACACGCTAAACGCTCATACACACACACTCCACAGATCCAGACAGCATTGCTTTGGGGTGAAAACGTAGTGTTGAAAACCAACAGTGGTCCAAAATCCCCAACATGTCTGTGGTTCAGGGGCCCTCTCTGGTGCTGGCGACCTACGCAGCTCACAAACTACTGTTTGGTCTGTTGTGTTTGTTTATGTCTCATCTGACGTGGAATTATAACCTAGTAATGTTTCCACCTTCCAGAAGATCTAATCCCACTCGGACAAGAGTTCAGAGAATCGTGAGATTTGGAGCGCATGGCGACGTCAGGGTAACTGAACACCATGGTTAAAGAGGACATCTGATGCCAGCTTTATGTGAAGCTAGGGCATGTCACTGCTCTCTGTCCACAAGACTAGTAACCATGCCTTCTCATGGACCACCACTTCTTCCTCTGAGACCGCTAGCCCCCTTATTTAGACTCCTAGTTCTGTTTCTTTTGTATTGTTATTTTAGAGAAAAATCCAACCATGTAACATATCTTCAGAGAAGGCGTAACACTCGACAAGGGGTGACGACTGACGAGTAGACTGGCATCGTGTGCAGAATGAAAACACTGAGGTTAAAGCACATCACACACACACACACGCACACACACACACACACACACACACACACACACACACACACACACACACACACACACACACACACACACACAGAGACGAGCGCAACACGCAACAACACGCAACCAGACTCACCTGGTGAAGTTGGTCTGACCTTGCGCCTGGGTCCATCTCAGGGTGAGGGTTAGAAGAGAACAGATGCTCCACACACACACACTCAAGCCCATCCTGGCGTCCTCCTAGTCCCAGAGAGAGGTCTATCCAGAGGGAGAGGGAAGAGAGGAGGCAGGGAGAAGGGAGGGAGTCTGGAGGTCTATCCAGAGGGAGAGGGAAGAGAGGGAGAAGGGAGGGAGTCTGGGAGTCTGGGAGCTGGAGCTGGGGGAAAGAGGAGGGTCATTATAGCGGTGGGAGTTTTTCATTTGGTTTCATTTACTTCTTGTTTTGTATATCTAAACGTTGGTTTTGATTTGTTTCATTTTTCAGACCAGTCAAAAGTTTGGACACATTTTGTTTTTAACAATATTTTGTTCTAGTTTTAGTTTTTAACACTTCTGACAGCCTTTTGAATTGTGGAATAGGCAGATCGATTTCTACACAAGTTAGCTTTTTCTGATGAACACTTGATGAAAGCTCTGATGTTCTAGTTACATATGCACAGTAATGGTCCATGCCAAGGTGTGTGCAGGAGTGTTTTACAGACAGAGAGACAGTGTTTTATGTATAATGAGCACTTCACTAGACTGTTGGCTACAGGTAGAGCACACCAACCTGAAAAGAAAAAATGGTAAGCCGCTGAAACCACACACAACCTTCTGTAGAGCTTATGTAGGTTATGGGATCAGGGAAATGTTTTCATGGGCAAATGGGGGGGGGAACGTTAAACTTCTGTCGACATGGGTTATTTCCAGTTTAATCATTATAGTTGAACTTATAGAGGAAAATGACTAGATGCCTAAATACAGTGCATTCTTCAACATATTTATGTAGTCTTCTTTGAACTCTTTTCTTTCTTGTGACAATTATCTTAATCTTCATCATCAGAGTTAAATGACTTCATAATCCAATGTGTCTGAATGTGTGTGTGTGTGTGTGTGAGAGAGTGGATGTGTGTGTGTGTGTGTGTGTGTGTGAGAGAGAGTGGATGTGTGTTGGTGGAGAGGAGTGGTGGCACTTGCAGGGCATTCCTTGGGTCTTTTTTGGGCTCTGGTGGTCACTTGGGGTGGAAACCACACTGAGTGTATAAAAGAATGTGGTCCGGAATCAAACCGTTGTCCTGCTTTTCCTTCTCTCTGGATTCCAGCTCAACTGTAAAAGGAAAAGGACGTAAGAGCCTTGGAAACAGAAGCTGGTTAGCAGTCAGATCATGACTAAAGTCAAAGAAATCCCGAGCAAACAAGAAAACATTTCATTTCATTTTATTTCATCCATTTTTATACAAAGAAATTCACAAAAATAATTACAAACTGTTGAAGAAACCACCGACTGGACAAATGTTACAGGATACATCACCAGTAACAGTGCCACAGTGAAGAGGGGAGAGACAAAGAGAACAATACCGCTGAAGCTCTCCGTGTTCCAACTTCCGTGTTTCCTGTTGTTCAAACTTCTTTCAACCAATGCGATTCAACTGTCCATAAAGCAGTCAATCAGGAGTCCATACTTCCAAGCCTTGTGGGATTGTTCAATCAGAATCCTTGCATAAATGTCAGTTGTCAGTTTGGATTATATCCTGTCTGACAATTTCTCATTGTAAAGAGATCCCACAGAATAATGCCCACCCAATGAGAAGTGGGAACTGAGGTCACCTGACCATGGATGCCCAGTCCCAGAAGTCCAACTGTCACTCAAAGTGTCGTGAGGGATATGATTGTGTCGCCACGGAAACAACTGGCCTTTGCTCTCTTCCAAAGCATTCATCGACTGTCTCTTAATAAAGACCTAAAGCTTGCTTCAAAAGCGTCAGCTTTGACTCAAATAAAATAAAAACACCCGTTATGTTTATAGACAACTTCATTTTGGACCGACTTTAGTCATTTTAAGTATAAAAATATACATTACCGCTTAGAGTAAACCAGGTTTATCATGTACATTTGGTCTAAACGACTGGCATTTGTGCAAGTGAACAAAAAAAACACTTCCAAATTGGAAAACAAGATGGAGAAGAAAATATACCTTCTCATGATCTGAAAACATTCAAACAAAAATAAACTCAAAACAGGAGGGATTAGCAGCTGAACTCCCCCATTTTATATCATGTGAATTCACCCAACTGGGCTCTGAACTGTACAGTAGATCCCAATATATCTCAAGACGGGGGTAGACTGCAGTGAAACACACCGTCTTAAAGAAATTGGCAACTTTGAAACACATTCAATGTCTTTTCACATCTTTGTCTTTCTTTGTAGTGTTTATCATCATTATATTACAAAAAAAACGAAATAAGAAAAACAACTAAATGTGCACAATGCAATGTCTCACTCTTAAAAACAGAGTGTGTTGTGTTGCTGGAGTTGACCATCAAGGAATACTGACAGACCAAGTTACTGATTGGACCCAGAGGGATGATTGATTCGAAGGCCAGCCAATGAGCAGTTTTCCCGGCACAAATGCACTTCAATTACCCTCAATGCCCTGAGAACCAATTAAAACCTTCGTACTGACTCAACCAATCAAAACCCTCATATCGACGTGGCGTCGAACTGGTCCTCTGGGGCTCTTCGACCCCGAGATGCGCCTTTCTCAGATGGCTGCTGTCCAGGTAGGAAGGTTACAAAACCTAACAAAGTTCTCGGTTCTTCTGTAACCACCTCCTCCTCCTCAGTGGGTCATAACAGTGGCGACCGCCTTTTGCGACGTCACTTCCTGCTCCTCTGTGGTCATTTCCTGGTCGTTTCCTTGGGTTTTGCATTGAGAGCCCTGGTCCATGGCGGTCGTGGCCTTCTCCTGAGCGGCGCCCTCTTCGGGGGCCTCCAGCCCGCTGCCCAGCTCCATCTCGTGGGTCTCCACGTCGAAGGGGGCGGCCAGGGGGGGAGACTTGCACCCCATACAGGCCTGGAGGAGGGGCGGAAGAGAGGCGGAGGGGTTAGAAAACAAAAGCTCATGAGTGTCTGCGATATATACATCTACAGGTAAAGCTATATCTCAGTTTGTGTCTGGCTTTATCGGTGTGTGTGTGTGTGTGTGTGTGTGTGTGGTAGACTGACCGAGACGTTGATGGTGCGCGGCAGGCGCCCCGTGCGTATCCACGGGTGCACCTGGCTCAGCTCTCTCTTCTGCTCCTCGGTGAAGCGGGGCTGGTGCCTCTGCATGGGCCTCAGGGCCTCGCGGTCCTGCCTCAGCACCGCCTCCATGTCCCTGACGGGCATCTGGTACGTCATCATCACCGTGTCGTTGGTGTTGGCCATCAGCATCCAGATGGGGTCCTGCAGGACCGACTTGATGAACTGCTCGTCGCCGCTGGCGCCCCCTGCGGGCCGCTTGCGGGAGTGGTTGTTCTCCGACGAGTCGATGCTGCCGAAGTACTTGCTGGTGTGGCTGCTCCCTGGGGGAGGGGAGGGAAGGAAGGGGGGTCGAAGGTTAGATCCTCGCTATGCTTTCAGAGTCCTCTTAATGGACTTCTCTCTCTGGTTGAACCACCAAACGTAGCCGTGGTTACACGAAAGCAGCCAGGCTGCAGTTGATTGTGCCACTTACTGGTGCCACTGCCCGAGGAGCTGCAGCCGTTGGAACCCGAGCCGGACCCCGAGCCGGACCCCGAGCCGACCCCGTCCCCAAAGAGCCGGACCCCGAGGACCCCGTCCCCGAGCGGGCCGAGCCGGAGCCCGAGCGAGAGTCCTCCTGGAGGAGCAGGTCCAGCAGATCGCTGGAGGTGGACATGGCGTCCTGGTTGGACTCGTTGGTCTGGAGAGGGCGGAGAGGAGAGAGGAGATGAGAGGGAGAACCTCTTTTTTTTGTCCTCGTCCAGGGAAATGGAACCTCAACCGTGTGTGTGTGGAACTCTCTCTCTCTCTCAGTCACTCTCACTCTCTCTCTCTGAACTTACATTCTCGTTCTCCTTGGAGTGGTCTTCGGAGCTCCTCTGGTTGGAGGAGCCTTGGGCGGAGGGCACGGCCTGCTGGGCAGCGACCAGCGCCGTGGCGACCTCCAGCCGGCTGCTCGGCGACTCCTCCAGCTGCAGCAGGTTGAGGGGGGAGGAGCAGCGCGACTGGAAGAGGGGGGAGTCGACGCCCTCGTGCTCCGCCTGCGCCTGGCCGCAGGACAGGGGGGTGCTGGAGGGGGACAGGGTGCGCGGGCCCTGGACGGGCACGCCGGCCGGCATGGGGAGGGGCACGGCCATGGGGGCGGCGAAGGGGAAGGCGGCGTTGGGGTTGTAGAAGTGCTGGTGGGCCGGGGGCAGGACGGCGGCGGAGGGCTGGGCCATGGGCCCCGCCATCTGGGGTATGGAGGGGTTGAGCTGGGGGAACATGTAGTTGGGCAGCACCAGGGCCATCATGGGGGGCACCATCTGGGGGTTCTGGAGGGCGGGGAAGCGGAGCCCCGCGGCCAGGGAGGGGTCGGGGACTGGGACGGGCATGGGCTGGGAGAGCGGGGGGTAAATGGGGTAGATGGGCAGCATGCCGGGGGGGTAGGGCACCGAGGGCAGGCTGGCCTGGGAGGCCACCGAGGTGGGCCAGGAGGAGGAGGTGGTGGGGGGGGCCCAGGGGCCATGGGGCAGGGGGTAGGTGGAGGTGGGGAGGCCGGCGTTGGAGGCGCTGGGGCACCGGAGGGGGGTTCTCTGGTCGCTGCTCTCCTGGTGTTTAAGCCTCTTGCTTCCCCGGTCACGCCGCCGGCCACTAGTGCCCCCTGCTGCTGGGTAGTCACGGGAACAACGTGCCCCTGGAGGAGGAGGAGGGAGAGTTAACATGGAAGGTACATAAACACTTTTTCTTTTTTTTTACTGAAAAATATAACTTTGATACATCCGGAGGAGTGCAGTCGGGCGTCTCACCTCTGGCAAGGGGGGTGGTGGCGTGTGGGCGGGCAGCGCAGGGCGGAGGCGGGGTCGAACACCCTCAGCTGGCTGAGGTCTCGGAAGCGGCAGAGGAAGGCCTGCTCCTCCTGCTGCGTGTGGGCCGACAGCACCTCCTTGGTCAGGCCGAAGCGGCCGCCCTCGCCGACCGCCCTCCCTCTCGGGCTGGGCAGCTGGGCTGGGCGGGGCTGCGGCAGGCGCCGCCGGGGCGACGGCGGGCGGAGCCGGGGGGGCGGCGGCGGGAGGGGCTAGGGTCGGAGTGGGAGGGGCTTCCTCCATGACGATGTCTGGAGAAGAGAAGCAGAAGGGGAGGGGGTGTTATCAAAGGGAGACTTATATGAAGATAAAACAGACAGACGGGTTTGGACACGTGAAGAAGTTTGGTTAAGAAACACGAGAGACGCGGTGGAGAGAAAGAAGTTAATAAAGAGGGGGAAAAAAAAGCGAGCGGACAGAAAAGATTAGGACGACAAACACGGACACCAAAAGCCACCGCACGACACCGACTTCAGCTGAACGGTGACGAGATGGACCCCTGGACGTGAGGACACTGTGATATACAGTATGCGTGGAGACAGAGAGAGATCAAGCGACAGAGGACAGAGATAAAGATTTACCACGAGATAATCATGGTAAACGGAAAGAAAAAGAGAGGTAGAGACGAAGAGGGAGTGAGGCGAGCGAGCGAGAGCACGAGAGAGAGAGAAGCTCGACAGACAGTTATGCCAGTGCGCCACCCTCCCCCCAGAGTGGGCTCGAGAGTTTTGTGTGTTTTGTCACCTGACTCGGGGGGCTTCTTGTCTCCCACGTGGACGATGGTGCTGCTGAAGCTACACTGGGAGGTGACTGAGGCTACGCTCTCGGCCTTACTGTGCATGGCCAGGGGCGGCATCGGACCTGCAGCGCCACACACACAGGCACACACACGCACGCACACACCACGAGCCGCCATTCACACATGTGCGAGTACCGGAGGTACGTACACACACAGACGCAACACACACAAACAACACACACACAGACACAGACAGACCTCGGTGAGACCATTGTTCGGAATGATCTCAGAAACCCCGCCCCTTTCAACACAAGCATGTCAACAAGCAGTCCTGGAAGAGATAGTCAACTGGCGACGGATTTGTGGGACAGGCTTCTTTAGAGGTGATTATCCTGACTCTCTGTTTCTCGCACGCACTCACTCATTCACTCACTCACTCTCTCAACACACGCACACACACACTTCTTTGTTGGCAAGTGAACAGACAGCCTCTGGGTGCTGGTTTGTGTGTGGTACTGCAGGGACAAGCTGGATACAGGAGTGGGGGGTGCTCGTTCCAATTGGCAAAAATCATATAGTATATATAGTACCTATAGTTCCAATAGTTCCTCCTCAAACTACTTTTCCAAGTTAATACATTATCATTTAATATAAATTGTACATAGTGTCTGTGTAGTCAGTAACCCAAACTAGTGAAAAACCTTTGATCTTTCAACAGTTAAGTGCATCATTTCAGTGATTAGGTTTGTTGGGCCGGAGACCTCAGCAACCTGCCTTTACTGGCAGATGGGTTCTAGCAGCGTGTGGTAAAACACAGGAACTGCAATGAGCTGATGGCAGACAGCGATGAGTCTGTCCTACTGCCCAGTCCTCCACTGCTGTCTCTAATTAGTGTCCATGCTTGGACTATATGTCGCCAGCAGTGTACATTTTTAAACAATTTTTTTAAACAATTTTTTTTATTATTATTTTTTTTTATTATTTTTTAACCATTTTTTAATTATTTTTTTTACATGCCCCACTGTTTTCTACAAAAGTGAGTGTGTGTGAGTGTGTGTGAGTGTGTACCTTTGGCGGTGCTGGTGGCCTCCTGCTGCTTGTCGTCGTCCGACGTGGACGAGGCGGTGCATGAGGACGAGCCGCACTTCCTCTTGACCGTGTTGGGAACGCTGCAGCTGTCTAGGTACCTGAGGGGGCAGGAAGTGATGTCGTGAGAAGCCGTACGTTTCTAGGTTAAGATGTCGTGCTTTAAACACGTGTTCTTAGCTTTTGAAAGTGGAGTCTGACCTAGGACACACGCACACACACACACCTTATGATGCTGTCCAGACAGTTGATCTGCTGGTAGGAGTAATTGCTGGAATCCTCTTTCTGGGCCACCTCGGTGGGGGGGGGGTTCTTAGGGAGCCCGGCTACATCTGCTATCAGCTCCTTGATGGGGTCGGTGCCCCGATGGCTCGGAGGCCGCTGGCGGCGTGCTTTCGGAGTGGCGCTCGGTGGCGGGACTCGATGAAGACCTGCTGCCCGTTGGTCTTGACCATGTGCACGTCCTTGCAGATCTGCTGGAACGTCATCTGGGAGGAGAGACAGCGAGAGGGTTAGTCATCTGCACGCTTTCCGTCCCACCGACCCAAGCGTGGCGTCATAGCGGCGTTACAGCCATGTCGGGTTAAGCTCAGACTCACGGGGTTGTGCGCGGCGACCGCGGCGACCTTGGCGGCGGGGCCGTTGCTGTCGCTGGAGGAGGCGGCGCTGAGGTGCGGGCGCTCGTGGGAGCGGGAGCCGCGGGACGCGCTGGAGCCCAGGCTGCTGTAGCCCTGGGAGCTGCCGCTGTGCACCGGCTGCACCAGCAGGCGGTGGATCTGATCGCTCAGCTGCACCACCTCCGGGGTGACGGCCCGCGTGTCGCAGCCCCGCGGCGGGGTGAACACGTCCTCGTTCAGGGGGCTCCTGGAGGGAGAGAGGGAGGGGGGGAGGGAGTGAGCACGGGTGGCCGGCATGCTTTCTGGGTTTACACATCACTTACACTATGCATGTATTGGAAAAAAAAACTAATTAAGAATAAAATCATGAAATAATAGTTGATGTAGAAGTGTGGTGTCTAGGGTATGGAGTTGTGACTTACGTCCTGACTTTGTGACGGCCCACGATGAATGCCACCTTCCTGCTCCAGGGGTTGACGAAGGACGACCAGGAGGTGTCGATGGTCACGTACTCCCCGTTGCGGGCGCACATCCTCAGGGGAGCGTGGTCGAACGGCTGGCCCGCAAACTGGAGGACTGGAGGGAGGGGGGAAGCGCTGGGTTAGAACACACTCTGCTGTACATGAATATGATGTTGAGGCAGAGAGACACAGAGAGAGAGAGACAGAGAGACACAGAGAGAGAGAGAGGACAGGGTAAACCAAATCTAGGAAACTCACTCTTTTTGTGGATGGCCACCATGATGGGCCTGTCCTCTGGGTGCAGGTAAAGCAGGACTGGGGTTCCTACCAGGTCCTGGGGCAGGTAGCCCAAGCAGAGGCACCGCCCTGCAAAACAACAACAACCACAATGCAACGTTATCGCAATGCCCAGGTAACCTAACCCCGCCCTCGGACGTCTGACTCGACATCCTCACGCTCCATCAGCCCATTTACATGTATTAATTAAGCAGGCGCCTTTATCCAAAGCGACTTCCAAGAGAGATGTAACGCGTGTAAACATGTTGTTCAGCCAACAGCCCGTGAGGTTACATCATGGGAAGCCTGGTGGTGATTCTGAATGCTGGTGGGTACTGACCTCTCATCCACCTCCTGGAACAGACAGCTGGGAGTGTGACTGGTGGTGAAGATCCTCTTGTCTGTGGGGATGCGGGGAGCTGAGGGAAGAGAGGGGGGAAAAAACAAGAGGTTAGACTCTAATGACGCCATGAAAAGATGTATAATTAAAAAAAAACGACATTAGAAATGTGTTTCTGGGGATGCCGTACCTTCGTATCCCGAGTGGACCCTCTCTGCGAGGAGCAGGCAGCAGGGCTGGGGCTCGGAGGAGTCCGAGTCCCTGAGGGTCAGCTGGTAGGGCGTGAGCCGGAAGGGGTAGTAGCGCATCTCGCCGCCGTGCGCCCGCTCCGCGCTGATCCGGCAGAACATGGACTTCTCCTGGGTGCAGTCCACCGAGGGGGACACTGTGGGGGGGAGAGGAGAGGGTTAGAGGGGCGACGGAGCACTGTGCACTTAGACCTCAAATGTTCCCTTTCCTCCCCTGCTCCCTCCAACCCAGTTCCCCCCTAAGGTTCTTCCTAAAGCTCCCTCTCCCCGGTCCTCACCGGAGCCGATGCAGGAGGCCCAGGCGGGCAGGCGGCAGGGGGCCGTGCTGCTGTAGAAGGTGGACACGTCCTGGGGGGCCAGCAGCTCTGAGAAGATGGTGCTCTGGAGCCTCTGGGGCTTGCAGCGCAGCAGGGACGAGCCCTGCGGGGAGATGTACACCACCTTCCCCGTCAGGAACGACACCGCCATGGAGAACGTGTCCTGTGGGCGTGAGGAAGGAAGGAAGAAAAGTGAGCGAGTGTGACAACAGGAGTAGTCTCTTCTTTATAGATTTTTTTGTGTATTTTAGTTGATGTGTGTGTGAGAGACTTACAGTGTTTTTGAGTGTGTACTCGGAGGTGATGTTGTCCAGCTCCTCGATGGTGAAGGTGGACAGGTCCAGGCTGCAGTCCTGACACTCCTCCACACTCCACTGGTGGTAGTACTCCTGGTTGGCTGAGGAGGTCAGGGTGAAAAGGTCAAGTCACAAAGCTAAAAGCCAATCACGCACCGACATGCTATCGTCCCACACGCTCTCCAAAAGGAATCTAACAAAACACCTCCCGCAGCCTCCCCCTGGACTCACCTCTGACTTGTTTGACACAGTTGAGGGCGTACTTGAGGGCCTCCAGCGTGCTGGAGTGGCCCTTGCCGCGGCGCTCGGCCGGCAGGCGGATCTTCAGCTCCCGCAGGGCCTTCATCAGCTCCTTCTGGGTGCGGACCCTCGCCGACTGGTCGCTGCTGCAGCCCGAGGTGGAGGGGTGGGGTCCTGCTCGGAGCTGCCGCTCAGCAGGCTGTAGGCCAGCGAGCTGCTGGGGGGAGACAGGATCTGGGAGGCGGAGCTGTGAGAGCCACGGAGAAGGAAGGGGGGAGGAGACGGAGGGAGAGAGAGAGAGAGGGATGAGTTGTGGGGCAAGATAACTCTCGGAAGCTGCCGGCCAATCTGAAGGGCTATGAGCTAACACGACGACCTTCTTCTGTTGACCTGACCCGCTATGTGGTCTTGGCCATCTGTAGGCCCCCACCCTTCCACACCCCTTTTGTTCCATGAATGGCAGCCATACTGTTGCCCAAGCTGCACAATGCATAACGGTCTGCCAGAGGGACCTTGGACCCCCACCTGGACCCCCTCGCTCCAAACTATTAATAAACACACGCAATCGTCATCGTAATCCCATGTCAGAAGTTTCCAGCCGGTTACGAACTAAGTTTGGAGATTTCTGCCCCAGTGAATAATTAGCATTTCCCCTTTGAATTCTTATCCACGGATTGATGCTACAGTTAAGCTAACTGCTTAGTTAAGCTAACACGCCACTTGGCACCAACCACTGTAACGCTGTTAGAACTGTTAAACTCCTAGTGCCTCGATTCCCCCGCCGCACCGTTTGCACCACTTGCATGTGGGCTTTGAGTCCTAACACATGGGAGGGGGGGGGTTTACCTCTTGTTGCTGTCTGTGGTCTCCAGCAGCATGGCCGAGTCCTTGCCGTCGGAGGAGCTGTGGGAGCTCCGGGTGGACGGGCGCCCCCTGGAGTGGTTCCCGCTAGACTGGCCGTCCGTGTCGTCTGAGTTGGGGCCCGTCGGGTCCCCGCCGGAGGAGCCTCCGGAGCCGGAGCCAGGCGACGAGCCTCGCTCCCGGTTGGTTCCCTCCGAAGCGGACCCGTCGCCATTGGTGCTCAGGGCGTGGCCTCCTGGTCCCGCCTCCCGCTCCTCCGCTTCCTCTGAGCTGCCCAGCCGCCCCCGACTGTCACTTCCCGGGGCGGAGTTTGAGTCGTCGTAACTCATGCTAGTTTAGGACGAGGCTGGTAAAGCTTGGTGTAAGAATGGAGAAAACTCTTTTTTGCGTGCGTGTCTTTTTCCAGCTCTTAGGTTGGACTACTATGACCGCACATGTGAATCATGGTGGTTGTTGGTGGGTTAACACTTTGAGAAGACCATGGTTTCCCCTGGGAGAACAGCTCCGAAAACAGACAAGGTGCTGCTTATGCAACCCGCCTTCTGGGTAGATTAGTACTCTACTATGTGGTAATCTTTGGGACAAAGGAAAACGACGTCTTATGAAACAGCCTTGGCTGGTGGCGCGGTGGCAGATGGGCTATGAGAGTGTCTCTGCCTTCTGCTCGGAGGAGAGAGAGTGTGAACTAATTTACTCTTCTCAATCTGTGCTGTGTCTTCTTGCTCTCTGGGGCCGTGCTGTTGGGCGTCGACCACCTGGAGGAGAGAGAGAGAGGAGGGGGGGGAGACAGAACAAAGAGTTACGATGCATCCTGCTGTCTCCACTGTTGTATATCTCCTCTGACATTTATCTTCCCTGCAATTTGTTGCATGTTTCTTTTGCAAACCAACTTAGTATTATCTCCCCCCCCCCTAGTGTTCTAAGAATAGTTCCATACCCCTTGTGTTATAATAGTTCTATACCCCTTGCTGGACCTCAAAGGGGTTCATGGCCCACTCATTTGCCAACAAACACCTCAAAGGGAGGCAACCTTTGAAGTTGAAAGCCAAAGGGAATTATTCTGAAGTGTGTGTGTGTGGGGCACCGGCACACGTGCAGGCTCACACATACACCTGCGACTGTTCGCTTGTTTACCGCGCGTCTTTCGAAGAGTTTGTTTCCAATCTACCTCTCCACCCTCGCTCCCCCCCTTGCTCCCCCATCTCTCCTTCTGTCAGTGCCCGCCACCCTCTCTCCTTCTCTCCCTTCTGTCAGTGGTCTCCCTCCCTCTGTGGCGGCCCGTAGCCCCTCTCCTCCCCAGACTCCACTGTGACTGACTCTCAGCAGCATGGACTTTATTTCGGTGCACGGTCGCTCAGCGGGGAACAGGGGTTGTGGATGTGTGTGTGTGTGTGTGCATCTGTGTTTCGTGTGTGTTCATGCACCCAACTATTGGTCCATTTCCCAGAGATCTGGCTCAAACCAGTCCTCCTCTCCCCTCCTCCAGAAACTTTCTCAAAAGAAAAACAACTCCCAGTCCAGCTACATGCAACAAGTCCCTAGGTAGACTGTGCATGGGGTGGATTAACCAAAAATCCCCAAATGGGCCACTTGCATGCACAGCCCTAATGCAACCCTCGTCATAGGTAAGACTCCAGTTCAAAACACTGATAAACCCAGCGAACACTCGCCCAAAACTGCCCTTACGCACGGACCCATCGGGAGAATTAAGGCTGCCTGGGTTATTTCAGTGACCCACAGGTCACACATCTACGCAGGTAGTGTCCTTCCGTACTTACGCCCTGGAGTTACTCACCGGTAATCCAGTAATCCCACAGTAAATCCACATACACGGACACAGTGCCCAGATCAAGAGGCCTTAATCAGCCGGAGGTGGACTAAAACCACTTTGTCTGACGTGGGGTGGTGGTGTGCTAGTGTGTGTGTGTGAGGGGGATTGAAGCCAGAGTGATGAGGCTCTGGGATCTAAGTGAAGTAATTAACCTTCGTTGCTTCAGATATTCAATATGGAGCTGGCCCATCTTGGGTTAGATATGGTTAATGTCTACCTGTATATCAAGTAGGCCTAGTTGGCCAATATGATGTGCTCATGCAGTGTAATTACACAGAGCTGCCAGAGAGGAGGAGGAATTATTAGTAAAGGAGGCGCATCACGTTGCCGTTTGGATATGGCCTGAAAAGCAGTGTCAATCTGAGTAATGAAAACAGCCAGCACGCACACCACGTTAAAGCATGGCTACGTTGGAGCCAACCCTTCCAAACACGTTTTTGACAGTCATCCACTCTTGCAACATCTAGTTATTCAGAGAAACTGACTTGCGTTTGTTATTAAACAAATTACAATTTGAAACTAGTAACACGACCTCCATGTACATTTTTCGTCAACGTAATAAAACTTGACAGCAACAAAATGCTTCGCGCAAAACCTTTTGATTTTGTCATTGGAAATAGAGAACGCAGCATTGTTAGAATACAATCGGGCGTTGAGTTTAGCTCAGTGGTAGATCATTTGGCTGCATATCTACGGATTGCATGTTCAAATCCAGCATTTATGTCGCTTTGGAGAAAAGCGTCTGCTAAATACATCACTGCGAATAAGTAAACAAATGCATTCCCTACCGTGACTTGCAGGTGGACAAAGGGCAAAGTCTCAGGCTGCAACAAAAACACTGCGATCCGTTTATCAGTAGCTTTTATGACATGCCAGCCAGCTTGTACATCACGTTCCTTTGTAGTTAAGAGTGTTCATCAGCTTTCTCTCACGGCCACAACTACAGAAAAAATGTGTTTACTGCGTAAAAAACGCCTGCGTGGAACTGTTTTATTGCAGTCCCTTCCCGATCTCAGCTCTCTGTGCTCAGACGATGCACGTGTTCTAGGATGTGCTTCCCGCAAGCTATCTCGGCCCCTCATTGGACAAACCTTCTGGCCAATGAGGGACGCCTCCCACTGCTAGCAGCATGCTAGGGCTGGGCTGGCCCTACCCAGACACAGCACTCTCACGTATAGGACTATGTATATGCATCTTTTTCCTTCGTTTGGGCAGGGTCGACGGGTTGGAGATAAAATACGATTCCACGTCAGAGCCTGTGTGTTTCTAATGGCAACGCTTCCATAATGTAGAGAATTCCCTCTCTGCCCTGCAAGCGATGAAATCCAATAGGTTGTTGATCTCGGGTGTATCCTTTCTACTCAAATTATTAAACACTCACTTGGCAAATGAGCAGGCTACTTTAAGATGAGCAATTGATCAGATCGTAACCAAATGGGGTTGATTCAAAAAAGCTGATTCAAAGTAACCCACTAAACTCAGTAACAACACAACGCCAAGACAGCTTAGGTCAAAGTCTGGTAGAGAAAAAGCAGCCTAGAATAGGCCTGTCTACAAGCTACCTTGAGATAAAGAAATCCACATGGGTAAAGTCAGAGCCGACACGGTTTCCACCATTGGGCCGTCTATACTTAGCAGTAGTGTGAATGAGTCTACAGCATTGCAGGTATTAGTGTGATAGTCTCAAGCAGCAGTAGGTGCTACACATGTGTTACACATGCATGTTGCACATTTGTAAAACAACTAGTTGAGCTTATCTAGGGCCCATATTGAGTGCGATTATGGTTAACGTCACTGTGACGAGAGCATGGACAAACAAAAAAATGGTGTTTCCCTGGCGTCACAGTGCTTAACCCCAATAACTCACCTCTCTCTTACATAATACCAGAGTGATATTTCCGTCATGGTCTTTACTGAAACGGTGCCCTGACCAATAGAACCTTTCCCATTTCAAAATACACCTTGGGATTCTAAATTAAACCCAAGGCCCTTCAACAGCTGGTTGGCTATTACAGGTAACAGTCGGAGAAAATTGCCTTTATGTTTTTTTTTACTGTGACGAGAGGATAGTTATCTTTGCTTTGATCCCACAATAGGTGAGTGACAGCTGTGTGGCTCGTCTGTGTACGTCAGCTCTTCACCCGAGCTCTCACAAATACTTATTGTCCTTTCAAACATTTCCAGATCTTTTATTGGCCGCTCCTTTGTTTGGCCAGTATGGGTCAGGCAGGTAGTTCAAGTCATGACAGGATTATCATGGGTCTTGCATCCATGCTACTGGTTTCAAGCCCCCTGCCGTTCACACACAGTGAGTACGTGTGATTGTGCATGTGTGTGTATGCGAGTGTGAAGCTGAGTGTGAAGCGAAACTGCAATACCTCGAGTCACCTCTACATGAGACACGTTGCGCCTGACACATCTACTTGATGTGTGTGGATGTCTGTCACTTAAGGGACAGTTGCCTGCCTACCTCCCTTGCTCACATTAGTTTGACAAAAGATTGCCAACAATTACCAATGGACAAACTAGCACACTTTGCTCAGATTACCAAAATCTTAGGCAACTGGAAGGTTTTACTTGTGACCAACTCAAGACTGTCCAATTAACTTGAAAGGTGCACGCAATGGTATCTGCTCATTTGTATGCAAAAAAGTATATTATTTTACATGCACAAGGCACTCCTCTTCTACACATTTTATGACAACAATCTAAAACTGCAAAGTAATTTTTAGTATTTACATTTGATATCGTTGAGCATAATTTAGCAGTAATTAAACAGCCCTCATGTGGGTTTATGCAGTAATGCAACTGCTTAACCAGTTTAATGATGAATTCCTCATAGCTTGTCATACGATTGTAGATACACTGCGAAAGTTTATCCTAATAAAATGTTTTTAGTCCATCCCATTACAGTTATAAAACCCTGCTGCACAGCAGACTTGCTAAATAAAATGTTATTTCCGCACGTACAGTAATCTTTCGAACGAATACGTCATGCATTTATGGTGAAATACTATGGCTGCACATTTGCCTCGTGAACCGTCGTGTGTATTTTCTAAGTACTATCCATGCAACAACAAGTATATAGCTTAGACCTAATACAAGTATCGAACTTCACATTTTCCTAAAAACGTTGTTACTAGTGATGACATATGTCAAGTTTAGGCTCAGGTTTGCAGCGACTGAAGCAAATGCACGAAGCTAAGAAACAAAGCTGGTCGATTCCAATGTTATGGTAAACTATTACAGAATGTACAAACACATTTGTATGAACTTCCTAAACAAATGCGTGCAAAATCCTAACAGTCACACATACACATATCACTCAAGAGACGAAAATTACCTCTGAATTCTTTCTTGTTGACGCTTCGGGTTGCTGATATTCCGACCAAACGAATGATATGAATCTATATTTTAAAGTTAAGATTTAAAAGTAAATGTTTCACATCAAGGACGAACCAAAGCAGGATTGTCGACCGTCTACAGTGGGTCCGTTTCAGTTCTATTGTATGTCACACATTTCGGTTCTCCGCACCCCAGTCAACACGGAGAGGTACACGTGCCTGTGTCCCTTCTCCTCTGACTTTGTAAATAACCAATCCCATTGGCTGGCAGTTAACAACAACTCCACTTGGGTCCGCCCACAGATACTCTCATTGGTCGAGGGGGGCGTGGTTTTGCTGTCACGGGGCCCTGCTGTCACGTTGCACCATGCCTGCTTCTGAGCTCAAAACAGAAGGAAACATAGGGACGCAGTGTACTATTGGGTTTATCAACCGTAAAACCCATAGTACACACGCACACACGAAGCTTTCGACCGTGTACCAACATAAAATACATCAATTAACTGCAAATATTAAAGTATCATGCGAAGGTATCATACGATGGTATCATACGATATCAAACCACATACTGTTATTGGTCTGAAGCCTGAAATGGTTGCACTCTCAATTTATGTTATGCCTATACATGAAGGATTTCGGCTGCAGCAAGACAGCATGCACAGTTCAACGTGCCTCTGCAGGACTGAGTTGGTCCCAGCCCACTGAAATCTCACGCGGCTGGCGGAGTGGTTGATGGAGACTTGGTAAATACAGCATGAATCTAGGGCAATACGAGTGGGCCATGGCATATATGTGAAGGAAAATAATTCACATGTTATCAATACCATAATATCGCATACTTAAACCAAGCATACATTCACAGAAAAATATGCAAAATTGTATAGGTGTTCTGAGAAAAAAAAGGCATTTAATGTAAAACACTGCAATGATTCGAATAATTTGTGGAAAATATGCAAGAATACCATGTGCATATTGCAAAGGTTGAAGTGTAGGCTTGGCTGGCAGACACCCCTGCTACCACCTCTCATTATGCTAAAGTCTGGAGTTGCTGGATGGAGTCTGCATGATAGTTCTCACACCTCATTATCTCTCTCTCTCTCTCTCTCTCTCTCTCTCTCTCTCTCTCTCTCTCTCTCTCTCTCTCTCTTTCTCTGTGTATGTGAGTTTTTGCTAGTTTTGCTGGCCATCTAATGAGCTACAATGGAATCCTCATAATCTGAACACACAATTCTATAAAATGATATTCCATAAAAGTTGACATTCCTGACGGTGTTTCACTGGGTTACCATAGATAGGCGGTGGTTAATTTTCTAGGTGTGGAGGAAAAGTTAGGGTTAGAGCGTAGCTGTCAAAAGGAGTCTTGTGGATATATGCTATACATCCACTAGATGGCAATCTCACAACTGGTTGTGAAGAATGATAGAATTTGGTCTAGTTTTATCATGAGATATATGCCTATCGTTATGCCTTCTGCCTGTGCCCAAAGAGTAGGGGTTTGTTCAAATTTGTGGGATCATGCCTAATTCAGACAATGTCCTAAGTGGTGGACTAGGGCACAGTGTTGCACTGTAGATTTCGTTTAGGCTACTGTTGTGTGTTCAGATATTCTCACGGGGGAAACTATTCTTAATCCTCAGGAACACCATGTTAAAAATATGGAGATAAAGACAAACAATAATGACAATTAAGGTCATTTCCAAAGATAACCTGGCAGAGGAAGATCTGACTTTCCGTGGAAAACTAGCGCATTATCACAAATGTAAAATAGCCTACACTTTCTGGATTGCATAGCCCATTCATGTTGGTATCGTTGTGCATATATTAGAGTGTGCCTTTAAGAGAAGGATGTTCCTAATTCTATCCAAGCCCACATCATGAGGAACTATACTAAACGTACCTCCCAACGGATAGCCTATTTATTTCGATTGGAACTCAGTAGCCTAGTTGACGTTAGAAATCGTTAGAAGTAATAAACCTTTCCTAGTTGCCCGGACGACTGGAGGACTGTCCTTCAATGGCAGACACAACGGGGAACCGTAAGTTGATTTATAAACGTTGAGTTTGTTTATTTAATGATGATTTTCTCTGTATTTACACTTTCCACTGGCCGCATTAATCAGCAAAAGATTTGTTTATGATTATGTAGTACTTTTTGTAGGTGTTTTTTTGTATGCACTTGCAGCCTACTGATAACGTTAGTTTGAAAGTTGCTGCTAAAAGACTTGCTGCAAAGTTTCTCTGTCGATTTGTTAATACGGTGCCAAGTTGTATTTTCCCAGAAAGTTTTCGTTGTAGTTGCCAGCCAGTTAACTGAAGTTAAAATGAAAATGATTTTCACTCAGCAATAGAATGCAAGCTGCATTTATAGAAACGCAAGTCTAGACTTGATATTTTGTCCTTCGACCGAATACCCATAGGGTTCAGTCGCTCACCTGTGAACCTTGCCAGCGCTCCCTTCTCACTGACGCGCCCCTGACGCGCCCCTGATCGTGCTGTCTTCTGTCTTTTTAGTTGGTAGTCTTATTTAGTGTAGACAAACTAGAGAGCATAAGAATGGACCCCAGTGCTTTGACGGACAGTATCAACAGACAACAGTGTGCAGTCAATAAACGTTGTCACCCATTGTGAAAGCACCCTTCATACGGAACACTTATCAAGATGTATGTTTCTTGACAGTAACTGAAACATCTGTCTATTGATCTGATTCGGAGCTATTTGATATTATAGCCCATTTAGTATATGATGTTGCAGCTTCACACACAAAAACACACATATGTTATGTTGTTAAAAAGAAGAGAAGAATTTCCACAAGTTTTAAACAAGTATAGCCTGCATTTCCAAGCCCCAAGTCGGGCTATAACAGGGAAGAAACCATCAAGCCGTTGCCAAGAATACATTCTAATAACACCAGTTTCCTGTTTCAGTTCAACATTGTGTGTATTCACTGTCAGGCTTTGTGGTGTACAACAACAACCGAGAGTTGACCTTTTCTAAGTTGGCGGGTATCACTCCCAGTGACCGCCCCTCCCCGCCCCGCCCCTCCCCCGTCAGCCCAGCTGCTGCCTGTTCTCATCAAAAGGCAGAAATGTAAACCTCCTTAGGCTCTTATAATTAGTTTCAATTATTCCAATGCAAGGTTTTAAAATACATACGAAAGCACAGACCAAGGAATGTCTGCGTACACACACACACACACACACAGACACACACACAGACACACACACACAGTGTGGATTCAAAGACAGCACGTCTGTTGCTACTTCCAACAGACGTCTCTCCCCAGGAGGAATAGCCTCTTGGCACACTATGGCCTCAGGTCAGCTTTTGTGGAAGTGAGACGTGAAGCCTCAATTTAGAACTCGTTGAAACAAGCTATGCTAAGACTTAGCCTTTGTTGCAACCAGCCTAATAAATCAGATATGAGTCTGGAGTATGTAAAGGCTAGCAGCATAATTCAGGGGATATAAGAGACAGACATTCTCTTTCTCTAAACATCCTCTCTCCTGGTTTTGCAGGAAGCTCCATTCTGGCTCCATGTTGACACAGCATGTCTTGGACTTAGGAAGGAGGCCTTTGCGCCACTTTCTTAGTTCCTCTTCCTCATTTACAGTAGGCATATCCAACCGGTATCCATAGTGACTCCTTTTGTGTACAACATACAAGATGTGGCCAGGTTACATAGATTTGATCAGACCTTATTTTATGAGTTCCGAATCTCTTCTAATGACAAGCCTGGTCAGGAATGTCTAGTGTCTAGCTATCCAGGACCTTATACCAATCTTAACATCAACACTGATGCTTATAAATCCCAGTCCCAATGAATCTGTCATCTACTTGCAATTACATGAAATTCCTTTCATGGAGCCAGTGTCTTAGTGCGGCAAGTCTAACATGGAAGGTCATACGGAATCGGGCTACGCAGCACAACACAAACGTTTCTTCAGGTCATCATGAAATCCCTCTGACGTTGGACAGGAGTTTCTTATTGGTCACGAGAGAGGCGCTCGTTTTGACACGTTCTCTCGCGATCTTGATCTTTTCTCGTCCTCTCTGATTGCTCAAGAGTTTGAGAAAGAGCCAATCACGCGCTCTCTTTCTATCTTAGAAAGAAGGGAGGAAGGGATTCTATAAACCCTGCATTTCAGATGAGATAAGGATGATGTGCTGGCTTCTTCATTGCTAAGAAAAGCCATTGTCACCTGCCCTGTGTTTGATGGCTCATCAAGCAACACAAGGCAGTCACGATACCAAAGCAGGAATGCAAAGAACCAGTTGGGGCAGGGATGTTGGAGAGAAGAGAGAGTTTTCCACAACAATGGACAATGAGGTGCGCCCATAATGTCAGGTGATCTTTTGTGAAGTTGAAACTCACTGAGGTGTTTTTTCCGAGTGAAATATCAGAGTGAGGTACAAGGAAATTGATTTCACGTCGTCTCGGAAACGGTACCTATTCCTACGGTGCGGGAGACGTTTCTATTCTGGAGCAAAAATCATTATTTAGGGGCTTGTGTTACTCAGTCGGAAAATGAATCTCTCAGAAAAGTGCTGACGCTGACCATTTTGACAATTTTGCTAGTGTTTCGCCCAATGATTCCCAAATAGATTTGAAGAAATAACCTTGGCCTTCTGTAATTAGCCAATGAGGTGTGTACTTCGTTTTGCTGACTCGCATGTATTCGTCATCCATTTATGGGAATTAGCAGATTTCCAATGCAGTTTAAAGTCATGGTAAAAGCTGCCTTGCTCCCATCAAGTAGGTCCTGGGTTCAATTCCCACATGGGGAACTGATCAGTGCTCAGGTGGGGTATCTCTCGGGCCTACCTGTATGGAGTTTGCATGGTCTCCTCGTGCTCACATGGAGCCTAATATAACAGACTGCTCTCCTGCCCATGTGACCGGCCCAGAGCACCTGGACTTGGCCCCAGGCGTGGCTGCCCACTGCTTCTTGCTGCTCTGGGAGCATGCCAGGCGTGGGACAATGCAAGCAGCAGAGAAAGGCACCGACATGGAGGGAACGGGCTCAGCGGACATAGACAGGCTTGTCCACTATACTACACATACAGTAGACACAGACACATAGGCATGCCTTATGTCTCTCTGGGGAACTCGGGGAGAAACGGACACAAAGCCTCCATTGTCTGGCTGCGTCGACTCTGGCTGGAATGCCTCACGTGGTGAGGGAGCATCAGGAGCCGGGGCTGACAGAGCAAACTGTGGACTTTGACAATGACCTTTGACCTTCCCCCCCCTACCTATCCCAGATACCCCCCCCCCTCACATTGTCCTAGGACTGCGAAGCTGGAGATGAGTCTAACGAGACTAACGAGTCTAATGTCCTCCTTTTGTTCTGTACAGTAATACAGGATCTAAAGTCCTGTGTGTGTGTGTACAAGGAGACGGGCTCAAGTAGCCGTATTTATGGTTTTATCGGTGGGAGTGCTCTGTTTGTGTTCGAGCAGTGCGGCGATCGAGGGTTTCAGCATGAGTAAGCAGGAATGCGCTCTGTTATTGGTCGGGAGCCTGCCAGTGGGGCGTGCTGGGAAATGGAGTGAAGGGGCAGACGAGGGGCACTAACCCTCTCTCTCTCTCTCTCTCTGTGACGCTGACCAGACCTAGGGTTAAATGCTTTTGGCAGTATAATCCGCTTGCATGTTTTTTTTGCGCATGTGTATTGTGCTTGTTTGTCGGTGAGTGCACGAGTCGCTCCTCCTGGTGGCACAAGGATGGCCTCCGTTGTCAAGGACAACAGCCATTTGGGGATCCATTCAATTAATCTAAAGCCATCAACTAACCTCATTGCCCCCAGACCCCGTCCTCTCTCTCGTGTCTTTCTCCAGAAGCTTCCAGAGGGAAGGCAGATGGAAAGAGGGTGAGAGAGAAGGAGGGAGAGAATGAAGGAGCAGGTGAAGGAGGGAAAACGCTCCTAATTATTAGAGAGAGAGAGAGAGAGAGAGGGGGAAGGAACATTAAAGGGGATGACAATCACGTATGAGTCGGCATGGCTCTGTGCGATGACAATGACAGTTGCTGTCTCTCTCTCTCTCTCTCTCTCTCTCTCTCTCTCTCTCTCTGTCCCTGTTTTTTTGCATCTCTAGGCTGCCTGCTTCCTCACGCTCTCCCTCTCTCCTCCCTCCTTTCTCTCTTCGCTTGGCTCTTTCAAGGGCCTGTCAGTGACAATGACAGTTCTCTCTCTCTCTCTCTCCTACCCTCTGTCCTAGCCAGCAGTCGCTAGTGACTGTGTGGGGAAGAGAAGGAGGGAGTCATGGGACCACGCTTGGTAGTTGCCAAGGAGACATGACAGACGGGCTATGTTTCCCTCCGGTCTGCTCCAGCCCAGCTGACAGTTGCTCCAGTGTATGCTCTCCCTCTCTCTCTCTCTCTCTCTCTCTCTCTCTCTCTCCCTCTCTCTCTCTCGTGCATCCTGGGGCTTTCGATGGCTCATCTCCTTCCACTTCAGGGTATCAAGACTGCACTTAGTTGTAGTGCCGCACAGTTCTTCGTTGCCTCTTGATTTGTAACCTCACTCGCATATCATGGTCATGGTCAGTCCACTAATGGTTTTACTCTTCCTGTAACCCCCCCCCCACCCTCCCCCCCCTTTCTCCACTTCCTCTCTGCCTTTTACGTCCACCCATAACCCCAGCCCCCCCCTGGCGAGGGACACCAAAGCAACCCGTACATCGCCTACGTCCTGGTGCCCGTCTTCTTCCTGCTCGGCCTCCTGGGAGTCCTCATCTGTCACGTGCTGCAGAGGAAGGGCTACCGCTGCACCACTGAAGCGGAGGAGGAGGAGGAGGTGGTGGTGAAGGACGAGGAGAAAGAGCTGGAGCAGGGAGCAGGTGAGCCTGGAGGAGTGGGTGGGGTGAAGGAGGATATGGAGGGGGAGGTAGGAGAGAAGGGATGTAAGAGGATGGGATAAGGTCATGAACTTGAGGTGTTGGACCTGGTAGAGCGCACAGGGGAGGGAGGGAACGGGTTGGAATGAGGCCCTATTGAGAGGAAGGAAACTGAAGTTCTTTTTTCTCTCCTGACGTGAGTGTTCTATTATGTTCTATTTGGATGTTTTTGTGCTTTAAACCTCCAGAACCTTGGTTGATTGGAAAGTGCAGGTTTTTTTGCTTTCTCACAAATGCCTCCGTTGTCAACAAAAGGCTCACTCTCCACATAGTCTAACAGGTTGTCAATTTGGGCTCGTTATAGTCTGTTACTGTGAGTCTAGCCTACATGTAATCAAATTACAAAGTCTTTTTCCGTACTTGACCAACATGAGGTCACCTGACCCTAACCTGACCCTAAGCCACGTCATAGACCTCAAGATAGGAACTCACTGTTTTAACCTGAGTCACACCATATCCTGCCACTGCTTGGAACGACTTAAAGCTGCTGATAAACAAGAAAACATTTGTTTTGCAATCGTTTCTCTGATAAGTACATGTAGGCCAAAGGACATGTTCTGCTATTCTCAAAGATCGAGTGCAGAGAAGCAGGAGAAGTTGGATCAAGCTATCCTGAAGAAAAGGGGGAGATGGAAAGAGAGCTTAAGAGGTTCTTAATGGGTGCTTCATAACAATCCTACATCATCTGTGTAGCTCTTAACTCTGTATAACTCACTACGAAACCAGATCAACCAAATATTCTTCAAAGCAGGGTTTGACATGCTTGTATAAGAAACATGCCATCGCTCTGTAAACTGCCTAGCTGTAACGTTAAAAGTTCCAACATTCAAGTGTTCCAAATCCAAGTCTCGCAGCAAGACGGATGGACGGAAACCAGCGGAAATCGCGGCAGCAGTCGAATTAAAACCGAACATGGAGGGATCCTCATGTTTGAACTTGAGTCGGGTTATGTAACAGCTTGCTGCGTGCTAGTTCTGAACGTGGACATGCTATGGAACACTGAGATGGAATGCTGTCTACTCCCTCTTTCTCTCTCTCCGCTCTTCCTTGTTGCTCTCTCTCTCTCTCTCTCTCTCTCTCTCCCCCTACATTGCTCTCCTTAAAAACAAGAGATGAGGAACCGAACAGTGACCTCCCAGTGTTCCCTCCCCTCCGCACACCCCAGCTTAAACGTCTGTCTTCAGGGAGCTCCGTGTTCCCAACACGGCAGGACAGACGTGCAGCATTACGACTCCTGTTAGTAAACTCTCGTTCTCTCCCCGTCAGAGACAGAAGAGAGGCTATCCCCCCCCTCCCACAGTGGAGTCTCCATGTGGCTTCTCCTTGCCGAGACCTAACTGTGTGTGTCCTAATGTCTCTCGTCTCTCTCTCTCTCTCCATCCCTCCAATCCCGTATTGTGTCGAGATGAAAGGATTTGAATAGCACGCTGTTTGTGCGCGCTGGTTCAGCTGAATCGGGCCGCCCTCCTATTCAGCGCTATCATGTTGCCATCTCCCCCTACATTGTTCAGCTAGTCCCTCTTCATTTAGTTTTCCTGGAGGAGCTTTCCAGCCCAGTTATTGAGCTACCCTGGCTGGTTGAACAGCAGCAGTGAGCAGGTGGATTTCTGGGGTCTTTGTGTGTCGAATGCGACAGGGATTATCTTGAGGACGGCGCACTGTACGAAGTGGGACGTTGGCACTATTCAGCTAATTATTTGAAATTAGAAATGGGGAAATGTACAGGAGAAAGCACATTCTGTCTGTTTTAACTAGGACAAACGATCAACCAGGCACAGACTGAAATATATTCAATGGGCATTGCACAAGTTGGGGAAATGCCAGAAGAGTAATAATGAGAAAACCAGACTGCTTGTAGTTACTCACTTACCAGAAGTTAACAAAGCAAGAAACAACAAACAAAGCATGCAGGAAGTATGAGGACGTGTGTCTCGGATGCCCGGAGGCTGCAGACCTTTGGAAGTGTGTGTTTGTGTGTGTGTGTGTGTGTGTGTAAGGAGGGGCGGGCATTCCAGAATACCTATTTTGAAAACTAGTTTGACCATCTAATTAGAGGCCAGTACACAGCGAAGGAAATAATGAACCTCCAGGTTGGGTTCATTTTAACTTTCTGGGAGACTATAGTTGTGTATACATTACAGCATTCTAACTGGAGGTTTTCTTAGTTACCAGGGTTACCAGGCCACCCATGGCCTCCGTTTGAATGGAAATGCTCAGATACAAATGCATGGTTGGCTGAAACAAAACTGGACAGACCAGTATTTCCTTCCTGGTTTTTTGTTCAAGCTTTCTTAGGGACCCGACCTTTCACAGAAACAATTGGGGAATGTAATTGGTTTGTGTTTGAATTCTATTGTGTGTGTGTGTGGGGGTGTTTTTCAGACTCAAACGATACCTACAGCGAAAGCAACAATGACACCGTGGGACAGATTGTTCATTTCATCATGAAGAATGAAGGTAAGACGACAAACCTTTTTAGGTGTGTGTGGTGTGTGAGAGAGACAACAGGAGATCAAGCAAGTGAAGAATTGGAATGCCCTTTTACACACCAAGAAAAGAGAATCTAAAGTGGGGTTTCCCCAGGTCAGACCCTTGCTGGCTATACTCACATTGTGGGGTTTCCCCAGGTCAGACCCTTGCTGGCTATACTCACATTGCTGCCTCTGAAAGCAAACGTGTCCCATGTTTCGAGGACTTTAATTAGAACATTCTCATTGTGGATGTCATACACTAAAAATACCAGTGACAAAATCCAGAGAATTGAGCCCTTCGATAGCGAATATATATATAGCTAAGATGATAAAGTCATCCTCGTTATGTAAACGTTGTGACATTTCCTGTCATGATCTTATTGACTGTGAAGTGTCCTACTCAGGGGGAGGGAGGAGTCACATTGCTTAGTAGTGCGGCCTTATTTCCTGTATTGGGGCCATGAGTCAGGTGACCCGGGAGTTGGGATGACGCTGTACAGTGTGTTGTGGAGAAGACCACAACGCACTCATCCCTGTCCCTCCCTCCCCCCTCCCTCCCTCCCTCCCTCCCTCCCCTCCCTCCCTCCCTCCCTCCCTCCCTCCCTCCCTCCCTCCCTCCCTCCCTCCCTCCCTCCCCCCACCCCCGCTCAACGTGTTTGTCATAAACACCTGTCGGTCACACACATGCCGAGTGTGTTCTGTTTGAAGGGTAAGAGGAGGAGGAGGAGTCATTGTAGTGATCATCAGGCCTGACGTGTTAATCAGGATGATAACTGGACGTGGAGAATAGTTGCACTCAGGGCAGGGTTCATATGGGGCTGGCTCCATTCAGTGGTTTTACGAGGCGTCCTAAAGCAACGCAATCCCTTTTACTACCTTGGATTCCGGTTCGATTCCATCGGTTGGGGGTTAGCGCAATAGAACACAAGTGTGCTCACTCAGAGGCGTGGCCATGTGTGTTTAGCAGAGTAAACAGTTCTTTCTTAGAATGCCTACCATTTAGCCTACCATGTTTTTGTTTTTTCGTTTTTGTTTTCTATTTCTTTTCCTCTCTAACCAATGGAAATAGATGTTATTTATAGTTTTAATTTTGTAGCCCCCCCCCCACCACCCCCTCTCACGTTGAGATATCATATCAGCCCCAGGTTATTCTGTGTGGAGTCGTTCTGGTCACAGTAACGGCATGCAGCAGTTCAGTGTGTTACAGGGGGGCTTATCAGCAGCCCCCCATCTTCCAATAAAGGCTCCCTCTATGAAGTGTCAATCCTCTCCCTCCCTGTGCTCCTGACTCAGTTTGATCTCTCCTCCTCCTCCTCCTCCTCCTCCTCCTCCTCCTCCTCCTCCTCTGACTCTGTGCTTCTTGTCTTCAGCAAATTCAGATGCTCTCAAAGCCATGGTTCATGACAACAGCATCGACTCAGATGGGTAAGTAGACTTTCTCACGGTTCCCTGCTCTCCAGCTCCAATGACACCCCTCCTACAAACACACACTAATATGAAATGATCTCTCGGTTTCAAATCAAAGTCTATCTACACTAAACCTATAAGCCTCGCATCTAGTTTAAAACGGTAGGTTGAAATGGTTTACTGGGTTAAGGAAGTCTGTCAGGAGTATGGATCAGTAACTGAACATCAGAGTTGTTGGGAGTGACCTGGGTGTGATCCTCTTTCTAGCCGCTAGATGGCAGTGTTGTCTCTTAAATTGATCGAATGAAACATCCAAGTTTGTTTGGATTTGACCTGAAACCAAAAGTTTTCAGGTCCTATTGCAGTCCTGTCCAGTTCCCTGGCCATATTGGCGTGCTTCGATCGCCCCAAGTCACTGCTGACTAACACATTTAACTTTTTCATCCCTCAAACGCCCTAACCACTTCACTTTAGTGCGGCACAGTGGCCACACCTCACGGCAAGAAGGTCCTGGGTTCGATTCCCCATGGGGCACTGATCGGTGCTCGAGGTGGGCTTTCTACTGGACCTCTCTGCGTGGAGTGTGCCTGTTTTTTCTTCTCTGCACATAGACCATGGTTGAGCACTTGGATTGGCCGCTAGGCTTTGCTGCCATGGCTACTCGCTGCTCCTGGCTTCCCTGGGAGGAAGGGCAGCAGGATGGGGATAAAGGCTGAGGCGTATCTCTCTGGCGCACGCCCCTGGCACGCCTGTGTGTGTGTGTGTTCTGACTCCCTGCACGTGTGTGTGTGCGTGTTCCACAATCGTGAGATTAACAAAAGGTTTTCTTCTCCTCGCCGGCCAATTCACCGGTAGATGTCGAAACACTCGGGCCCATTATGCGGATACCGTATTGATTAATGGGTGGCAGCGTCGTATTCATCACCGCTGACTACGGTCTAGGCGAGGTGCTGGAACAAAAGGTTGGCTTTGCGCGTCGTGGCCCGGCCTTTACCTCTGCCACCCTCCGAGGGGAGAGAGGCAGTGATGGAGGGCAGCCAGCCGTGCTACATCAAAGTGTGGCACATGAAAGCTACGAACCCGTGACGAGACGTCTTCACTTTCTGCCTTCGTTCGGGCGGGCGTGAGGCGTCTCGACCTTGAGGAGGCATAAGAGGAATGAACGTCGGGGTGGGGGGGGTGGGGAGGGAGGCAGGAAGAGAGAAAAGGGAGAGTGGAGATATTTTTACATATCGGCCAGAGTGACGAAGAGTGAGGGTATAAATCGCTGCTGGAGGGTTGGGCGGCGAGGCAGGATGAGGTATGGCAAGACATTGGTTATTCTGGAAAAGTCTGCACGGCGGCAATAGTTTTTCCCACATCTCTCTGTCTCTCTCTCCCTCCTTCTTGCTCCTTTCCTCCCTCTCTTTCTGCGTTTCTGTCGCTCTCCCTAATTGTCTCTCGCTTCAACTTTAACCCCTCTTTCTATCACCTCTGTCTCTGTCTCTCTCTCTGTCTCTCTCTCTCTCTCTCTCTCTCTCTCTCTCTCTCTCTCTCTCTCTCTCCCTGTCTCTCTCCATCTCTCTCTCTCTCTCTCCCTCTCTCTCTCTCCACTCTCAGCCTGGGTGGGCAGTCTGCCAGTAGAACACTTAGGGGTGCTGGAGCGGCCCCTAAAGGGGGTGACCGAGGGGGGTGGAGGGTAATTTATGACTCACTAGGGGGTTGTGTGTGTGTGTGTGTGTGTCAGGGTTTGGAATAGGACTTGGCAGGGTGTGTTTAGAGTGTTGGTTGGATCTCCTCTCTCTCTCTCTCACTCTCGTCTCTCTCTCTCTCTCCTCTCTCTCTCTCTCTCTCTCTCTCGTTCTCTCTCTCTCTCTCTCTCTCTCTCCCTCTCTCTCGTTTCTCTGGATGCAGGAGAGTTTAGTCCTCCTCGCCGCAGTGGTGCTGTCCACGCCATTAATCCATAACCACCCTCTTCCTCCTTCCGCACTCATCCCTCTCCCACAACCCCCCCCTCCCCCGGCTGCCTCTTCACCGTTCCCCTCTCTGCACGCTCGCTTCTTCACCCCTCCGTCTACGGGTCCCGCTATTCCACTCATCACTTTTCTTTCTTTCTTTCTGCTGCTGTGCGTGCATCTTTCATCCCTCTCTTCATCTCTTATCCTAACTGCGACACACACGCACGCACGCGCACGCACTCTCCAATCTTGCCGGCCCATTTCCATGGTGTCCCTGTGGGTAATGGAGACAAGTAAAGGCAAAGTGCTCTGATTCGCTCTCTCACACACACACACACACCGCACACACACACACACACACACACCCTAGAGCCACTGCGTACAGCCCTGCCACCACTTAAGTCATTACACCACTTCTCTCTGAACTGGGAGAGGACAGTCTCTCTCTCTCACACACACAGGCGGAGAGAAGACTGTACACACAGTGTGACCAGGTAGCTGCTGTGTATAAACACGTCTTAGCCTCGGGCCTACATATGGACGCACACACATGCACACATCATTGGAACTATTCTAAAGCAGACAAATCTAGCCCTGTAAAACAAACGTGTGTGTGTACATGATATCTCATCGAAAAATGTGCCGTTGACCTAACCGTGTCACACATACAGGTCCATATCATCCAGCCCGGTGTGCAGTTCTAACCACAACTCCCATAATCCTCCTCCAGCCCGACCACGCCCACCTCCCCCGACACGCCCACTTTCCCAGCGACGCCCCTGTCCCCCGGCGCCCCGGCGGCGGCGGCGGCCAAGCCCAAGCACACCTGTAACCACCTGCACACCATCGGGGGCGTGGGAGCCAACCAGAACATCTGTAACCGCTGCAACCTCAAGAAGGGCTGGCCGCTGATGAGGAGGCCGTCCAATAGGAAGAGCTCAGACCGCCGGAGCTGCGGGGAGGTCACGGTGCTGGCGGTGGGCAGGTGAGGAGAGAGAGAGAGAGGGAGAGAGAGTGTGAGAGAGAGAGAGAGAGAGAGCATCGTGGGAAGGGATGGCCCTGCTTGCCCATGCTACCTCATCGCTGTGAAAGAGTACGTGTCCTCCCCCCCCCACACACACCCTGGAGTGCTGATCTGAATGCAGAGAGCCAACCGTTTTAATTTGCTCATCCAGATGAATGGAGGTGTCTGGGGTCGCCCCGACCTAGGAGGGAATATTCATTCACTGATTAAATTACATCGTCTGTGTGGTGAGAGAGAGAGCGCGCGTGTGCGTGTGTGTGTGTGTGATAGGAGGAGAGAGCGATGCGGGAGTGTTTAAGAGAGATGGAGAGTGATGCGTGCGCACGTACGCGTGTCGTACAGAGTGGAAGTGTGCGTTCCGTCCTGAGTGCAGCACAGTCTCCGTGTGCCAGGGGGAAATCCATCTCCCATCATCCTCCAGCCAGGCTGATTAATCAAGAGCAGAACGCCGGTCATCTGAGTTTCAGCAGCATGCCCTGGTCATGTTGCAACAACATCCCCTGATTCAACCTGACCATATAGATCAACGTCACTATTTCCACGGATGGTTTGATTGGGCGTGTTCTCGGGTGTGGCGTCCCCGTTCTTGTCGTGTTGGTGACCGGTGTGATGGTGCATGTCGCCCCCCCTCAGGTTTCGGGTGACCAAGTGTGATAAGCCGGCCAGGGAGAGGCGGACCCTGCTGCTCTCGGACTCCAATGGGAGCGTGCCCTCGTCCCCCGTGGAGGCGGGGCTTCCCAGCAGGCCCACCTCCGTGTTACAGGTCAGTCCTAGAGCGCGCTTGTCACGTGCTGTCATGACGACTGGATGACGCCTTGTTGGAGACGTCCATGTTTTTGGAGGAATTTTATATAAATTCTCCCGATTTTAAGGAGCCGGTGTGTGTTTGTCTGCAGCGCGCTGGTAGGTTAACGCTCGTCTTTCATCAAACTGAAGTTCATTGATTTTCTTTTTTTTTCTTCTCGTCTCTCTCCGTCTCAGGCGCAAGAAGCCAACACAAAGTGAAGGCAAGGTGAGACCCATTTATCTTCAGTCTCTCTCGCTCTCTCCCTCTGCTTTATCTCTCTCTCCCTCTCTCTCTCTCTCTCTCTCTCTCTCCCTCTGCTTTTCTCTCTCTCTCGCGCGCTTTAACGTTCAAAACCCTCATCACGTCCTCTTGGTCTCCTAGGTCGGCAGAAACGACAGAAATTGGGAATCGAATTAGACACTTTCAAAACCAAAGCGGCAGAATGACGTGTCCGTGCCGGAGGGTCGTCATTGGACGGCAGCCGTATCAGTCCGAGGGTTGGTCCCTCCCCCCTCCACGCCCCTTCCCTTCCGCAGCCGGACGAGTTGAGAGAACGGTGACCGTGACAATGGGGAGGAGGAAGAGCCGAAGTCAATGTCTTAGCCATTCGGCCAATGTTATACCTTCCTAACGGTGTGTGTGTCCATATACCCTTCCCAAATAAGCAGCCGTCATCAAAACAGACCAAATCTTGGGGAAACTAGAGTTCCATTTTTCCCAGACCCCACTGAGGCTCCCTCGGGTGGTCATGTGACTCCCTGGGCTTGTGTCCAGGGTGTAGAAGCTCCATTAGTAAATGTAGTTCATCTGAGAGCCAAGTGCACTCTGAGTCCCGACTTTATACCAAAGCACATCCTTCCCAGGTACAATCTCTAGCTAGTTTTAATGGCGAGGCCCCTGCAGAACATGTGTTGCATGTCGTCCCCTCTCTACAAGCAGACATCTCTGTTTCCCCCTGGTCATGTGACGGTGAATGTATGATTGTGTATGTTTAACAGGAAGCTACTTTTGATATTTATACCCCTTACAGCCAAAGGTTTTTTTTTCTCTGACTGTGCCTATTTGCGAGATTCTGGATCCCACATTTTACAGAGGATCTGTTGATTAGCTGTGCCAATGCCTTATCTTGTAGACGTATTTATATAGGAAATGTATACGATCAGCCTAAATTTACATTTTAACTGTGTGGATTCAGTTCTGTGAATTTTGTTTTTACTGGATGTGGGCACCAAAAATTCCTTTAGTTTGATCAGTGTCATCCTAGAATGACCTGTGTGTGTGTATGTGTGTGAGGAATAGCACGCACCGTCTGTATTTGTCTCATGAGATTCAGTGACATGCACGTCACCAAATGCGTGTTTCATGTTGAAATTATTTTTATGTCCAGAACATGGACGTTACCTCTACAAAGTGTCCTTATACTCCAAAGTATAACAGACGTACATCTATTTTGGTCTTTCCAAACCAAAATACCTCTCGTCAGTACATTTCTCTATGGAGTCTGAAGCTATGTTCCATCTCACAAAGATTTTAGAAAAAATGTGTTGGTATGAGTTAATTCCATGTGCCTATTTATGATATGCATATGATTATATTGATGTATTGCTTTCTGAACTTCAGCTCTGAATGATCAAATCAGTTTCCCCCTTGTCCCAAATGTCATGTTTTACAGGGGGTTATTTAAAAAGACAAACGATTACTAACTTTATAAAATAAATGAATGTTGACACTAATAAAAGTATTTTGACGTATTTAATTCAAGTCCAAAGAGAAGACGTTTATATAGCCAACGTGTTTGTAACAAGTTCTTTATAGATGTATGCAGTGTATAATGAATTCATTCTATAATAAATTGATACACTTTCTGTGTTCGGAAACAATCTCCTATCCGTCCATCCATCCATTCTTCATTATCATTCCTCTACTATTCAATATTCAGCAGCTTCTTTTTCTAATTTCCATCTCTCCCCTCGTTCCGTCCTGGCTATATCCTGCTCTCCTCCCTTTCTAATATGAAGTAATAAAATGAGATGATCTATCATATTAATTTTGAATATGGAGTCAGTCAAATCTTTCCTCTACTTAGGCCTACATCTCTTCTCTCTCTCTTCTCTGCTTCTCTACTCTTGATGTCATTATTAACGTCAGCTAGATGAGGGGTGGAAAGGAGAGGTGTTCGGCGCCGACAGTTAATATTAGAGATTACCCTCTACCGCAATTTTGGTCCTGACCTTACAAATGCAATCAGGCTCGCCTCCGCCTGCAGACACACACCATGTTGGCCTAAGTACCCGTTTCGATCACACATTGCGATTCCTCAGATTTTAAAGAAGGGAATCCCATTTTGATGTAGTATGACTGTTATATAACAAAGTACCGCACGCGTTCTCGACCCAGGGTAGATTCACCATTTGAACAACAGGGGGTGATGTTGTAAACACGGTTTCCCAGTGATTGTTATCCCCCGTGTTTACTCGCGTCTCATTTGACGGTGGCAGAGGCGGGGTCACGTGTCCAGGTGTGGACAGCAGCGGGGTAATTTGGACGCGATGGAAAAAGTTGTCTTAACACTAAATGATGTCATCCGACCTCAGACTATTGACCTGATATTAGCCCTGTCATCAATGCTTGCCCTCTGCCTCTGATTCTCTTTCACACACATACACACTGTTTGAAAAGAAAGGACTGATGATAAAGAACGAGTTAACAGGATGACATGCTGCAAATATTGACACTAGTCTTAGGCTTTGGCCTTTGTGCGTTTGCTGTAGCCTATACCTCTTACCACGGAAAAATGGGTGACACCCACAGACAATGCTTGTAAGATAAACCTTTCTTATTCTTTCTCTTCCTCTGTTAATATCTCTCTGCCTGTCCTTCCCATCATCCACATGATGGGCGCTCTCTCAATTCAACTACATGAGCTTTTAATGCATAATATAGGATGACATATTTAATATAAAATCACCATAATATATCATGTGAACACATCACATCAACTAAACGGAAATTGCCTTTCTTCCCCAAGTATGTCTATGCATTCCTCTCTGTCTTTGATTTAGTATGTGTATCGACCGTACGCTAGACGGCTGTTGCTGTGACCTGTCCTGTGGTTGCCATACAGGTGGACACCACCCTTGCTTGTCAGGGCCATGTTCGATGCCTTGCCTCCGTCTCTGTAGCTGGCCTTTAGCCAAGAGGAAGGAGGCCTAAGACCCGACACGGCAGAGCTTTACAAAAGCACTGTGAAGAGTGGGTGTGGCCTAATAGTCTAGGCGTCAATGATTTACATATTGTAAAACTGTCCCAACAGCGTCGGTAACCGCAGTGACCTTGCAGTGGACTGGCTTCTTGCCATTGTTGAAACACTCTTCCCTCTGCCCTATGGTGCCATATGGGTATGCTAAAGTATAAGACTGCTTTGCTTTACTTTACACATACCTTTTGCACTTGTGCTTAAATGAGACAAAGGTATTCCAGTGTGCATATGCAAACTTACGGTAAGCATGAACAAATGGCTTTGTATGAATCTCTTCCTGTCAGACTGTCATTGTGTGGCTGTTATTGTATAATTATGTGTCTAACTTTTGAACAGCACCAGGAAGTAAACACACAGACCCATGACATAAAATTCCCAGCAGCCTCCAGTTAAAACAAACTGGTTTGAAATGAATCCCCAACACACCCAGCAATGTACACAAGCCCACACCACCTAATGGAGGGACATCAAACACACGTTGACGGCGACAAACATTTTCATGGCCGTTTAATTGCATGGATTAATAACAGTGACATATTCCTAAAGTACACACATACGAAAATACATCTTCCTTTGTCCTCTAGCGTCTGGTTTAGCTTTCAGGTGCGTGTGTGTGCCTTTTCCGAGATGCGGTGTTGCGTAATATAGAACAGGCACGCTTAGGTATAGTTTCAGCCTACAGTATGAGGCCATATATTCTCACATATCGACAACACATTTGAAAGCGATAGCGTAGGCATATTCTTGGTTAAAGAAAAAATATATTTGTGTGTGTGTCAAATGTACGGAGTCAAACCTGGACAAAGGCCAGAGACCCTTGAGGAAAGACACGCAACCCTGTCATGACCAGAAGATGAGAGCCCAGAAAGAACTTCCTTTCGAAACTGAGAGAAAACAACGACCAAGTGGAGGGGATCTGCAGATGAGCAGCCCAGATTGGACGACCGACCGGGGCGGAGGAAGAAACGCGGGAGGTGGAGAGACAGAGAGACGGAGCGATAACGGACGGTCACAAGACAGGGGGGTGTTTCAGTCTCTTCTTAAGAAGTATCATCAGGGCCCACGCTCCCCCTGTGAGGAGACACTGGGACAGACAGCCTAATGGACATCATGTGGTTCCAGCCAAAGTTAGAGAGGCTGCAGCTCGTGCATGTGTGTGTGTGTGTGTGTGTGTGTGTGTGTGTGTGGTGTGTTCTGAATGATGCCTGGGGTGTGTATGTGTGAGAAGTATTTACAAGTGTTATGGTCTGAGTGATGCCCTGGTGTGTGAGATTATGTGTGTATTTGTGTGTGTGTGTTTGTGTGTGTGTGTCAGAGAGTTTATGTGTGTATTTGTGTGTGTGTGTGTGTGTGTGTGTAGAAGAGGTTGTGAAGCAGTCCTCCCCACGGACCCTCTAGTGGTAAAGATTGTCAGTGTGCTGTCACAGCTATGATTCAGCATCTGCTCCCAGAACACACACTCTGGGGTTCTGGGAGTACCTGAGAGCACTTGTGGGAAAGTACACACACACACACACACACACACACACACATAACAAATATACAGTCACATGCTTTGTTTTACTGGTTGTGTGCACATCCTGGAGAACATGGAAAACAGAGTGCAAGAAAAAGAAAGAGTGATGATTGCCTGAGAGGGAAAAGAGAATCGTCTTTGTACTAGAAACTAGAAAGCAAAAATAATTGGCTGATATATTACTTCAGTGTGCCCCTGAAATGGTATGTGCATTGATTCAGAATCATTCTAAGGCTACTTGGCAGTACATTATTATCGCAAATTAAATGTCTAAATGCTTTTCTGAATGTTACAAACAAATTACAATAGAAATGATTTTGGCAAAACAAACAATGACTTCAAAAGAACAGTCACAGTACAGTTTCAAGACCAAGTCACAGTCTTGTAAAGCACAAATCTGACCGAGTCTCAGGTTAGGTTGGGGATAAAGCTAGTCTGACCAAGGTAGGGAAATGCTGTGCCAGTCTCAAAATAACTCAAAATAGTTCCTTCATCTGAACACAAAGTTAATCATGCTCAAGGCAAGGTCGGTCTCAAAACTCGGTCGGCTGAGTCCAGATCCCTGTCACAGTAATAAGCACTCCTTCATTAAAACCGATACAAATGTAGCTCCCCACTTGGTTCAGGCTCAGGTGATCCAGTATATCAGTTGTGTAGTTAAACCTGTTAGGGTATCACCAGTGGTCGTATACTCATGTTTCATGTGTTGTCTATCCTCAGAGTGTCCAGCAAGCTTCACCATGGATACCTGGATTATTCCTGAACGAGGAAGCAAACTAGATTGACGTCACTGGTTTGACCAACAACACTAACATTTGCATGACCCCTCCCTCACCGCTCTGTCCTACTAAATGGTCAGTGTTTCCTTGACTCCTTGACAACCAGTTCAGATATAAATAACAACAGAAGACAGATAAAAACACAAACAAAGGTGAGAGTGTTGATACAATAAAAAAGAAAAGAAAAGCTCAACATGACCTCATTAGTGTGTTCGTACCATGGAGCGAGCGTCCCTGAATATTTAAAGCTCTGGCACGTACTGCAGCCATAGCCACTGTGTTGAGTCTAGCTAACACAGAATATAATCTAGAAACATCTATTGTAGATATGACATTCTGTAGTGGAAGTGGAGTGCAGGACACAATGATTCAGTCACGTGGATTATGATTGTGGATTGCACTTATTTGTGAGATTCACCGAGTACAAACCAGAAGTTTCTTACCCCACTTTGGGGAGTTTAAACTCAGGTGCAGGATGTGTCATGTGACCTTATTAGAAAAATATTGGTGACTTCAGTTAAAAAACTATTCTTTTTGTAAACTAGCTCTTTTTTTCTCCTACAGTTCATTAAAGATCAATGGGATTCAAAATCATGGTGAGAACACACTATGTTCCATTTCAGTTGGGTGGCGGCCTCTCACACACATGATTCCTAAAATCATATTTGGGAAAAGAAGTCTGTTAGCGTGACCAAAGTTTCCGTCATCAATTCACGGGACGTTCCGGAACTGTTGGAGGGGGAACTCTTTGGAATGTGTCAATCGTAGTCCTCCCCGGCGGTGGCCAAATCCAACGCGGCCAGCGCCTCCGCCACCATGGAGTCAGTCACGCTCTGCGCGTCCCCCCCGTCCTCCTCCCCTCCCTCCCCCTCGTCCTCGCTCTTCGTCCCGGCGACGCAGCTCTCCGGCGTGGCCGTCCTCGGACGCCGCTCGTCTTTGGCGTCGGCGGACGACAGGCTGGTGGTGCTGGTGTGCACGTCCCCGGAGAGCACGCTCTCCTCCTCGTCGCCCGTGTCGCACGGGTACTCCGGAGTCCCGCCCACCCCCTCGTCCACCGAGGAGCTCTCCCCGCCGTACCCCCCCTCCGCCAGCGAGTGCTCCGAGGCGTGCCTCGCCCTCCCCCTCCCGTCGAGCGTGTCCGAGTTCTCGTACGTCGATTCCCTCCGGTGCTCCAGGGAGTGGATGTTGGGGTACACTGGTACCTGGCTGGGGGTGGTGCCCCCAGGCGGGACCCCCCACCGGTTACTAGGACCCTGGGGCTGGATGATGTAGGGTCCCCCCTCTCCAGAGCGAGCCTTACCCTGCCACCCCTGCACGTTCTGGGGGCCGGGCTCGGCGGCGCGCAGCCTGTTAATGTGGTTGTTGTCGGCCTCCAGTTTGAGGGTGCCGTCGTTGTGCTTGGCGTTGCTGGTGATGTAGCCCAGGTTGTGGAAGCCCTTCTTGGGAGGGTTGTGGGCGCTGCGCGGGGCCACATCGCCGGGGAGAGGGTGAGACTGGTACAGCATGCTGCCCGCTGAGTCCCACTTCTGCTCATCCACAGGATCAGAGGGATCATAGATGTAGCTGATGACATAGAGAAAAACATTTTGTTCACATATTGAATTGTAATATATTATTGCTGATAGATAGATACATAGATGGATAGATACAATAGATAGATCAATAGATACTTTATTCAACCCCTATGGGAATTGCAGAGATTGATGTTACTACTTATTTCCGAATACATATGAATATGTAACTTCTTATTTTTATAAGGAGCAACACATTGACATTTCAATTAGGATTTCAAAGTGTTATTTGGGTATTGTTCGGCACTTGCAGAAACAACAGCGATGAGCCACACTTGACTTTCTCTTGTTTCTCCACAGTGATCTTCTGAGAGCGAGCCGCAGACTGCTGAGGCACTTAGAACACACAGACTCTGGGTGTATCTCCCCAGGAAATCGAAGAGTCTGCTATCAATAGCTCCAGCTGAGCAGTGTCAACACGATGACATGTTGCTCTCCCCGGGTGTCTGGTGCACCTGGTGCAGCATGGGCACAGCACTCTCTCTGGACAGATAGTCCTGTTTGTGTTGGCTTTAGGTTGGGGGGAGGGAGGGAGCGATTCGAAAGGTGAATAAACGGAGTCTTTTCTGAAGTATCTCATGTAAATGTGTGGTTATTAGGCATGCAGACTGTTTGCAAATTTGCTAGAAAACAGGCTAGGGAAGACAGTGAGAGAGTGAGAGAGTGAGCGAGAGAGAGAAATGAGAAATTGTACACACACACACACATACACCTGGGTTGCCAGCAGGGCCACCCTTTATTTATGGACGGCATAACACACTGTCAGACGCTTCCCGCTGCAAACACCTCGTGCGGTTCCCCCTCTTCCCCTCCTCCCTGTCTCGCTCTGTCCTCTGCTCTAGTCTCATTTCACACCTCTCAAGGTCTCTCGCTCCCGGAGCCCTGTTTGACCTATTCCCCTCTTTTCTCAACCATCCCTTTCTCCCCCTCCTCCCTCACACCTATACTGTTTCCTACTCTCGTTCTCTATCCCTCTCTCTCTCTCTCTGTCTCTCTATCCTCTCTCTCTCTCTCTTCCTCTCCTTCACCCACCTCCTGGCTGAGTCTGGAAAATGAATGTTTTCTATTTCTCCCGACCCGGCACTCAGCCCCACCGCTGTGTCTGCAGAGGTAGAATTTCAGGCTTATTTCTAAGGGCGCTAGACACAAGCTGTTTACCAAAGGGAACAATCATTTATGGAGGGGGGTGTTCGTTCAAAAAGCTTACTAGGGTAAAAAGAAAGATTGGATTTCCTCAACCAGACCCTACACCCCTGGAGTGTTTCTAAAAAAAACTTGGCCACATAACAACAACTGGCCACTTTGTATCACTGTGTTTTTAAGAGTGATTTGGAAATGCTATGATGGATTATTTTATTCTTTCATAACTAGTATTTTCACTGCACAAGAGACTAATAGGTTTAGGTAATAGTGGAACTAGGAGTAAGGTAAGATGGGATCAGGCTTGCATGGGGCAGATAGGTTGACATAGTTGGCACACCACACAGAAGTGGAACTACACTGGAGTTTTCTCATGGGAACTCAGTATACAAACATTGTATTCATACTTTTTACAATCAGTAAGGCTGAAAAACCTTTTAGCAGTTGGCTCGATAACGGATTCCGGTACATTCCGTTGTTCACCCCTTCATTCATCATCGTTTTTTTGGAACATCGGATAAAAATATGGCTTTAAATCCATCTCATGTCAGGTAATATCACAAATAGTGTGAAACCTGAGCTGGAGGTGTGATCGCTGGATTCTAAAAGGTGTAACTTCCTGCCGGGGCGGTGACCCAGTGACCCAGAAGGTTCACACCGCCAAATCTCCTGTAATCTCCGGGGAACAGAGACGGCTAAGCCGAGAAATGTGAAGAAGAAAAAAATGTGGAAATGTGAACAATTACAGGGAGGTATGTGGGATGGAAAATGTTTGTGTGTATTTCTGTAGTTCGGTGTGTGTGTATGAGCAAGAGATAGGAACGGAGGAAGAAATAGTACACACGTCCGTGAGTGTTTGCTTGTGTGTGTGTTTAGGCGTGTGCATACAATAGACATAGAGAGAGAGAGAGAGAGAGAGAGACAGAGAGAGACACAGAGAAAGAGAGAGAGAGAGAGAGAGAGACACACAGAGAAAGAGAGAGAGAGAGAGAGAGAGAGAGAGAGAGAGAGGGGAGTACTTGCAAAAGAGACGGGGCGGATAAAAGCAAGGAGACAGCAGTCTTTAAAGACCCACACTGACAAGAGGTGATGAGTATTGGCATATTGACCCATTGTTTATACAGAAAGCCAATGTTAGGGCACTGTGGGATCAGAGACTTATAATGTACCTCCTCCTATCTACGTGAACCAGAGAACAGGAAATCATTATGGGAGCTAGAAGAGTATAGTCTGACATTCAGGAAAAACTGCCGCCTAATTCAATAGGCCGCTGATAGATAAGAGACTGTTGGAAATGTACAATGGGATGCTGATATTGGAAATGCAGGCCTTGGAAATTCAAGGTTTTAGTATGTGCTTTGTTGTTTGAGTTAGCTTAAGCCAGGCTGAGAGTTATCGGGCAAAAAGCCTCAGACATAGACACAAAGGCCGACACACACATTGGCACACACACACTGCATAACATACACACTATCCTTACCTTTTTATCATCCGACAGCATTGGCACCCCATTTGGCCAGCTGTGTTTTGGCGCTGTGAGAAGACAGAGAGAGAGAGACAGAGAGAGAGAGAGAGAGAGACAGAGTGGCCGTTATTCACAACGGAAACTTCCGGAGATTTGTCTGACACAGTGGTTGGCCACTACAATCTGAAACAAGCTGGGCACTTCTCCGTCTGGATGGCATTTGACTTTAGTGCATATTAGACCCCTTGTCCCCATGATGAAAAAGCTCCCTTCAGACCTGTCTCCTCGACAAATGCTTAATCGCACATGTACACACTCACAGGCACACACACACACACACATAAACACACCAGTCTTTTTCTGTTATTGATCCAAATTGCTCGACACCTGTGACATATGAGTGACCTTTCTGTTCTAAACCCATTGGTCTGCTCAGGCTTGGCCCCTGTCTCCATGGTGACGCCTGAATGTGACGTTCTAAGGATGATCCAGAGCTTGTCTGGAGCAGCGATAAATCTTTATTTATTCATCACCATGAGTGTGTGAGTATGTGTTTGTGTACTTGTGGATCTGTTAATGCATGAGGCGTGGAGTTTATCAAAATGTCAGTTTCTGCATTCTTGTTTGGATGCTGTTTGGGTGTGTGTGTGACTGTGTGTGAATGTATGTGTGTGTGTGTGTGTGTGTGTGTGAATGAGGGTGACCTTTTCTCTCCTGGCTGTGTGTTTCCCCAGGCTTTGGCATGTCTTTGCCTGGGTAAATAATTAATCGTCCGGTCTCAAATGGGCTCGTCTGCTGGGGAGGAAAAGCGAAGCGGGAGAGGGCAAGGACACGGTCTCTTTCTCCCTAACTTTGGTGTTCACACAGCGACGGAGGGAAAATGCACAAAGCAACAAACACATCGCGAGTCCCCCACTGTAAGACGACCCGGAGACTTCCAAACTGCAAACGCAGACAGAGGAAAAAGTACAGACAAGCCATGCTTTCCTACCATCTAAACTTTCAACTTTTGCCGTCGGCGTCGGAATGTCACTGATAGAATTTCAATCCTAACTTTTATTTGGTACAGCTGAGATGAAAAACACAGTTCAGAAACTCTTGAACACAACTTCACACCGAATCGATAAAGGGGTGTATCGATGACATTCAACCATGGGACAAGATATATAATTTGACAGTGGCAATATCTACACAATGGCAACTTTTATTTGAGTCTTCATGCTGTTGTTGATATGAGCTCTCTGTGCTGCTGCAGGGCTGTTGTGTGTTTCCCTATCAATAGTCTGTAGACTCCGAAGCCAGAGGCCGATGTTGTTATTAAAAATACCATCTTCACACAGCTAGACCACAGTGCAAAGTCAAGCAGGGCTGGAACAAACATTCCACAAAACACATCAGTTGCTAGGATCAAAAGCACCGGAACACTTTAGTATGTGTTTGTTTGTGAAGGGAGAGAGAGAAAGAGAGAGACAGTAGCAGGAGAAAGGCATAGATAGAGGAGAGGTGTGAGTGTATTTTGAGAGAGTGTTTCTCTAATCTCATGGGACTTATTTCACTAAACGTTTTGCACTTGTATGTAAATGATGTCGATACTTATTTCCAAAATAATATTTAAAAAAATCCTGTATTTTTTATAATACTTTTCATCTCATTGAGAAGAGACATGTACCAATCCAGGCGTCTTTTTGCATCTTGATGCTAAGTGCAGTCCACTGTTGGGTCATTGCTCTCGCTAACATTAGACAAAACTACATGAATCAGAGCATGCTAAAACCATATGTCTGTATTCCACACGAGCCAAGAGCACGGTCCAACGGCTAGACAACCACCCACACCCTGCAAATGGTTGACAAAAAATGTGTCGGAAAGTAAGCAGGTTCGCATTGGAAACTAGTTCAAGGCCTGGAGACATTTGCAAATCAAAAGGACTGTTTTAGTTGAGTGAGCTGTGACAATGTGTGACAATGTTTGACAATGTGTCTCCGGTGTTGTAGGAGAGCGCCGCTAGTCACGTCATTCTACCTCGGGTCAGTTGGAACAACACAGGCTTACGCTGTGACGCTACGGGGGGTCTGTTGTGTTCATGTCTGTTACTGGGGGTAACAACAGAATGTTAGCATTAGCCAGACTAGCCTTGGGGATACGATGCTTCACTAAGCACGAGGGATTCGGGGGGGAAAAACTGCAATTAGACCAACAGGAGCGCTCCGCTAGCTAAACAGCATTAGCATAGGACAGGACAGACCTGTCCTGTAAGTGTTTTGGAGGAAGGTTCATGTTGTTAGTTGGGCTCCAGGAAGGCTGGAGGAGGCTCACTGGAGGACAGCTTTGGCTGTTCACAACAAGGTCATCAGCTTGATTTCCCAATGAAGGTACTAGAAACAGGCCACGATTACTCTAAGGTGATATTAAGATATTTTTTTTTAGAAATCTTCACAGTTGAGACTGAAAGTTGATGATTAAGTGAATTCTAAGTAACCTGTCAGTCAAGATAAAAAGCAATTTTGTCAATAGAGTAATTTACAGAAGTTAAATATCCTACCACATTGGCTTCCCAGTAACCAACAATATCAGATGAGCATCCAAAGGACCAATCATCTCCCTCGACGAGAGAATCTCAAGTCATAAAACAGGGATGAGAATTCAATCTGCGTGTCAGACGACTACCATTGATCCCAGTATGGGGTCATTGTTCACAGCAGGGTAATAGCACTATATCGTGTCCCGACCCGATTCCATTACGTTTGAACTGTTTCCCATGAAAAAGAGATGGAAACAAGATTGTAAAAAAGGCAGGAAACCCTTCCATGACCAGGTCCTGGTCACTTTCAGTCCCTGAAGGCGCAAATGGAAATGTTTCCCCTAAGAAAGAGAGTGCATTGCAATAAGAAAGTTGGATTGCTGGACATTGTTCCCTAAGCGTCTGAAGAAGGGGGTAACAAATTGCAATCCTAATCAGATCCATTCCGACAAAAAGCAGAGAGTGGTTGAGTTTTTAAAAATAAATAGAAGAATAAAGGACTCAAAAGTTACGTTTTTTCCCACCGAATGTCCATCTGAAAAAGCGTATTATCTGGTTAATCTACAGATGAAAAATAAGGGTGGACCTCCTCAGATGGAAAACTCTACTTGGCTTGAGAATCTCTACACAAAAAGGTGTAGGCAATGCAAGTTAAGACACAGATGCCATCTACTGTATATTGAAAACGGCTGTATTGTAACCGCAATGTCAGCGATAAAACATATTTCTGTTATTGTTTTCATGACTAGCTGATATTCGGTCAGCATATGTTACACTGCAGGTTAGTGTTGATGGTCCAAACACAAAACCACACCTAACAAGCAGCAGATACAGGTACATGACAAAGTGTATAAAACAAGACCAGAGGTCCTAAAACATTGCTTTCATTGTTTATGTCTTCATGTCTTTACACAATACAACACGCAACAGTCCTATACAGTCATTTTTTTCTCATATACAACCCTTGTTGACTATAGACAATTGAACCGAAATATAATCCAACTGCACTGGACCTAAACTGAGAAACTTCAATTTTAAGATGAATTTCTCTAATGCCAAAGCTAGTTCCAAGCCACATAAACTGGAGATGGGACTCCCATGTTAAACACAGAGAGAAAGTGTGAACAATCTCACGGTTACATCCTTGTGTTTTCTATAGACCTTTAGATCTAACGAAAGGTCAGCTGATGTAAGGTATGGTAAGGTACTGGCAACATTCTTTTTTGACAGCTGGTGTGTGTGTGTGTGTGTTTGTGTATGTGAGTACAAAGGGATAGTGAGAGGGGGGATCAGGTTCATATAGGTGACTTAGAAGGGTGTGGTGATTGGGAGGAGTGGGAGAACTGGTCTAACCTCCCTCCCTCTCTCCTCTCTCATTCCTATGTATTTGTGTGTATTTATCCATGCACATCCATCTTTTAATCCTCTATCTATATCTCCCATCTATCTTACATTTCTTTGAAGTCTGTATTATGTAAACTAGTTTAAAAGAAACTCCTTGACTAGACATCTAGGACACATCTTATAAACAGAGGAGTAGTTTCAGTAGTTTGAAGACCCTCACTGTGGTTTTCAATCAACCTTCTTTCTGCTTCTCTATTAACCTTCATCGTAAACCAGATAAGAATAGTTTGTTATCAGATGTAGTAGCAATTCCAGGAAATAATTTTGTAGAGATATATTTATCCAATCTTAATAACGTTTTCCAGTAAGACGACTGTACTTGGTAAATACTTGTGTTTATGTTGCCCAATATACATTTCTGTGAGAATTGAGCACTCTTGAGAATGAGTGCTCAAGTTTTAACTCGGTATCAATGACACTGACTTGAACAGATTGCTTTGATAGGAAGTCAGCAATGTGCATACAATGACGCTGCAATATACAAAGTTGATTTGAATAAGCTAGGTGAGGCCGGAAGGAGTTGCCTTGGTGCCTTTCACCATGGCAACTAGTCATGACGACTAAAGTACACAGCATTTGGTCCCATGAGATACAATAATCCTCTCATTAGGCATCATGTGCACAACAGAGAGACTTAAATATTGAACTTCCACAACATTGAAAACAGGAACTGACAGCATAATTTGTTCTGTTGATCACTGGGTTACAACAAATGGTCTACCCTTTGGTACTGACAGAGAACTCAAAAAGGTCAAGTAAAATATGATCTCAATGGGGATATTCTCTGTGTATGTAAGTGTGTATATTCCCCAAACACCATTTAAATAACCTGCGGCTGGTAGGTAGTAAACACAGAAACCTCCATACCCAGTGTATGTTTGCCCACACAATGTGATAAACAGTTCCTTTAACCTGCATCCCACACACAATACTTATTTGGGCCAAATTGTCTGTTAGGCTCAAAGTATTTATTGACACTGGGTTGACAAGCTATGGCATACAGCCAATGACATCATGTCTCAAAGTGTCTTTACGTTTCAACAACACAAGAGTTCAGGGCAATTTGAATACTTTAACCACTCCATGAGACTGACTGAAACCTCAGCTGTCTTAGGTTAGGCCTACATAATATACACAAAACAACATATGCCAAAAACTCAATTGTGTAGGCTAAATACGTATGAAATGAGCAACAGTTGACTAACTAGTCCAAGTTTGAAGATACGTTGGAAGAACAAACAGTGCTCAAGGCCATGCACCCCTGGGAGGTCGGGAATAAACCTAGCTAGCCGTCAATACCGTTCACTTATTAACTTCATTAACTGCAGAATAAAAGAGCTGTCCATTTGCCAACTGTTGGTGTGGTGAGTAGCTGTGGTAACTTTAAGCTTGTTCGGGGTAGCCATATGCCACAAGTCTACCTCTGTGTGTTTACACCTGAAAGGCAATGACGTAGGCTACAGTTGGAAAGGTGTTTATTGTGCATTTGATGCCTATTACATTCCACTAAAACATGTCGATATAGGCCTACATATTGTCAACTTCATATTTTATTTAATCCCAATTCCAGTAAGAAGGCTAACTTCTAAACATTTTAGCAGCAACCTATTTTCCATAGACATATCAAAGCAAGGAAAGGTGGTACAGTTAGTGGCTTTAAGTTATCCATTCTTTAGTCGTCATCAATAAGCTGAAGTAGATGCTCCAGTTGTATAACGTGTATAACTCTGAAAGGCGCGCCTGTTCGGCAAGACAAATGCTGTTGTTATTAGTAAAGTTTGTTAGTTGTATACATACAGCTTGGTATTTATAATGCCTTATTCTTTGTTGTCTACTCCCGTTTTCGAATCCATGGCACCGTATTAAAGACACCGTTTTAATAAGAAACAGAAAGAAGGAGAGGGAGAATGATGATTTTCGCCTACCTGTTGCGCGAAACGAAGGTGTGGCACCTGTCCGCCGTAGGTATCAGAAATTCCAGTATAACTTCAGCTGTCATTTATTTCGCAGATCAGACGCGAAACAAATCTCATTAAACAGTTAAAACCATCGCGAAAACTAAATGAGGCATCTTGTTTCATCTTGAAGTAGAGTAGAGTAGAGCTATAGCTCGTTTCCCTCAGTTGGCAGTGTGTCGTGGATAAGGGAACGTCCCCCGTGACTCCTGAGTCCCATGTCTCCGGCAGGGTTTGCCTAGTTTATTTGAATATCTGATGTTTAGCCTAGTATGTGCTTCAGGGCCTGGGCTGCCCTCCGTTTGCATGGCGTTAATGACTAATCATGTGACCTTAGTTGGGGATCAGAGAACTTCAGAACACACCTCTCACTGTTTAACTGCTTTACTCCCGATCTTCAGTAAAATGATTATGTGGATTTGATAATACTTTAAATACGTGTAGACTATATGACCTTCACATATATAAATAAAAACTATAGTCTAGGAATAGAGATGTCTTCTATACCTTTAAACTTTTTTTCGTTTTTATTTGTCTAGCTACTGCAGAACATCATTATATTTTTGTCACATACAGTCGTATGCAAAAGTTTAGGCACCCCTCTGAGGCTGCATGATAATTTCCTGTCTTCACCAAAAAAGATCAATATAATATTGTAATATTACTTTTCTAGTTAACACTGAGTGCTGGGGTGTTTTCCAGACAAAGATATTTGGTGTAGCAGTATTTAGTTGTGTGAAATTAAATCAAATGTGAAAAAAAGGCTGTGCAAAAGTTTGGGCACCCTTATCATTTATTTGATTTGAATACCTCTGCCTACTAAATGCTGATTAACTGCAACACATAGTTAGTCTGGTTAACTCGTTAAGCCTTCAATTACATAAAAAGGTGCATTCAATCATTAGAAAGGGTATTTAAGTTAGCCAATTGCAAGTTTTGCTTCTCTTTGATTCTCCTCTGAACAGTGGCAAAATGGGGGCATCAAAACAGCTATCAAATGATCTAAAAACAAAGATTGTTCAGCAGTATGGTTTAGGGGAAGGCTACAAAAAGTTATCCCGGAGGTTTCAGCTATCAGTTTCCACTGTGAGGAATGTCATTAGGAAATGGAAGGCAACAGGCACAGTTCTTGTTAAGGCCAGAAGTGGCAGGCCAGGAAAAATAACAAAGAGGCAAAGGCGAAGAATGGTCAGAATGGTCAAGGACAACCCTCAGATCACCTCCAAAGAGCTGCAAGGTCATCTTGCTGCAGATGGTGTCACTGTGCATTGCTCGACCATTCAGCGCACATTGCACAGAGAACAGCTGTATGGGAGAGTGATGCGGAAGAAGCCTTTTCTGCACACGCGCCACAAAAAGGCTCGCTTGAGGTTTGCCAAACTACATTTGAACAAGCCAGGCTCATTTTGGAACAAAGTACTGTGGACTGATGAGACAAAGATGGAGTTATTCGGTCACAACAAGAGGCGTTACGCATGGAGGCAAAAGAACACAGCATTCCTAGAAAAACACTTGCTGCCCACAGTAAAATTTGGTGGGGGGTCCGTCATGCTGTGGGGCTGTGTGGCTAGTGCAGGAACTGGGAATCTAGTTAAAGTTGAAGGTCGTATGGATTCAACTCAGTACCAGCAAATTCTGGACAATAATGTTCAAGAATCTGTAACAAAGCTGAAGTTACGGCGCAGTTGGGTGTTCCAGCAGGACAACGACCCGAAACATTGCTCCAAATCCACTAAGGCATTTATGCAGAGGAACAACTACAATGTTTTGGAATGGCCATCCCAGTCCCCAGACTTGAATATAATTGAAAATCTATGGGGTGACTTGAAGCGGGCTGTCCACGCTAGGCACCCATCAAACCTTACTCAACTGGAGATGTATTGTAAGGAAGAATGGTCCAAATTACCTCAATCCAGAATCCAGACACTCATCAGAGGATATAAAAAGCGTCTAGAAGCTGTTATTTTTGCAAAAGGAGGCTCTACTAAATATTAATGTGATTTTTCTGTTGGGGTGCCCAAATTTATGCAAGTGTCTAATTCTCTTATGATGCGTATGGCATATTTTCTGTTTATCAAATAAACCTTATTTCACGGCTAAAATATCACTGTCCATGACGTATGTGTATATATATGACAAAGACGTTCCTCATCCAAACGCCCAACATTTTATAGATGAAAGTAATGGAGATTATCAGGGGTGCCCAAACTTTTGCATACGACTGTATAACCAAGAGAAGAGATATATAGTACTTTAGTTGGCACAGCCATACACCTGTCTCAGAACCGGTTCTTTTGTTTTGATAAGGATACGTGATAGCCCTATATCTGGACAGGTTTTGCACGTATATTTTACTTTACCCGAGTCATCTTACATCCAGGCGTTACACCCAAGGAATCACAAGGCACCCAAAGGCATTACGAGGCATTAGGAATTAGTTTGGGTGAGTGTGCATGTTTATGTGTGTGTGAGAGAGTGTGTTGTTACATTGTTAACATTATGTTAACATAATAAATGTGACAATGTGTGTGTGTTAAATCGTGTAAAACACCATTAAGTCATTTAGCAGACGCTCTTATCCAGAGCGACTTACAGTAAGTACAGGGACATTTCCCCAGAAGCAAGTAGGGTGAAGTGCCTTGCCTTAGGACACAACGTCATTTCGCACAGCCAGCAATCGACCCGGCAACCTTCTGATTAACAGCCCGATTCCCTAACCGTTCAGCCATCAATTTGAATTACAAGTATGATAAGTCTGTTCAGGGTAGGCCTATGCTAAACCTTCAAAACTAGTCATGCGTGTGCAGTCAAATCATGCTAGGGAGGGCTATGAGACTGACGGAGTAAGTAAATATGGAAGGCACGTACATTTTTCGAAAGACACAATAGAATTGTTAGTCACCTACTCCCACAGTGATGTCGCGACGGCACGTTATTTGATTGTTTCATGACGAGTCGGTCAACTTTACCTCCACCCAACCCAACCTTGGTGTTCAAATTGACTTTGTCAGGAGTCTTTGTTGGTGAAAGCCATCGGGTTTTTGTGTAACCAGCACTTAGGCCACAGTACATGACCATGATCATATCTTACTATTGATCTGTTTTTCAAACAATCCTACTTTTATAGGCCGTGTACTCCTGCTTCTTTTATCAGGAGCCAAATCAGCATGTGATACATCCATTTATTTCTTATACAGTGAGGGATTTATTATACTGAAAATTAAAATAAGCCCCAAAAATCTCTATGTCTCTAGGTACTGTTTTTCACATTTCCACAACACACCACCTCCAGTTATGGGCTTAAACTATCACAGACAACCAGTTCCAATGTCTTGCCTAGAATCTAAGCAATATATCAAATATGGATGAAATTCTATAGGGAGGTAACTCAAAAGGCACCAGATATCGCTTTCCCTTTTCCTCAGCCTGCTTCACCTCAGAGGGAGAATTGGGCCAAGTTTCATTCCGGTTATCTTTCAATCGCCAGGGTCAGTGTTGCGTTAGCAACCTAATGAAAACTGTGGAGATGAAAATAGACGTTCAGCGTGAGTCCAAACGGACCGTTTCTCACTTGCTGGGCGCCGACGTATCCTTGATCTTATATCAGTGATTGCACCTGTCGCCGCCTAATAGGTTACATGTCTCACTTGGTAGGGTCAGAATGCAGCCTTCTCCCTCGAGAGGCTCAGCGTTTAAGAACGACACATTGTCTCCAGTGTCGTCTACAATCCGCCCGGCGTTGCCTTTTGTAAACATTCCATGCTCCGACAAGGCCTTTTAACAAACTCAAACAAAGGCTGGTTGTGAACGCTCAACGTTTCAGAGCACCCAGACTGCCACTCAGTCTCAGTATCTAGGAGGAAGTGGGAAGGGAATTGTATTTTTTGCCTGTCTTTAGCCAGGTTGAAAGCTTGGTGAGGAGGGCACCACTACCGTTAAAACTTCAATCCACATTAAGATGAATGTGTTTAGTCTCAGTACCAGTAAGAGAGAGAGAGAAAATGACTGAGAGAGAATTGGAGAAGCTGGTTGACTCATAGTCTGACCTGTACTGAGAGCAGGTTGTAAAACGGAGTGGAAAAAGACAGGCACTAGACTGTCACTACACTCAAGTGTCCTCAACCAACCAGTTTATTTCAGGCTGAGTAAATTTGACTTACATCATCTCGGGGACAAACACACACACACAAGTGGTTTAGCGAGTCCTCCCGTTTAACAAACGGTGTGTATTTATCAAACACAGTTATGCGAACGTAGCTCTTGTGCGTGCTGCAGGTGGAACGAAAGCCAGGTCTTGTTTTTCACAAGGGGTTTACCAGCAGACCAGAGAGCCATGAGCTCACCATCATTTCAATGGAGGGCGTGGCCAACCCCTCGCTGCCACTCTGGAACTGCTGTCGCTGTGGAAACAGCACACACTGGCTGGAGTAGGCACCGCAGGGAAATTAAAACAGTAGCCCAAAGCAACGAGCTCCACTGTCCAATCACAGGTCCTTTATCTTGTGTGTGTGTGTTTGTGACTGCAGGGCTGAGTCTCAGGATCCAGGTGCACTGTGAATGGCCTAATGATAATGGCACCATGATCGAGTGTTTGGGAAATATTCACCACGCTTGTCTGGATCCGAGCACCAGGCAGGAAGAGCAATTACTTACCTATCAAAACATGTTACATCTGTGTGTGGGTGTCTGTGTGTGTGCGCACGGTGTATTTTAATGAGATGTAGACGGTAATAGAGAGAGAAAAATGTATGACAAAATCAGCTTCATCCAAAATACTTTTCGTGTGAGCTTAGTGTCGTAATGTTGGAGGCAAAAAGTGTACCATTTTATTACATTAAAATGTTCCATACAAACAATGCATACACACTATTTCATATTGCTTCAGACATAAGTTTTTTCTTTTCTGTTAGAATAATTCCAGTTAAACAACTCTGTAACAAAATGTAAGTACAACATTTATGAAAATATAAATCTCTAAACAGGTAAGTCAGTCATGACAATTACAAAGAAAACAGTAGAAACATTCAATACCAGTATGCCAACTATGTGTTGCAAACATGTAAGTAATTAAAAGTCATTCAAGTTACATAACATACAATAATACTGTATACTGGCTCCCATATGGTCACATTCAAATATACTCTTAAACTGGCATTCCAATATATCATAAGTGAACTCACTTAAACTTCTTAGTAGGGATGGTCATACCATGTTTAAACAAAAGCACAATTTAACACTCAATTTGGAAATTATTTGATCACAAGCCTAAAATCAAATGATACATTTGTCAACTGAACAAACATCAAATTATGATCATAACTTTGGCAAATACACTGTATGATAATTCTAGATATAGAAACTTTGCTTAGGGGCAATGAATGTTGTAAAGCTTGAAAGTGCTACAGATATTTAGTAATCCTTGGGCCTATGTCTCAGCTGCTGAAAGGGTTTAAACACACAATGAGACGTAATAGCCCTTAAAACAGTTTATGGACAAAAAATAAGATAAAAAGTATAGTATTATCCTTAAATATGATATATTGTTTTAATATAACTCCAAATGTGGTAAGAAATAGACATACAATTATCCTCAGCGTCACCCTCAACTTTCTAAAAAACATTCCTACGGTGCACCCAAAAATATGAACTTTTTCTCACGCGCTATCATATTTAATGTGAAACTATGTACTCGCTGCTTTCTATCTAATCCATCAAAGCCACCAAAACAAACACACAAAAATAAGATTAGATGTCTTAAGGCGCTGATGTATGATAAGATGCTACAGTGTATGTTCAATAGTGGTGTTGCTCTCCAAACTGGCCCTACACTTAGTTGTAGGTGCGGGTAAGCAAATACATAACAAAAAGTTTGACTTTTTTTCAAGGAGTTGCACATATGTCTACACAATTTTATATAAAGACAGCTTACATCTTAAACCAATCTTAACACTGAACAAAAGCTCCTGCAGGTAGCCTAATTAAATGTAACCCTTCAATCTTTGTTTATATTTCTAACATATGCTGTTATGGTTCTATGTACAGTTCTGGTGCTTAAAAACTTTTCAAGTCTGCAAAGGCTCTTTTGCAACTTATAGCAGCTGTTGCATAACCCACAAGACATAAGAGTCGCTGTTTAAAAAAAACAATCTTTGCAATGTACCCTATTGATAACCATCACAAAACAGCTGCTTAACATTGCGCATCCGCAATTGATTTTACTGCACTTTGCTTCGGCGAGGTATACATTTTCAAGCACCCGAACTGTTCTATGTTTACAAAGTCCCTGCATCTTCATAAATCGCAATAATTAGCAAACAAAAAGAAGACATTTGAAAATCCAGGCACTCACTTTGATTGCATTAAGCACAACATAACATTTTTAAGGAGTTGCACAAATTGCAGCAGCCAAGATATGTACACACAGCTATATAATTCTTCCAGTTTGTACAGTACTAATCGATGGTATCTAGTTTAACATAAATACACATCTTCTGAACAACAATATGGCTTAATGTGTGCACAATGTAAATAAATAAAATACATGTATAAGGAAGAGTGATCATTTCACTGGAATGGCTTTGGAAATGTTTAAACTGAGACATTTGAACATCAATCTTGTTCTTCAAATGCAAAAGGACACGTAATGGCAAACTAATATATCTCATAAACAGTTAAATAATCTTTTTTTTTCAAATAATAAAAATAACTTTTTAAGTTAAAGTCGTCACTTAAAAATACGTTTTCTAACAGTCATTGTATGAAAAACAAAACCAAAGTAATATCATAGGTCGTAGTATAACATGACTTGAGTGCAGCGTTATAGGAGTCGGCCCATAAACTACCCAAAGGACTGACATCTGCAGCTGAATCAGGTGGCTGTAAACATGAGTCAACTGCAACCCCGTAGAAACCCTCCCCTAACCTCTCTGAGCCGTCACACCGCCGAGGACGCCATCCTCTCACTGCAGCAGTTCGCTTTTCTTCGTAGGCGTCGTGCTCTCGGCCTCCCCCGAATCGGAGACATTGATGGGGCTGTCTCTGGAGAACACCTCCGTCGACTCCCTCCACACGCAGTCGGCGATGCTCTTAAAGGCGTGGTTGCCGCACTTGGGACGCACCTTCTGCGAGGCGTTGTTGACGATCTGGCGGCTGTTGGACGTGGCGATCTTGATCTTGAGGGCGGCGTCCACGCGGTCCACCACGGTGTACGTGCCGATGCTTCCGTCCTCGAAGCCGATGATGATGTTCAAAGCCCGCTGGGAGAGGCAGAGGAAGGTCGGCGTCTTGTAAAGAGAGCACGTGCCGATGCTCTTGCCGTCCGCCAGACGCATCACAATCAGGTTGGACACGACGCCCGCCTCGTCGTCCTCCTCGCAGTCCCGGAAGCAGATGTACACCAGGTAGCGGCCGTCTCTGGAGAGCTTCTGTCTCCAGATGATGCCCGCGGCGTGGACCAACCGGAGCTTCCCACTGTGGAGGTCCAACACGTTGATGTTCTCGTCGCCCTTGGAGACGATGCCGAGTTTTCCATTGGGGGAAATCTGGAAGTCCTCCAGGTTCTTGAGGAAGCTGGTGGGCAGTTGGACACGCCTACAGACGGACTCGTCCGCGACGCTCCAGATGAACACGGTCTCTGTGGACGTGATGAAGACCACGAAATCTGGACAGTCTGGAATGAGTTTGAAGTTGACGATGGTGATGCCGTCGTCGCAGACAAACTTTTTGGACACACTGCCAGACCAGAGGCTGACGGCGAGGAGCTTGTTTTTAGTGGCTCCTACTAGAAAGGTGTTGGCGGTGGTTATCAGTGCATTCTGAAGGGTCACCAGAATATTGCACACCTTGTGACCCGTGGCAAGCCTCCAGACTCTGGAAGCATTCTGCTCGCAGAGGGACACAACAAATTGATCATTGTGGGTAATGAGGAGCTGGGATATCTTCTGTCCGTTGATGCGGAAGATGTTTTCTCCCGTGGCAGTTTGCCAGATGTACTGGCTGCTCTTGTCGTCCGAAGTCACCATGAGGTCACCAGAGGAGGTCAGCACACAGTTCTCCACCAAGCCCTCGTGCTTGTAAACTGTCTCGATGAAACCTGTGTTGAAATTCCACTTGTGGATCGACTCGGAACCATCCATGGTAAACACGTAGTCTTCTCTGCCAGAGAGTTGTAAGGTCTGAATCCTCTTGCCTGTTTTGTCAATATTGGACATGGCAGTGATGATGTCAATGTCCCAAACCGAGAGGACCCCACTGCTGGCTACAGACAGAAGCATGTTATGGTGGGTGGACTTGATGAGTTTGACGATGGCCCCCGAGATCTCGATCAAGCTGGCCATGCACTGCCCGCTGTCCCTCCTCCACACGAAGATGGACGACGTGTTCTCCATGGAGGCGACGATGCTCTGGCCGTTCTTCGAGAGGACGGCGGCCACGAAGCGTTCGGTGCGCTTGGCCTTGAACTTCTCCACCATCTTCCACACCTTGGTGTCGAGGACCTCGATGCTCCTGGGCCTTGCAGATGAGGATGGAGCGCTGGTCCTCAGACAGCTCGATGCCCACCACCTCGCTCTCGTCTCCTCTGCAGTCGTAGTCCTCCATCAGGCGTGGGGGCGGTGATCTCTTTGGTGTTCCACACCGACAAACTCCCTTCGTTGTCGATCATCACCATCTGGTGAAGCGTGTCGAGGACTAGAATGGACTTGACAAAACCGCCGGAGAATTCCGAGGTCACCGTGGCAAGCTTGTCCCCGCTGCCGAGATGAAAGATGGACGTGGTGTTGAGGTACTGACCACAGAAAGCGTACATTCCATCCGGGGAGCATTGGACGCATGTGACCTCATACCAGCAGTGGAACTGGTACAGAGGCCAACCGTAAAGGAGGTCGATGACATTGACATCTTTACTGGCCTCTAACCAAGCTAGCGCGTGGTGACTCGACAGGGTGAAGCCGTTGATGAAGGTGACCCCTCCGGTAATCCCGCCATGTTTGGACCCCTTGATATCCACCTCCGACAGCAGACAGGACTTGTGGTTGTCGTAGATGAGCAGGGTGTTCTTGGTCGTGGCCACCACCAGGTACTTCTCGTCCGTGGTCAGTCGGATGCCGAGCACGACTGACTTGGCCGTGTCGATCTGTCGGAGGAGCTGCCGGCTCTCCACGTCCCAGGTGCTGACGGATCCGTCCTCCAGGGCCACCAGTACGATGTTAGGGGCCAAGGTGGGCAGGATCTCCACGATCTGCATGTAGCTCGAGCACAGAGGCAGCCTCTCCGGACTGTAGGTGACGTCCATGGAGGAGTGGAGCGGCACGATGGAGCAGTACTTGGGTCCGTCTTTGTCGCACTCGAGGAGGAGGTGTCTGAGCTTGGGGAGGGAGGTGACCACGGGGAGGAGCCTCTGCTGCAGCTCGGCAGACAGCGACGCCGGGTTCTTCATCACCTTCACCTTGATGCTGCGCAGTGTGGAAGCTAGGAACTTCAGTTCCTTCTCTTGGGAGTAGCTGTAGGCTAAGTCAATGTCGGTTAGGGCCTTTTCAAACTGTCCGATCTTGATCATGGTATACAGCCAGCTGAAGTTCATGATGACGCCGAACATGAGGTCGTCCGTACGGCCGCTCCGGGTCAAGTGGTAGAGGAGTTCGGTCATTTTCCTGTGGTTGACAAAGAAGATGTCGGGTTCCAGAAGGTTGCATTGGAACACCCAGGGCTGCTCCGGAGTCTGCCTGTCGTAAGAGTACTTCTCCGAGGACGCCTTCTCGTGAGACGGCTGATGTTGGGGGTTTTTATGCTGCGAGATGTTGAGCGACGCAAAGTGGTTGTTGTCGCAGTGGAAGATCTTCTTCCTGCCGCCCGACCACGCCCCCAGGAAGTACTCGGCCAGGAGGCTGTGCATCTGGTGGACGTCCTCCTCGTTGCTGAGGTACAGCTTCTGGGCAATGAGGTGGAGATGTCGGTTGGCCCACACCATCAGGGTCACGTTCCGTATCTGCCGCTCTATCAGATACCCCTCCAGCTCCTCTTTAAGCCTCGCGACCAGGTCGTACGAAATCCTCAGGGGGTTCTTGAGGTTTGAACTCACCATGATATCACTAAGAACACTGTTATCCAATGACAAAATGTCCTCCAACTCCACCTCAGTCAATCCGGCCTTGGCCATGGTGATGTAGCCCAGTGCTCTGAACACAAACCTCTGCCCTAGCTTGTTCTCCACCGAGTAGAAGAGCTGCTCGATGCTCTCGTGAACCGTGGAGCACAGTGACTTATCGTCCACGTCTTTATGGGACCTCCAGTGGACCACCTCACGGTAGATGAGGTTGACGAACATAGGGAGGGTGCACTTGGCCAGCGCTTCGTTGACGTAGATCTGCTGACCCGACGTCACCTTCCTCTTGACCCCCAGCAGCTGCTGCTTGAGGGTCTGACTGCAAGCCTTGCGGTCCCTCTGGACCAGCTCCACGTAGCGCCCCTCGTCGTGGATGAGGTGCCGGAGCTTCTGCAGGATGCCGTACTTGTTGGGCAGGGTGGACACCACGACGCGGACGGTGCGCGGGCAGGTGGACGGGGAGCCACCACAGCTTGCGGGCCTCGTCCGCTTCGGAGAGCTGCTCCAGGGAGTCCAGGACGATGACGAGGGGCCGGTGGAAGGAGGACTCTCCCAGGAGGTTGATCAGCAGCTCCCTCATCTCCTGGATCTTGTTGGGCAGGAAGTGGATGAGGCAGCGGTAGTTGATGGCGATCTGCTCACAGATGCTCTGGAGGAGGGTGCGGAGGTCCAGGGAGAAGTCGGAGGAGCCGATGAAGCGGACGATGACCACGGGGTCGGTCTCGGGCCCCAACTCCGTCTGGAGCCACGTGTAGGCCTACCAATCAGGAGAGAGGGCGAGAGAGAGAGAGAGAGAGGTAAGGTTATGGTAAGAGATGGGGAATTTAGGGATGAATCATTTATAAGGTTCAATACTTGGACATTTAAAAAGCAGCATTGCCACAAAGGTAAACAAGGAAAACATGCTCGTGCTCAGCTGTGATGCTCGCAATTATAAAATACTATTCGACACTTTGACACTGATCATGAGCTGCCTGGAGATATCTCCCAGTTAGGCGCTGCGTGTTTGTGTGTGTACCGGTGTGTAGGTGTGTGAGAAAGAGAGAGATAGCGAGACAATGATGAAGAGAAAGATTGTGCGTGGTGGAATGTATGTGTATGCCCATGAGGGTGTATGTGTGTGTGTGTGTGTGCATGACACTCAGTGTTGTAGTCTGTGGAGAGATCTCAAGTCTCACAGTTATCGGAACAGAACAATAGACTGTATCCCTTACTTTGCTTCCCCAAAACAATCCTGTTTACCGTTAGCTATATAGGTTCCCTTTTGGCCACGCAACGAACAGGGTGAGACCAAGAGAAAACAGGGGCATTACACGTACTGCTGCCCCCAGAACACAAAACATCTGTGGAGCGTGGACACATCTGGAGCTTTTAATCTGAATGCAGCGTATGATTTTATGACCGACTATGTGCGAGGGGAGACATATGATATTGAGATCATTTTTAAGGCTTATAATCAGCTCTCAATCCATCAATTCTACCGAACTATGACATAGTGTTATAGTCGTTCGTGCCTTCAGTGGGTCTGCCCTCAATCTATACACAGCATCATTCACCTCCGTGGCTCCCCACCGGCCGCAGTAACTCTCTCCTACTGCCTTTTAAGTGAATGAGGGGGGAGAAATCCTCGCCGCGACGGAGCGCAGGACGAAAGTGTGCTAGTTTGGCTTTCGTCCCAAATGTGTGCGGCTCAGTCGAGCGTGGCTCCCTGCCCGCGTCCCATAAAGTAAATCATTTAATCTTACAAGAAGGCCATTTCGAGGCATCTATTAGAAAGGTCAGCGAGGCTGGGGAGAGCCGACGGGCACGGAGAGTGGGATCCTGCGACGTGACCCCGATGTAGCCGGGGCAACCAGATGGCAGATAGAGGGGCGGGGCCGTGAGTGAACAGGGACATGCACACGCACCGTACACATACAGAACATCCACACGCATGCAGGGATTCACCTGAGGTTATGAGCATCAGTGTACAAATGGCCCGATAATACGGAGATGGTTACGACGTGTTTTTCGGACGATAAAAGCATGCACAGCCCTTCGTTTTTTTGTATTTGCGTGCGCAGTGACATGCCAAAACACACTGTCTTTTTTGTCATTCACACACCATGTCCACAAAGTACAAATGCTCGTACCGACTCTGGCACACTGGGTATTCTCGAAGGCAAACCCATGCACGCCCATCCCTCACACAACGCATCCTTATTCTGCCCCCAACAGTGCAGGACCCATTTCACCCATTCCATGTCTGTCTCACCTGTTTGGCCACCTCAGCGAGCAGCAGGGTCTTGCCCGTGCAGGGACCCCCGTACACCACTAGGGGCATCATCCTGCTTCCTTTGGACGGCAACAGATACTCCTGCATGTAATCCAGCGACTCGCTCTTGTACTCGTAGAAGGACGAGAGCGTCTTGCACAGGGACAGGTGCTGGATGATCTCGTCGTAGAGTGGGTCGGTCTCCGTGTCGAAGTTCTGCTGGACCGTGGCCTGGATGATGTCCACCATGTCCTCGTAAAACTGTTTGCACAAGCCTTCCACGTAGTGACTCTCCACTTCCTGGGAGTAGCCGAGCTTCATGTCGCAGTGCGTCACCGAGGAATAGACGCGCAGGTTGGAGGCGGCGACGACGGTGGGTATAAACTCGTCCCGTACCTTTAAGAGGCGCTCGTAGGCTTCCTGGTTCCGCATGATGCGGTCTGCGCTGACCACGATGTCCATGTAGCGGGCCATTTCGGGCAGCTTGGCGTGGCGGTCGAAATTGGAGATCTTGCGGATGTAGCAAACGCACTTCTTGAGGAAGGCAGGGGTTTGTTTGCCTAAGGCAAAGTCCAGTTCATCCTCTAAGGCTGAAAGATGGAAAAAAAGAAAAAGGTTACTTGAATATGGAAGAAAAAAAAAGATAAAACCATCGTCATAGAGTATGTTTTGGGGAGGTACAAGTGCAACGTAAAAGACACTGGCACCGAAATATGATTCAAACTATGATGTGAAAAAAACACACTGCCTCAATAAAGAGAGAGCAGTGCCACAAAACCCAACGTGCTGTAATGTTGTAACAGGCTTCAGCACTAGTCCTCAAAACACACAAGGCATCATCTTTGAATCAAGCTGAGGAGATTTCCAAAGTCTTTAGGCCCATCTTTAGCCAGCGTTTAAACATGTTTTTCCCTAAGCCTTTTTTAAGGAGAAACATGCCTGATACAATCACATAATCCCGGATTGCAGCTTTATCAAAGAACCCCCAAAGAGGCGGCGTTGCTGAAAGTCTGCCAGCGTCTCCACGGCGCAGTATCGCTCACTCTGCAGCCTGCCACCGCAAACCAAGGAGGCAGGGCAAATAAGGGAGAGAGGGATAAAAAGACGAAAGCTGCTGGAGGGAAAAATTGAGCTTTCTGTAAGGAAAAGCGTTTCTTTTGATGCTGTGTACTCAATTAACTGGCATGCCGGCTTGCTTTTTCCTCGCACAAAAGCCCGGGCTAGCCTTTGAACAAAATCAAACACGGAAATCTGCATGGCAATTAGTTAAACGACTTTGTGTGAATCCGTAATGTGGGTTGCATTTATAAATCACAGCGGGCAAACGTTAAGGAAAAAAACGCGACAACAAAAAAAAGACAAATATGTCTAAGAAAAGTAGGGTAAAACAGTGTTTTCTCCTTTCATGGGCTCCAAAAGCTGGACTACAAAGAGGAACGGCAGGATCCCTTGTTGCCAAAACCCCACAGCCACTCCATATTGGATGCAAGTCTTAGTACCGGTAGCCAGAATGGGTAAGAAAGCGCATCAATGAAAAGGAATAAACTCCCCCTTGTCCGCATCCTCAAACGAGTTCTGGTGTCCAGTGAGATCTGAGAGGAATGGAGCATCCCAGATTGAGTGACATGGTCTAAATCAAGACTCATCTGGAGCAGTTGAGGGCAGACCTACTTTAGACAACACGACTGGGAACTGGGATGAGGATAGATAGAGGATGGATGAAGGATTGTTAATTAAAAAGAAGTCAATTGTACGTCTGGGCCTGTAATTACTGTTCGTTGAGTGGATACCCCTCCAATCCAATCTGAAAAGCGATATAGAACATATTACGAATGTGTGTGTGTGTACTGTAAGAAGTCATCCAAAATATCCAGGAAAAAGAAGGTACTTAGTCACTCTGTTTCATGGGAAAATACACGTTCAAAGTATCACGCGCCATGTCCAAAGAAAACGGCCAAAGGAAAAGGGTGTCTAGATGAGGGTGGAATGTCTGCTGAGCGACTCCATCTTACTGACCAGAACAGAGGAACTTCTTGGCCTGAGCGCTCTTCATGGTGCCCTTCTCCTGAAGCTGGAGGACGGAGGTGCGGAAGATCTTCTTGATCTCCTCAGACACGGTCCTCCAGGCCTTGTCGTTCTTCGTCTTGGCCGCGCTGCTGGACTCCATCTGGGTTGGACGGAGGAGAGTTTTCATGTTAAAACCGATCCAAATGTAGAATACAAATGGGTGTGTTCACGCTCTTTCCATGCTTGCGTTTGTCTCAGTCAGAGCCGACACTGCAACAGCCGATACTCGTAGAAATATGAGGTTGAATGTGCTGAATAGGACTGGTGTGAACCCCCTGTGGTTTTCTCATTTCCCTCTAGCCATGACACAGCACTACATGTAGCGACACTAGCTGTAACTCGGAGCTAGCATTCACTGTGTGAAAAATGGCCATGGTAACAATCTAATTGATGGCTGCAGATAAGCTCCAAGCTATAGAAAGCCAACTCACAGCTGGCCAGATAACCAGCTTTTCAGAAAACAGGCCGATTCTTTATAGGTCCTTTAAAGTTTCCAACAAGGCGGAGTGATGTAATACAAGGCCTTTGAATTGGAAAAGTTTTTGTTTCAAAGTAGCTACACTGACAGTTATTGTGAAATTAGTTTTACTGGTTAGTTTTACAGAGACAGTAAAAGCTTTCATAAATGTGATCTCAAGGGCAGGAATTTATGAGGTTGCCCAGGACAAACACACAAAAGAAACTTGACAACAGTAAAGTATAAAATGTGATAGTATGGAGTATATCAATGGGTTATCGTCAGTCAATATCTATTTGTTATGCAAATATATACTGTATATACTGTATATATATATTGTGTAACATTATATTACACAATGTATTATGTATTAGTATTCTTATTTTAGGAAGATTCTGATTGAGCAAGGAATCATTCCAACAATGATTCTTAGCACAGAACACAGACTGATTGTGTTTAGATTGGAATTAAAGGGCCCATGGTTCTGGATCCTTAAAGAGTTTCAGAGTTTTAGGAAACAGGCTTCAAGGTACCGTGAGCTTGCGGTGTTTGAATAGATCGGGACTTACTGAATTCTGGTAGTTCTTCAGCATTTGGGCTTTGGGTTTGAGGTAGTAGGCGGGCGGGACCGAGTTCTCGTCCCTGCAGTACCACTCTTCCAGGATGTGCGTATCTAGGCCCGCCTCCACGGCCGCATCCAGGATCATCTCAAACTCGGCGGACTCCACCTCCCCGGGCATGCGGATGCTGCCGTACTTCTCTCCCACAAGCCCCTGTTAGGAAGAGAGAGAGAGATCCAGAGGAAAAGGGAGAGAGCGAGCGAGAAGGAAGGAAGGAAAGATAGCGAGAAAGAGAGGATGAGAGGGAGAAAGAGATGGTCGACAGTCATCATCTTCAACCAAGACCTTGAGACTGGGTTGCCATCACAACTGAATAGCATACCCCCTCGACACGCTTGTGTGTGCGCCTGTACACCAGAGTAGTCCTTCATGGAAGTTCTTTGTCGACTCGTGGGCCTGATGTTATATATGATTCAGTGAGCTGGCCTTGGAAGGATTCAGCGTGAAAATACATTGAATCGATACACACACACACACACTTACAAAAAGTATTTGTTAGATTCCTCTTTGTACAGGAAGATGTCGAAGTTTTGAAGTAACACTTGCTGTTCACAAGTAGGCTGAAAGCAGTCTAGGTTTGACAATGTGCTCATGGTCATCCATTGGAAACATGCCTGCCGATTTGTATCATATTTGCATTAGTGTTTGCTATTTGATTTAAAGGTACAATAGGTTGTGTAAGCAACACTGTCTCAGTACCAGTGGAATGTCAATATCAAATTTTGGAGCGGCCCGCTATTTTCCAGTTCCAGCAATTCTGATTCAATTAATCGCCTTCAGCAACGGGCCTTCCTACATGGCTTATTTTGTGAAACCACCCCCGATCAAACTCAAGCTGGAGGAAAGCATGGCCGTTCAGACAAGGACCGTGGGCGCCATTTCTCATATCAGACTTTTATTGGACAATGTGACCTATCGCAGCTGTAATAGAACACAACTACCGTTTCGGATACAGTTTTGGATACGGAAGAGCCCGTTCACGCAGAAGGGGGCGAAAGAAACTCTGGCACGACTCGTGCAAAGTCTCCTTCGTCATAATCACGCTCGCCACCCCCCCCGCCATCATCACCACCGCCGTCCTCTCCCCCTTCCCCAAACACCACTCACCGCCCCCCGGCGCTCACCTTCATTCTACAACCACTCAGTCAGGCGCGGCGACGAAACGTCACCATTACAAAACCCGACGGCTCGGCATAAATCACGTCCTTCCGCTGACACTTCCGACCGGCGCGTTCATTCCTCCCTATCTCCCTCCCACCACATGTGCTATCGGCCCTCAGAGGGACGAGCCAGCGTCTCGTCTCCCCTCTCTCTCTTCCTCCTCCCCGCCACCGCGCAGCGACGCGTTATGCTTTTGGAGTGATGGCCAATTCATTGCCATTAACGTTATTAGGGACAATTAGCAGGCTGGTTTTGATGTGAGCGTCTTGCTGCCTAGCGAGAGGGGAACGGGAGCGGAACATCACTGGAAAGCAAAGCCAATGGGTCCAGCTGATCTCATCCAGCGTGTGGAGCTCTGCTACACACACACACACACATGCAGACGCACACACACGCAGATGCACACACTCACGCAGACACACACTCACACGCAGACACGCGTGCATTTAGACAAACGCACGCAGAATTCACACACACACACACACACACACACACACACACACGCACACGCACACACACGCACACACACACACACGCAGACGCACACACACACACACACAGTCTAGCCGTAAGGCAGCAGGAGGGAACAGCCAGATGACTGTGAACTCTCTCAAGCAAGAACGATGCGCGGCGGGGTCGACTCGCCGACGGCAAAGGCACATCAAAGATAGCAGACCGGCAGACCTTCGCATTCCGCGCCCTGTCGGCCCTCACAGAGACCTTTTCGACGAGACGACTACCTGGCCGAGATCAAATGCGTTGCTCGTCTTCAGTTGAATTAAACGAGTCACCGAGCTATTTCCTCTCCCCACCGACCAAGTCCGGCGTGAAATGGAGTCGGGGGCCTCAGAAATGGGCTTGGCACAGGATCTGAGGTCTGGAGGTGGAAGTGAAGAATGTTCCAGAGGGCTGACGACACAGCGTGGAAGCTGAGAGGGCTCACAGGGAGATCTCAACTCTCACCAGAGAGAGGATGTGCAACAACACGGCGCGCTCCTCGCGACGACACACACACGCCAGCAATCGGATGGGGACCATCAGCTGTTTTTCAAAGCAGTCGGGTGTCAGTGTGTGTGTGTGTGTGGTAGAGCTTTGGGAGAACTCTCAGTTTGTCATTGGGGGGGATGGAGAGGAGACGGGATGAGAGCTGAACTAAGCTGCGGGCGAGCAGAGACAGAAAGGGAGAGCTGGGGGGGAGGAGGGAGGGAGGGACAGTTAGGGAGAAGGAGAGAAGTCATTCTCTGAGCTGCTGACACAGTCTCTGTCAGCTTGCCTCGCGGGGATCGCAGGAGAGGACAGTGTGGGTGACCGCGCGCGCGCGTGTGTGTGTGTGTGTGTGCAAAGATGGAGTGGCTGATGGCAACGACGTCAAATGAACAGACAGCAGTGGGCTCAAATACACACATCCACCTCCCAAGCACACACACACACACACACACAGTCCCACATATGCAACACATACATAACCTCCCTGGCGTAGACAATCCACAAGCAAACACACATAGCGGCATTTATATCACACAACCGTGCACAGTGAGGCAACCTCCACTTACTCTCTCTCCCCTCTCTCTCTATCTCTCTCTCTCTGTCTCTCTCTCTCCCTTGATCTCTCTCTCTCTCTCTCTATCTCTCTCTCTCTCTCTTCTCTCCACACTCTTTTGTTTCCCTGCTGCCCACTGAACAGTTGAGATTGCCCACGTATTCCCCGGGCAGTGCTATCGCCTGGCACTCCTCTCTCCACAGAGAGCAGAGCGGGTTAGCAGCTCACTCACCCACGGTCGCTGAAGGCCTCCACAGAATTACAACCTCGCCTGAGCAGAGAGTGGTGGAGGGGGGAGAAGTAGAAGGTGAGAAGATGGCGGGGGAGGGATGATGAGGTGGCCCAGAGGTGTCTGTGGAGAACTTCTTATTGCACTTAGCGCCCCGCGGCCCCGAAAATGGAAAGCTAGCACTTCAAAGTGACGATGGCCGAAAGCGAGAGATAGACTGCGGGCCAAATCGCGGTCCCATTTTTAGACGCCACACCCCCCCCCACCCCCACCCCACCTCCACTTCTGTGTACCTTGTCTGTCTCCTTCTGCCTGTCCCTCTCCCCTCACACCATGCTAAGTGCACTTCGTCTGATGAGATCCTCGGCGCGAAGCAGAGAGAACAGCGCGCGGAGGCCGTATCAATGGACGAATCAATCAGTCACTCGGGCTATTAAACGGCGCTCAATCAACGCCCGCTATCCCAGCAAGCGCTGCGGCCGGAAGGCGGAGGGACGCGGGAAGGAGAGGTGGGCTGGAATCACGCCGCTCAAACACGAGGTCTTTCACCTGCCCGCACAGCCCTCACCGGTACTTACATCATGGACAATGAATGGGAATATTGATACTGTGAGTCACCCATTCGCATGACGGCAGATAAACCTCTCCTGTTACACGGGGCGAACAAGACGATACTTTCTTCAGGTGAGAAAGAGGAGCGAGGGGAAGCGGGCGAACTAGAAAAACAACTAAACGCTGTATAGTGATGTGTCCTTGAGGGCATCCGGAAAGGGTCATCGTTTTACATGAGGGAATATGAGAATGACTACTGAGAGAGATGAGAGGGGGGGGAAGACGGAGAGCGAGGGAGAGGTAGAGAGGGACAGACATGGATCATTGTCATGCTTAATCTCGGGGTCAATGACACCATCGCCATGCCAACCTCTCCCATCGCCATGGAAACAGGCTTTATTGCACCGACAGGTTGGTGAAAGGCCCCCTAACAGTGTGCGTGCGCGTGTGCGTGCGTGAATGTGTGTGCTTAGTGACCTTGCGCCGCCACCTGTCTTGTATCTGTGGGTGTCGTCTCAATCCATAACTGCAGGTCATTCAACTGCTAGAACAAGACACTCCGACAGTATCCTATTCAATCAGATCGATCTCGTGGGAAATGTAGTTTTTATAAGATGTGTTGAGATGAATTGCTACATGCTTTTTTCTAACAGAAACAGAATTCAGGTTTGGAAATGTGGTCAGGCAGTCGAGATGAAAGCTGAACACGATCCAGAATCCGGCAGAGAAGTATCTAACCCTTCTCTGCGGAGCCTTCCTTCTCTCTCCTCCTCCTGCCTTCCACTGCCATCCCTCCCTCCTCCTCCCCACCACCCCCGCTCCCTTCATCCCCTCATCCCTCCCCTGATCCCTCGCTCCATCCTGGGAGCCCAGGGCGCCGTGACAGTTGTGTCAGCTGCCTCCCCGCCTGCACGTCCCCTGTAGGATGGGCTGGCTGCCATGTGGAGCAAGAGCGCAGGAACGGTGGCGGGGTGGGGGGGAGAGTTGGGGCTCCAGGGCTGGGTATGGGGCAAGAGGAGGAGGTGGGAGGGAGGGGCGGGGAGAGTGGTCACTTGGGTGTGTGAGTCACGGCTCTCTTCGTCGTCCGTCAGGGTTTCAGACGTGTCGACGAGCGCCCTGTCCGCGTGCGCGTGCGTCAGCGCCACCCGGGACAGACGCAGACAGACGGGCGAGCGGGTGACGGGGAGGACGGGACAGACTGAGACGCAGAGCTCGGCTCGCCTGTCTCTATCCATCTCGCTGGATTCTGTTTCGGGATGAGACACACAGCGGCCCCGCTGCGGTCCATCTGGCACAAATACAGGTTTCCTTCTGTCAGGAGGAAGTCAATAAAGAAGTCAACGAAGAGAGATCGGCACGGAAGCTTCCGAGATCGCCGCACGACAACGTGACACCCTGCCCGTGCTCTGATCGAAGAACCATCTCACTACTCTCTGAGTAACGTGGAAAGGGAACCCGACGTAAACACCGCACCACCCCCACCCTCCCTCCCTCTCCCCCCGAATCGAGGGACGCGCCTCTCTAAAAACGTCTTTGAGAAGCTGGGCCGGGCCGAGTCCTCCGAGTCAGCTGCACCGCCGTCTAAAAGAGTCTCCCACGCCCTCGCCCAGCCGCGCAATTAGAAACGAGGCGTTAATGATTCATCGCTGGAGAGCGTCCAGTGTGTCACGACGGCGTGTGTGTGTGTGTGTGCGGGCTGGCCGTTGTTCTTGAGAGGGCTGTTTATACGTCGCAAAGAGAGGCTTACGACACCGAGGGAGATACGCGAGGAACTGTGGGGTGACCTCCAATCTTTTTGAGTGATTGAAACGACTCATCCACGGGGCCCGAGCGTGTCCGCGTGTGCGTCTGCGCGTGTCTCTCTGTGTTTCTGCATCCGCGCTGCCGTCTGATTACAGCTGGCGTCTCCAGACACACTGAGATCCTGGCTCGCTCTGCCCCTCTTATCCACCCACACGCTCCTTAACTTATGATTGGTGTGTGGGGAAGTGTGTGTGTGTGTGTGCGTGTGTGTTAGAGAGAGAGGGAGTGCGTGTGCCCATCCATGCCTGTCTTATGCTGGTTCTTCTTTCCGTTCGGAATCAGAGTCCTCACTCTAAAACCTTGCCTGGCCTTGGCCAGCAAAACTGAAATACAACAAGAAGCAAATGTACACAATCGCGCACACCATACGCACACTCGGGAGTAAAGGCCTCAATATGCTTCTGCGTCTCCGTTTTCGGGTGGGCGGGCTCACGGATACGCACGGATACACACGGATAGACTTCGTTTATAGTTCTCCGTAGGCTGTGGGTGCTGAAAACAATTCACCGCCAGAAGAGTAGGTGGCGCTGCACTGCGATGCTAGCTATAGGTTATCTAAAACTCGGAGCAAATTTACAAATGAGCCGTTTCATCAATAAAATATGCACAGTTTCAGCGACTACACTGCCCATTTCTCGTCACATTTGAATTCAAATGCCAATTTACATGTAGGCTACTGTTTAGCTGAAATATGAATTGTAAAAACTGCTTCGATCTCTTTGGTGATGTTTGTGATGCTAGCTGGAAGAGCAGCCTGCTTTGACTGGGTGAGTGAACATTTCTGGGGGGTTATTATTATGATTACGGAAAGGGATCGTATATGTTTTTATATTGCTACCATTTTAGAGACTTTTTATCGATCCGAGTGTTAATCAGGTGCGGAGCCAGACGTTGTAAACATTCCGGGTTTAGCCCAAACCAACAACGTATTGGGGCTTTAATTTCGACGGATAGTTAGAAAATTCAGGAGGTGCACGTCAATCCGTCAAAAGCTCTCCGAGGGCTGACGGAGAGCACGCAGAGGGCGTTCCACGGAGACGAGGGCGTTCCCTCCTCTGCGTTTTTCGAAAAACGCAGAAGCATAATTAGGCCTTAAGTGTACAAAGAGGGGCTCCAACAGGTCCCTCAACACTGGGGAGAGGGTTCACCTGAGAGAGGGGGTCCAGTCACACAACCAGCAGAAGGACAGGGGACAACCGGAGGGCAGTGTGGAGAAGGAGGAAGGTGAGAGAGAGAAAGAGAGAGAGAGAGAGAGAGCTAGAGAGCTAGAGAGAGCCAAATAAGAGAGAGACAGAGAAAAAAGACAGAGACAAATAGCTAAAGAGAGAGAGAGGGATAGAGAGAGAGAGTGGGAGATGGATCACCAGAGACAGAGGAATGTAGCCCTCCCCAGGGGGACTGAGGCTCCTTCTCCGCATAGACCCCCTCTTCCTCCTCCTTCACCCCAAACTGATCTCTCACCTCAATTACAACCCCATCCTCTGCCTCAGAATGGTTGCTCTCCCTTTTGAATAATTCACAATCAATCCCACACCTGCCTATCTAACTCTCTCTCTCTCTCCCTCTCTCCCTCTCTCCCTCTCTCCCTCTCTCCCTCTCTCCCTCTCTCTCTCTCTTTCTCTCCCTCTAGATAGCCCAAACACCCATAACTATCCCATCTCTATATATTGATGATCTTAGTAGTCCCCTTAAACCTTTTTCATAACCGTGGAATCATAATTAAACACAATATTAATAAATACGTATTCATGTATCTCAACAAATATATAAGGGTGTCAATCTCAAAGTGCATCTTGACTCATCAGCCGTCCACCTGTCTGAGCTGGCAGGGTTAAACAGCGGACATGCAGCCAAACGCTGGTGAATGACAGGTTGACAGAAGGAAAGATGGGCTGTCATCCAATCGCTAGGATGAGATGTTGACACACGTGCACGCACAAACACACACAAACACACACACACGCTAACACACACACACACACACACAGGGATGGCTACGGCACGCGAGGCACACGACTGCGTCTGAAGGCTGATTATAGAGTTCTTATACCCACAACAAAGCAGGGTCCTGCGGAGGTCTTCAGGCACTCCTCCAGCAGCTTCATCCTCAGACGCTGCAGCTCAGGACTGTCCCACTCCTCTGGGTCTATCCCCCAGTACAGGTCCACCACCTAGAGACACACACACACACACACAGAGAGACACACACACACACACACACAGAGAGACACACACACACACACACAGAGACACACACACACACACACAGAGAGAGTTAGATGTGATTATGCGGCATGAAACACGATGGGTATTCTCGACGAGCAGAAGTGGTGAGACGTCCTCCAGCAGGCACTGTCTAGCGGGTGTCTCGTATGCAAATGCTTCGCAGTGTGTACACAGTGGCGTCCGCGAGGACCCACCTGGCTCTAACACCTTCTCTCTGTCGGGGAATTCACCTTGTCGCCCAGGGTAGAGGAGGACGGGAGGGGTGGAGTGCGACAGAAGGCTTCCTGAACACACTTCTGTTTGTGTGCGTGTGTGTGTGTATGTGTGTGTGTGTGTGTGTGTGAGTGCGTTTCGCCAGGGGGATCTCCCTCGACACATTTGTCGGTGTCGCCGGCGTGGATAATTTCCGACTGCAAACACGCCGCGGGGCAAATCTCCAGCGGTTACGGAGGGAACGAGTGGAAGAGAGGAGAGGGGGATCCGTAAACGAGCGTGGCCATGCCAATCTGCTTCTGTCGAGGCCCCTTAAGGGAAACAACCCAGCCCTCTGAGAACTCACAATCCCCTCCAGTATGTTAGCCTACATGTCCCAGAGTGCTCTCTGTTGGCCTACATTCAGCAAGTGAGAATACAGTGCAGTATTATGTTAACACAAATATACACCAACTGCAATTTTGAGCAGGTTAAGAGTTGGAGTGAGAGCAAAAACATTGAACTGGTTCTGTCTGGATCACTTAGCATTACACTATTCACTGAAACTAGACAACCCCCAAAAACTAGACGACCCATCTTACTGAAACAGGGGCGACAGTTTGATCGACAGCCCACAGGGCTGCCAGTTCCGTCCCTGGATTGGCAGGATCAGCCGTGGAGGGCGGGAGCTGGTCTGGCGTTCGTTGGCCCGACTGTTGTCTGCGCCAGTGGAGCTGGTCTCAAAGGGCCCTCAGCTATGCAGATGCAGAGTGCAATCAGAGAGCAGTTCAAGTCTTTGACAGCTCTGGAAGCTTCCGCAGAACCACCTGCTGTCTCCCTGCCAAGCTGCCGCTGGCAGGGGGAGGGAGGCCACGTGACAGGCCTCTCTAAAGGGCTTCGCTGGAACGGTCCATTTTGGGAGGATGGAGAGTCGGAGCGAGCCTCCGCTCACTTGATCTCCCTCCGTATTCGGGATTTCAAAAAGTCTTTCAGCACAAGTAGTTTGTACTATTTTACACGGTGGGCCTTTGCTCGGATATTTCAAGGCATCCCTTCAATCATCACGAGGGCTCAATGGAGTACAACGATGAAGTCGTGGGCATGTGTGTCTATTCCATGTTGTGTCGTCTCTAACTTCTGAGACGTTTAGAAGAGACACACCACATCTGACATGAATATTTCATCTCCCCATCGCCCCCTCCCTCCCTCCCTCCAAAGCAGAAGAAATAGACCCTCTCCTTCTCCGTGTTAAGCTCCCATCACAGACTCATAACACCTCGGCGTTGACAGAGAGTGAGGAGGGGTAACTGGAGAGACACGCAGCCCGTAATAAAGAGGCTCTCCGGGGTCGGCAGATGGGCGGTGGGGGGTCATGATTAAGAACCAAATGAAGACATTAGTCATCGCCACCAAACACCACGGGGGAGGAGACAATGATTTAATTTCCCCTCTGACCGATACTCTCTACGAGCGAACGAGGACAGGTGAGAGAGATGGAAAAAGAGGAGGAGTGGAGATATGAAATAGGAGAGGGGAGGGGGGGATATAGTGGCTTGGAGAGGAGAGAGTCTGCGGAGGGAGTGGTGTGTTTGGAGAGGAGGATTAGGAGGGGGGGGGGATTTTTCAAATGAGGAAGTTCCCTACGGGCGCAGGATTTGGGTGGTTCTGAAGAGTCCTTATTTGTGCTATCCACATAGCTTTCTTTCTCTCGCGCTCTCTCTCCCCTTAGCTCTTTCTCTCACTCTTTTATTCCCCTCTTGCTTAATGCCTCTCTCTCTCCCCCTCTCTCCCCCTCTCTTTCTCAAACCTTCCATCACAAAGACGCTGCTTACATAAGAACAGAATCAGCTTTTGCTAAGCAGCTTTCTATTGGCCGTGGACTGGGTTGGCCCTCGGGCGGGTCAAGTGCGGAGGAAGCACTTCTTTAGGTATTGAATGTTGGTGATATTAAGTCTTCTGGACGGGGCCTGATATGGCCACGAGTTAAGGGTAGGAAATCAGGCAGAAAACTGAAAAATAACATCCACCAAAATCCCTTGAAGGCAACATAGCGTAAAGCTAAAAATAGGCCTGCCACTAAAGGGAATATCTTAAGGCTGTTCATTTAACACAAGCAGCAGACAACAGGGAGGTATATAATGCCATGCATGAATGAAGTTGCGATTGTGCTAGGGAATATTTCTTTGAATTAATAACATCGAGAAATGATGTGAGCTCTCGTTGCTGAAGTTCTGCTACCAAGTGGGAATTGTACATGTAAAAAAGTTACTAACTTGAAAATACACATTTGACCACATCTGGCCTCATTAAACCAAGGAAGCCAAACAAAATAAAACCTGAAAAAGAACCGACTTTACACTTCAAATATATCTCATCTACCTTGGCTTGCTGCGCCAAGAAGATCCAAGACGACTTTATTTGCCCCATAGGAAATGTGTCTTGGACATGAAGGCATGCGGCATGGGAATGCACACAGTGGGCCTACGATGGAAGTGCAGTCCCAGAGCCAAACAGCCCCTCGAGAGAGAGAGCACTGACACGTGGGGCAATTAGAGCCGACGGCTGACATTTTGGCTCTCCCGCCGGCGACGAGGTGAGAGGGTCCGCGTGAGAACAGCGGGGGGGAGACAGAGACATGGTTGTGCTTTATTTTAATGAGACAGTGTCCAGCAGAAGACCCCCTCACCTCAGCGTGAGGGGAGAAGGAATCAGGGATCTGCGTTGTCATTGGATAACCAAACCAACTGTCACCCACTAAAAAGCAGGATGTATACAGTATACATTGATGTATTTGTGTCTGTCAAATGGCAGCTGTTTGCAAACTTTTACAGTCTTATCTGGGGGAGGGCTGGAGGTCCAGGGGTCAGTTGTCTGACCCCTAGTGGTAGCTGGGGAAACCAGGACTGTGAGTGGTGCTGGCCTTGGGCCATGAGGTCAATGGAGGGACGGAAAGAGGGAGGGAAGGAGGAGAGATGCATGAGAGTAAGAGAACAAGTACGGGAAGTAAAGAAAGTAGGGACAGAGAGAGAGAGAGAGAGAGAGAGAGAGAGAGAGAGAGAGAGAGAGAGAGAGCGGGAGAAATACCAGAGATGACGGAAGACAGAGATGAATGGGAGAGAGAAACTCTGCATGTTGCCCTGAAGCAAACGTTGGATGCGTATACAATAATTCATACTCAAATCTAGGATATGATAATGCTATGGTAATTGATATGATATGATTGAAGCCTCAGACCGTTTGAAGCAATGGGAAGAAGACCGTTTGATCCTCGAGCAGCAAGTTTCAAAGAAGCTTCTAGAACTCAGGAGAACAAGCAGAGTACGCATGTCATGTCTACCGCTCGACAGTCCTCAGGGTGAAATCTGCGCCGAGGATGTGCGCTTTTCATCCCAAAAACACCCTCAGAAAGGCTAAGAAAAAAGGGGAAAATAATCCCAAAACGCGGCTTCACAGGATGGCTGTGATACCTACGCCTCGTGGAAACCATGTTCGGAGTCGCGCGCTGCGTTTTGCCACAAAGCCAAAATGACAGTCTTATTTCCTGTACTTTTCAAAGCGCTGTGTGTGTCTATAATAGAGTGGGTAAATACGCTTTTGTGAAATCTGAGCGTCACCTCTCGTCTGTCTCTCTCGTCTCCGTGCCGGCGTCGGGAGACTTCGCGGAGAGACGTTTGACTGACGGGCGTTAAACACCATCTCACAGAAGAGGCAGGGAAAGTGCTATTGTCATTCTACAGCAGTAACAGGCGTGTGTGTGTGTGTGTGTGTGTGTCTGTCCGTGCGTGTTGTAGCGGCCCTGCCAAGACAATCTCACACTGCGGCTTTCGGCGACAATAACAAAGAACTCGGCACATCACGAGAACGATTGTTCCGGCGTTATCACAGTGTAAACCAAGCCGATTGGCTGAACTTACGCTCGAGTTAAAATACCCACCACCCACGCCACCCTAATTGCTAGCTTTATGAAGGCGTGGCTCTGGCCAAGCAGTCGTTTTGGAAAGTGCCTGCAAGTCATAGGACCTGGAGATTGAGGCTGGGAGTAACACGAACAAGTGAAATCAACACCTGCAACACGTGGAGCTCTGCGAAGTGAGCCAACGCTGCACTGTATGACGCATGGAACCCGTTTGGAATCAGCCCGAGACAAACGTGTTTGAAACAGAGAAGAAAGGTTTAGCGTAAGCCTTTAGAGGCAGCCTACAACAAGAGATTCCCCGTTTCCGCCGCTGTTTCCAACGAAACAGGACTTCAAAAGTGAAATCGAAACCATCGGGCGTGTGCGACGGTGTATAATAATCATCAATATGTAATCCATCGCTTCCTACGATGCATGACGGCCTCCCGTTCTCTTGCTCGACTGTTCCCCTCACACACAGAGACACAAACGCCGGGCGTGCAACGCTGGAACGACACCTGTAAACCCACCCACCTGTGTGTGGGTTTGCACGTGTTGGTGTACAAACAGATGTACATATGTACAACAGTATCTCTGTGTGCGCCTGTGAGAGTGGGGAATGTGTCTGTGTGTGTGTGTGTGTGTGTGTGTGTGTGTGTGTGTGTGTGTGTGTGTGTGTGTGTGTGTGTACAGCGTGTGTGTGTGTGTCCTCCCGGGCTGATCCACTCCGCTGTGTGTGTTGACTGAATGAGGACGCGGCCCCCGAGGCTCCGACGCTAACGGATTGCCCCTCTCCATCCCGTTAACGGGAACGTTCTGCCTGAAAACAGAGTCAAGGGACGACGGGCCGAGGAGAATCGGGATTCGCCACGTGGAATCAACAGCTCAGCTGTGTATGCGTGTGTGCGCACACATCCTGTACGCCACGCGTTTCCATCCAATCGGGAATTTGGAATTTTTTCCTTTCAAACCCCTGACCACTTGTTAAAGGTTGCCAGATCCATTTAGCATTTCTCCTCCCCACCCCCCATTTCTCACACATCTCCACACAGTCCCACAACGCAGATCCAGCCATGTGCTGGCTCCAGTTAGCCTGGTTTGGATGAGGCGCCGGGGAAGGTTAGAGACACAGGGGTGAGTCACAGATCCTCCTCCAGGGCTTCTCTGCATATCATAACACTAGCTCTCCCCACAACGACAACATGACTCACAAGCCAGGCACGTGGCCATTCTATGAAGAGCTTTACCACGCGTAATCGCACTCTGTTCATTTCAGACTAGCGCCCCCTCTCTGGCCTGGAAGGTTACTGTGAGCAGTTGCATTACTCTTTAAAGGGGGTTTGGCGCAGTGTAGTCTAGAGCAGTGGTGTCTCAACCCTGGTCCTCAAGTACCCCCTGTCCTGCACGTTTGAAATGTTTCCCTGCTCCAACACACCTGATTCAAATGAATGGGTCGTTATCTAGTTATGCAGAAGCCTGTTAACGACCCATTCATTAGATTCATAGACGTGTTTGTGATATCAACAAACCTAGATACTGTGTGCGGTGGGTGCATTGCTTATTCATGACGGCCCAATAGTTCATTTCTTCAAACGGAATCCCAGAGTTGATTCACTCATGCTGTCTGCTCATTGTAAACGGGCCCCTCCTACAGTCTTAACAGGTAGGCACATTCTTACGAAAGGCCATATTGTTAATATCCTGCAGTTTAAAGGCTTAAAAGTACAAAGCACAGCGCAGTTTACCCACAATGCATCGCGCATACGATATCAAAAGCAAATCCTTCCAGGAACAATCCTGGAGAAAATCCTCCTGGTTACTGTCCCGGATTCGGGAAGAAAAACTAATCTCTGATATAGATCTCTTCGCACACCACAACACAAGTACTACCACCACCACCGGCCTGTTTGCTACAGTATGTAAATGATCCTAATATCAAACAGCGCCTCGGGGAAGAATAAGGCTAATGCATTCACGGAGACGCACAACAAAGACGCTAGGCGCTAGCATCTTATCTGACACAGATATCCCCTGGTGTCTTCTGTGCCAGCTTATCTATACTAGCCTTCTGCGTGCTCAGAAAGGAACGTGGGCCTCGGCGCGCAACGCTCGTCCCTTAGGCCCTGGCAGGGCACGCGGTGCTGTCCTGTAACAGAGAACGTGGGCCTCTGCGCGCAGCTCGTCCCTGAGGCCCTGGCAGGGCGCGCAGCTCGTCCCTGAGGCCCTGGCAGGGCACGCAGTGCTCTCCTGTAACAGTGTTGTCTCTGGTTGCACACGGTCTAGACAGCCACTGGGGCATCAGGGACACGCCCGTCCAGGAGAGAGGATGGACGGAGAGGATGGAAGGAAAAGGGTCTGTTTGATATTACCTGGAACTCGATGCCGTAGTTCTCTCTGCAGAAGTCCCGTAGTTTAGGGTAGACATGTTCCTTCAGGGCGTTCCTCTCTGCCTCGGTGTCTGAAGGCAAGAAAACAGAATGGTTTTATTCCCCACGTGACTCAAAGCCTCCAGTAACTACAATTAGTAAAGAAACGTCAACAAAAAACCCCACGTTCGATGCGGTCGATAGTCTGCTCATATAAATGATCAATATTACTGTATCATATGTATCGCCCCACAATTCCTGTATAAGGACACGGTTAACACGTGTGATATTTGATACACATTTACTATCAGTATTGGCTGTGAGTGGTTATGATTGCATGCGCCATCTGAGCGCCATAACAGCACACTGACCAAGCTGCAGAGCAACTTCTCTTTAAGAACGAGCGGTGGCCATATTGGTCTGTCGGCAGGGTGTTCAAATGAAGGCCTCCAGGTCATCCTTCTGTCCACCTACCTATATCCTTCTTCACCTCCTTCCTTTCCTCTCTTCTTTTAGCCTCTCATGGGTCACAATAATCTGATAGGACAGGGCCCATCCCTCTTTTCTCTCTCTCTCTCTCTCTCTCTCTCTCTCTGTCAATCTCTCTCTCTTTCTCTCTCCCTCTGTCTGTCTTCAATTCTAGATGATGGACAGCCAGTTAAAAACAGAACATGCCTGACAGAAGGACAGCCGATTGGACGATGTGCACGACCGCATGAACACACGTCACCGTAACCCCACGCGCCCCGCGCCGCCGCCTTCAGATTGCGTCATGCAACAAAACCAAAAAGACGTCACCCAAACAATGCGTCATGTCTGGCTCTGGTGTAATTCACGGTGTCCCTAATTCACCATAAAGGGGGAGCGGGGGGGGGGCTTTCAAACCAGAATACATTCACAGGCCATCCCTCTCATCCAGATGGAGACAAATGACCAAGGTGGCACCTGTGTCTCATAACTCCCGACGTACCGGACAAAATGGCACTGAGGTGCTTGACATTTGGACGACGTCTGCTTTCAGTTGGGGGGGTGGGGGAGGGTTGGGGGGGGGGCATTCTGAAAGGCAGCCTTAAAAATCTAAAGTCCTGTCTCAGCACTCATCTCTCTCTCTCTCTCTCTCCGTCTCTCGTTCTGCGAGCTCGCCGCCTCGTACTCGGCGTCGCGCTGATAGCAGAACACCACTGCTCTTTTCACTGAGATCTGATGAGCTGTGGCATGTTGACGTTTGCGGGCCACGGAGGACTGTGTGTGTGAGCGTGTGTGACAGACGGACTAGAGCAAAGGGGCGCTTCTCATTTCTGTCTCTCTTCCTCTCTCTCTCTCTCTCTCTCTCTCTCTCTCTCTCTCTGTTGCATTCCCTTCATCTCACGCTCCTTCTCTCTATCCAGCTCTGTCCTTGGCTCCTGTTCTCCCGCTCTTTCTATCACACTCTTTCTTCTGGTTTCATCACGTCGCCCATTTGTCCGTACTAAAATCCTCTAATGAATCAGTTAACCACTGGCTTGTAGGGACAGCCCTAGTGTGCACTGACAGGTTCAGCATGCACATGAGCTCAGGGGGGTCTGAGAGGAACCGGAGAGGAAAGAGGATGTGCTTAACAAACCGAGTCTTCCTCCGTCACTACTGCAAAGGGGTGTGTTTGTGTGTGTCTATGTGTGTGTGTGTGTGTGTGTGTGAGAGAGAGAGTGACAGAGAGCCTGTGTGCATTTGTAAGTCCACGCATGCTTTACTGACTCGCCAATGGATTTGTGTATCTACACACACTGAGCACGAGCCTGACATACCTAAACGTATGGATGGACGGGACGTCTACGGAGCGGGGGAACAATGCTGACTAGAGGAGGCACCCAGCTGAATGCTTCAACAGACCGCGTGCATAGCACAGACGTTACTAGTGTCCCCGAGAGCAAAGAAACATACCGAATGCCTGTATCTGATCAGGGCGAGATTCTTACATGCCACTTGAGGCCATCGCATGATTTTGCCGAATGACCATTAAGGCCAACCGCCACAAACCCACAACCGAACCCCGGCGACATCTGGAACCGAAGCGGTCGGAATGATGGCGGTGTCATCGGCTGGGGGCCGTGCTCGAGCCCCTCACTATTCTGAGCGCTTGGGGAGTTAGCGGAGTCTAAAGGGGTTGCCAAAATAGTCACCGCCACCCCCTCTCTCTCTTCTTCTCTTCTGGAGGGAGGTCAAGAGGATTGGGAGCGGTATGCTAGGTCACACCCCATAAACCGCCCTCCACTGCAGAGTGGCTAGGCTTCATCAACCTCCTCTCTCTTTCTCTCTATCAGCCTCTCTCTCTCTCTCTCGCCGAGAACGATTCTATTAAATAAGAACCACCGGTGACACCGGTCAGTCCCTCCCTGCCTCCCTCCATCTCCTCCTCCCCTCCCTCTATGTCGTCCTCCCTCCCCCTCATCCTACCTCTGATCATCCACTCTCTCGGCTCCCTCTCTTTCAGCAGATTGAATTTTGAAAACGGGCCCGGCCCGTAAAAATTCTCTCTGGAGTTTTATAGATTTCACGGTTAAGCGTGTGACATGATTGACGATGATACGAGATCTCTTACACAGAGAGGAACGGAGGAGAGATATTCTTTGGAAAGAGTGAGAGTAAAAGTTATGAGTTTAGAACAATAATTATGTTTTTGATAGAATCCTACTCGCTAACGAAAACAAGCTGCGATCCGTGGCCAAAGAAAAAAAAGCATAAAGAAAATATTATGCAGAATAATTCCTTTCTGATATGAAAACTAATTGGACGTCTCAGAGGTGACGTGTCGTGTTTGATAATGGGATTGTTGGAGAAAATAGATCATTTCCTGTTTCACCTCCCATGGGCCTTGGAGTCCTAAAGAGCGTGTGAGTTCTTGCATACAAAAACACATCTACACTCAGTTTGTCAGGACTAAGACTAATGCTGTGAATACACCCCCCATCCCCCCCCCTCCAGAGCCCACCCCCCCTGCTTCCAAACACGTACCAAGTCTAATCATTGTTCACTGATATATGGGTACAGATTCATTGCGGAGGCCTTCTCCCTGGCACAAAGCTGCTGTCTGACAACTGATGAGAGGAGATAACAGTGTGTTTTTAATTGATCAGGGACAGCAGCTGTGGTGAATCCGACGTGGGGAACACACACACACTAGCACACACGCACACACACACATGCACAGTTTGAGCAATGCTCCAACCCCAGCCTACACACACACAAACGTGCACGTACACGACCCCGCAAACACATGTATACACAGCCAAATACACACACACACACACACACACACAGTTTAAGCAGAGCTCAAACCGGAGCCCCCGGGTCAGAATGATTCATTTGCACTCCGTCTTCATAAGGGACAACGACTCAGCACACATTACTCATATGGCTCTCAGCGTCGTCTTGGCGATACATCAGAAAGCATAACATGCATACCAGCAGAGAAGAAGCAGAGAAACATACTGTAAGTTACCATCAATAAATGCTTCATGGTACGCCATCACGTACCGCTAAACAGAACTGCTATGAGGAAGGATGATTTAGAGTGTTCTAGGTTGTTTTTTTCTGACCAGCTAATAGCACACATTGGTCATTGGTCACTTACTGGTAGCAGTATGCCTTTCTTTGCGGTCCCCCTGACAGTGTACTAAGTCAGTTGGTCAATTGAGGGAGCAGACACACAGAAGAGGGATATTTACAACATGTCAACACTGCACAGCACAGCTCAGCACATAAAAATGTAAGCAGTGTATACCACACTGGAGAGAACCTTGTCGCCAGACTGCAATAAAATGGCGCCGTAAAACTGTTATGACACTGAGCTTATCTCTCAGTAGAATGTATTTAAGATCATTGCTCCAAGAGTGTTCCATCGCGAAGATGAATTCGGTACAATAAAATCGGTATTATTGCACAATAATACAGATAGAGCATATGTATGTCTTAGAAAAATACCACCTTTAACTGTTGGCCATTAATTACATATGGTTGTAGGAGTTTGGTATTGTAAGTAGCACTACATACATACTGCCCTCTAGTGGCGATGCAGAAACCACACCTGTTTTGATGAGCCCTGTGATAACTGATCTGTCTGGAAAACATACTGAGCAATTTGTTGACATGTATTTACAGAAACATAAGAGGTGAGTATGGAGTCCTCGTCTCTCCATTTGAAGCCTGCATCACTGTGTTTGTGCTTTTCCATGCTCCGTCTATCTTTCTTCACTTGCCTAATCTTTGAATTTGCATTGAATTCTACTTCTGATGGGCCGAATGATCAGTTTTACACTATTTCGAGCAATTGATGTTAGACATGATGACGCGATTGAACAGATTCCTTAGACTAGAACTACTCGTTTAGATGAGTTGGTCTCTGATCTTGATTCTGACAATAAGCTTGTCAATGAAAGTAACACATCACCCCCCTTTCCTCATTTCCCATCTTACCTTCTCTCTCTCTCTCGATCTCTCTCCTACTCGATCTCTCTCGATCTCTGCTCGTCTCTCTCTCGTCTCTCTCTCTCTCTCTCTCTCTCTCTCTCTCTCTCTCTCTCTCTGTCTCTTTCTCTCCTCTCTGTCTCTTCTCTCTCCTCTCTCTCTCTCTCTCTCTCTCTCTCTCTCTCCTCTCTTCTCTCTCTCTGTCTCAAAACAGCCTACTCCACTTTCCTCGTGTTGTTTATTCCAAATTTAGCGAGGCCTATTTTTAACCGTCTTCCCGAGGGCATATTCAAATACACTTTGTGCTAGTGGAGGGGAGACGTCTTCCCATTGACTCGCAAGCTCTGGGATTATTAGTGTGCGCCTCTGACATTCTCTACACGCGCTGCAAGCATCGCTATCTCCCTCGTCATGGCCAATATACACACATTTACATTTAGTCATTTAGCAGACGCTCTTATCCAGAGCGACTTACAGCAAGTACAGGGACCGAGGCAACTAGGGTGAAGTGCCTTGCCCAAGGACACAACGTCATTTCCCACGGCCGGGAATCAAACCGGCAACCTTCTGATTAATAGCCCGATTCCCTAACCGCTCAGCCATCTGACCCCTGACACACAGGCAACCTGCCGTGAAAACAAAATGTCACTTCATAATGAAGGGAACTCAGCATTATAGGCTGAGGGAACTGGATCGACATATCAGAAAGGCTTCCAGCCCATAATAATACGAGGAGATGGAGACTACTGCACGCCCTAATAAGAAGGCTTGGCTAGTTCTCACGAGTGGAGTGAATTGGACATGATTGAGCAGTGGTAATTGCATTTGGAGGGAATAATACTTTGCATCCTTCTCGAACGAGAGAATCTCTGTGGGGCGGATCTGGACATTATCCTCTGCGGTGGCAAGGGTGTGGCAGGAGGTGGCTGTAGGGTGGCATGGAGGCAAGGAGGGCCGGTGGGCTACCATGCCACCATAAATGATGTAAATGTAGTGAAAATATGCCAATTATAATCATATTAATATTCTTGAATAAAATGTTCTAGAATGTAAGTATAGAGTTATTTTAGCAAGGGGAGATTGAGGTGGCAAGTTTTTTGCTGGGGTTACCACCCGTTGCCAGCCCCTTGGATCTGCCAGGGTAAATGCTGCAAAATGGTTTGATATATACAGAAGTAGCAAGTTCAGTTTGTTTGTTTTGCACTAATTAACAGATCACCAAACCCAAAGAAACTATTAATCCCATGGTGTTGGGTAGGCTAATCCTTGTAAAACATGTTTAATATGTTTGGCTCACAGGAGAGACCAACACATATTTCCCCTCGTGCCAAACATTGAGGCTTACCGTCAGGGTTGGCGCAGATGAAGACTCGAACGCTCCGGCCAGTGGGAACGTGGTGCGGAGGCAGGGCGAGGACGTTGCCACTGATGGCCGCCCTGCGGAGCGCCGATTCCCGCGGGCAGGGCTGCCTGCTTCCCGCTCCAGAGGGCCACATGAGTGACGACTTCCAGCGTGGCTAAAAACAATCAGACACAGACAACCGCACATACACACAGAGATTGGTGCATTTAGTGACATGTTGTACAGTTAATGCCACACGTGTACGCGCAAGGGCACATGCAAGCACGCACACTATCCTCTTACATTCGCGCGGGCGCACACACACACACATACACTTACACACACAAACAAATCAAGTTAGGATGGATCTGCCAAGTCGGAGAGAAGGAAACCCCGGAATAGACTAATGCAATAGCCTACGGTTGTTATTACATTGAGGCTTTTTGTTTTACGCATAATTGTTGTGTTGCATGCGTAACTACAATACATGTCCTTTGACTATAGCTATGAATAATGCATGCCATGCTGTAAATAGACAACAACACATGACAAGACAAATGAAAAATACAAAACAGAGAGGGCAAGCATCGGGCACAATCCCACCCAGGAGAAGATGCTTGCGGAAAGAGTGGATATGAATAACCGACTAATTGTTATTCGGTCGGGAGAAGATCGCTGTTTTTCCGGAGTTGATCTATCCCGGAATGTTTGTTTCAAAGACGGAAAACCTCATAAACAGGCAACAAAGCAAGGCAAAAGTTGGGAAGTCCACGAGAGATACAATGGGAAATCCTTTTAGTTGGCTAATTGTCAGGTAATTAGCCCAAAATATTAAATCACTGAAGCACCGCATCAACTGAGTTCAGTGTTTCACTGGCGAGTGATGATGCTGCGGGTAGGCACTACAACAGAACACTTCTCGATGCTCACATTCAGTCGCTTCATTTCTTGGCTTTCGAAAATATCCAACCGTTGATTCTAGGGAACCGGCAGACACAGTAAAAACGCCCATTAGGTTTTTTTTCTGACCAGGAGTCAGCCCCTTGAGACGGGTGAAACGACTGCCGTTTGGCGAAGAGCGGTGGTCAGCATCCTGCCGTTGCCTCCGTTGCGAGCGAGCGCTGGCGGCGGAGAGCTCCAAATACTCGCTCTCTTTCTCTCACTCTCTCCGTCTCTCTCTCTCTCTCTCTCTCTCTCGTTCCTTCCGTCAGATAGACTCGAGGGTCTTCGCTGACTATCCGGCAGAGCTAATGGAAATTGCAACGGACCGCGCGCGGTCAATGAATGAGAGCGTGAGTGACGCGGTTCGCTTGTTTTTGTGTCTACTTGCGAGACTACCGAGCCACTCTACTTCAAATTGCCAGTTGTCTCATATAGTGCGGATGGGGGAGCCAAGGGGTTGGGAACGTTTCACGGGAGACAGAGGAGGAGGAGGAAGAGGAGGAGGAGGGACAGGAATTAATTATCTTATCGATAAATGTGTTTCTGTTCTGCAGTCCCTGGTTATTCAGTGGAAGTTTAAGTGCATTGAATTTGTACTAAACGTAATTGATTACCGCGCTGATCTTGGGGGAAATGCTGAACCGCCGATACCCCAGTGTTTAAAGGACAGAAAAAGCATTTGCATGAAAGTGGAGATAATCTGTATAAAATGACCCCAATCGACACACCTTGGTCTACGAGATAATAATGAGTTAGGTTCTTCAGTATACATTAGGCTATATTAACCATAATAAATTGAATCCAATAAAGTGGAACCACGTTGAAGTAGCCTATTTTGCATTCAACTAATAATTTAAAGGACCAATTAAACGGAGGCAATCGCTTTTTTTGGATTTGCTTCTCTCGAGGATCCCTTGTGCAGACTATGTGCGTTGCAATTCTCGGACCTTCAACGCGTCGAGCAGTCCGTTTAAAAGTCCTTTGGCGCGAGCCCAATTTAAACCCCAGCGAGAAACTAGAGAAAGCTAGAGGAGGGTTAACGGAGAAAGGAGTCCTGCTGCACCCCACACAGAGAGAGAGAGAGAGAAGAGAACTGCGTGTAACCTTTGTTTCTCAAGTCTACCTTAACCCCGCACGGTATTAATTATGCATGCACCTGTGCATGCTAAATGACCTGGTATTTCATCATGGGGCACCCCAGCATGACATGTGGATCACGTGAATTCAGGCGCGCATTGGTGAGGCATGACTCCAACCAGGTTTGTCAATTCAAGGCTGTTCCACGCAGGTTTGTGGCACCTGTGTGAGAGATAGAAAGAGGAAGACCAGCGTGAAAGAGAGAAAGCACGTGCTTGCGTGAAAGAGGGACAGGCAGCGATAAAGAGAGCGAATGTTTATATTCTCACTTGTGTGTGTAAGCATGGCACAGGCGGCACACTCACGTCGGCACACCGGCTGTGCCAATCAGAGTCGGCGGCGTGAAGGGGATACAAGCTGTCACGTGGGAGAGACGCTGAGAGACACGGAGGACTGCAGCTGGCTGTTCACTTGGCTCCACAGACCAGACCCTCAGCGCACGACAGTCCACACACAAGCCCCGTCCTCTCCGAGGGACCGAGCCGTTCACAGTCCAGGTAACAAGCAACAAGTCTCTTTAGTGTATTCCAATAGCCCGAGTCGTGGATCGATATCCCCATTCCTGGACAAACGCAGGCACTTTCTCACGGAAGACAAATCCAGAGTGCTGTATCGACTGAGGAGAACGCACGCACCACATAGGCCTCAGTGGGGGAAGGAGACAGGGAAGCGGTAGGGGGGAGGGGGAGGGAGGGCGGTTGTGTGCACAAATACACACACGCTCTCTCTATCCAACTTTCACTCTTTCCAACACACACACACACACTCACTCCCCAACCTTCATTCTCTCCAACACACACACACACACACACACACACACACACACACACACACACACACACACACACACACACACCACACACACACACACCACACACACACACACACACACACACACACACACACACACACACACACACACACACACACACACACACAGCCCACAACAAACCGTTGATTGATGAGTGTGTGTATCTAGGGAGCAGCTGGGAGAGATGGTGGGCCATGTCCTCGAAGTAGTTAGAGACAGATGCTCATCAATCCACTCGGTGTCCCGCAGGTGGATGTGTGTGAAAGCTGTCTTTTCACAACAGTCGATCTCTAAAAAGGTTAGCATCGGTGTGTACAGTATGCGTGTGTACATGCTTTTGCCATCTGCGTGTGCTCTTCTCCACGCCGACCCATGTTTCTGCGTGTCGAAGAGGGTTTATGAAAGGGGTAACCAGCCTACTGACAAAGAAATGAATACGTCACCACTTCCAGAGAGTGAGAGGGGGGGAAAGAGAGAGAGATTTAGACATAATCCCACTATTCAAGATGACAGGACTTCAGTCAACAATGGCTCCTCACTCGTTTTCAGCCCAAACAGAAGATTAGGACGAGTCAATCAACTCATTACCCACAGCCACAAGGCGTTGCGCAAAAAACACTACACGCCTTAACCTCCTTCCCTCCTCCTTCTAACCCCTGTTTACCATCAACTGTCCTGTACGGTGCTAGAAAACAAGTCCTCAAAATGGCCTTCCAGTGGTTTGACACGTCGATACTGGTTGTGTGGAGGGCACAGGTGATATAAATGTGTTTTTAAAGGCACGTTGCACCCTAGGAACCGAGAGGCGACAGCACATTTTGACGTTTTCCAATGAACATTTTTTAAGTTTGTACTTCGGATATCACTTTCTGCAAGTATTAAATTAACATATTATCTTGTTTACGGAGGTGGTGGTGGTGGTGCGGGGCGGGTATAGAGACAGGATAATGAGCATGTGGAGCTCCAACCCGGGGACTGGTTCGGAGGCGGGGGTGAGGGAGGTGGGAGGGAGGGTGGCGAGGGCGAGAGCGTGTTGTCTACCCTACTGTGGAGAAGGGCATCATTAACAACAACAATTACAGCTCTCTGCAACATGTGCATGGATGCATCTCATTAGCACGTTAGCGAGACGGCTAACGTCTAGGTAGCTGTTTGTCGCCGGCCATAAAAAGGATGAGTGGGTAGTTCCCCTCTGTTGACGTCGACGACGGGGAGAGAGAGAGGGGTGCGGACGTAAGCGGGGCGGGGCACGATCACAGAGAAGGTAAGGATTGGATCCCCGTGCCTTGGGGATGTGGGAATTGAATGTCGCTTGACCGACGGTATGTTGGGTGGAATACAGATTCAGCTGGAAGACAACACGGCCTTTCGAGATGTATCACAGTATCCTTCATAAAGTATTCATCGTGAATTCAGTTACCTCTCGTCGACTGTTTGCATAACAGTTTAGTATGCAAAGGCCCCTTTTATGTAAGCTAGTCAATGTGATAATTTCTTTCAATTATGAACGTGTCTGTTTCGGAAAAGGAACATTTCACAAATGCACTGTTTTGAGAGAAGACTGACATTTTCTCTGATGCCATTGCTGGGGTTGTGCTTGCTAGCTATCTTTAGTCTTTCTGCTTGTAAAACAATGTTATTTGGAATGATTTATCTCTGCTAAAAAGGCAATATCACTAACAGGCAGACAGACAGGCAGGCAGGCAGGCAGGCAGGCAAGCAAGCAGGCGTACACACACAGCAGTAGCGATGTAGGAACACAGCCTTGGGGAAGTAACAGAGTTGGTGGTTGCCGGAGCAGTATAATTGCTGGGTTCATTCTGGTAAAGTGCCATTTTGATTGGGCTCTAGCAACACACGCTAACTGAAGCGACTCTTCTAACAAACAACAACATGCAGACACAGTTCTGAAGAGAACGGAGGGAAACATAGGAGGTGGAAGCGGGAGGGGTAACTGTAGGACCACCCAGTATCTTGGCTTGTCTGCCTCACTGCGTATTCGGCTGGCTTGTACCACAGCCCCCCTCCCCCCCCACCATCCCCCCGCCCCCTGCAGCAATGTCATTTGTTGAGGGGCGATGCCAATTCATCCGGGAATCAAGGCAATTTCTGCAGGTTCGATAGAGGAACGCACACAGCTAACCGGACGATAAAATGCACTGCTGTTTTCTGAATCCTGTTGCATAACCGTGCCTCAGTAGAGCATACCCAGACTAGTGTTTGGAGACTTGGCCCTGCGATGCCTTCAGGAGGGATGTGACTTGTCATGCCCTTTGACTCAGCATGTCTTGACTTTTGTCATTGAGCGATTCATTACTACGAGGTGTCAGAGTGAAACAGTAACAGCCCCTCCCCCCGCTACATGACCGCTAGGCGCTAGCTAGCTTACTTTTTGGGTAGAATTCATTAGCATGGCGCTAATTGTCTCGGGTCTTCTGGGTGTAGTCCTATTCATGGCTCCGTGCAAGTGGTTCTCTGCTGCTAGCAAAAGCAAGCTGACTGGGATGTATGTGTGTGTGAGGGGTGGGATGGGGTGTGTGTGAGGGGTGGGATGGGGTGCGTGTGAGGGGTGGGGGTGTGTGTGTGTGAGGGGTGGGGTGTGTGTGAGGGGTGGGGATGTGGGGGGGTTTTAGCATCAGGAAACCGGACAAAGCTTCCGAGCGTGAAGAGGACTCAGCGGGTAACAACACCCCCTCCCCCCATGACTCATTAGATCACTTTTACCCATGCTGCATTTCACCCAGCATGGATGGTCGTCCTTCATTTGCCCGGCCAACTTAAAGTCAACCTGGAGAGAGAGAGCTGTAAAAAGTGAGGGAGGAGTAGAAAGTGAGGGAGACAGACAGAAGGATAGAGAGAGAGACTTCGACAGGAAGCGTAAGTGTCTGGTGAGTATCCCAGGTTCCCCAGCCGTGAGAGACAGAGCGACGAGAAGATGGAGAGAATAACGAAGAGACGGAGGAAGTGCGACAGTAACAAGTAAAAGCTATTTATTCCGTCAAACTCGAGTGCCAGACGACCGTACGCAGCGACAGAGGAGACCGCTCACCCTGACGGTGCCGTTTCTCTCCTTCCTGTGAGGCCTCCTCACTTCAGCTCTCTTCCTCTTCTTCGTCCTTTTCTTACTTGCGACCGTGCTTCTTGACACATGAAGGACACCCAACCGTAGCTTCATCGAAATGACAGTTCCCCTCTCACTGTGCGCGTTCCACGTCCGCCTCGACTCGACGTGCAAATTCCGGGGCCAGCCTATAGGCTGATGACATTTCCTGTCCTCCCTTATTGCTGTGCTTTTGATCCGCCGACATTCGGAGTAATCGGAACGCAGCTTTACGGATGTGTGTGATGTGAGCAGCAATATGTATGCTGTGTGACATGTCACATCCTAGAACTAACACACATGAAGTACTTATACTCTCACCACGGACACACATATCCATTTCCCTTTCACCAAATTAGCTCTGTTTCTTGAACCGGTTCCGTACTGGAGTTTTTCAACCGTGGTGCTACCTAGCAAACCAGCCCACGTTCCACCATTTTTGAGTGGAATCATAATAATCAAGTATATGTTTTTTTCAAGTTAGTTTATGAATTCTTGCATTCAAGTTAACCCAGCCTTGGTCAACAGTCTCTACTCTCTTTCAAGCAACTTTCTAATAACAGACAGCTGCACAATATCCATCCATTCCAATCCGTTCCATGTTGAGGGAAAAAGGATAATACTCTTAGGAATACAACTTTTGATGTTGTAGAACCCTCTGTAAAACATTCCAGAACCCTCTTCAGGGAACACAGGGCCGTACAGTTCCAGAAAGTTCCTGGGGTTATAATGACTTCTTACCCACAGTCACAGTAAACACAGAACAGACAGGCAGCACCGCCACTTGTTTGTTTTTTCCGTGCTCACCTCGCTCATAAGAATCGACAACAACTGTCACATCCCTCTTGTGTTGTGTTGTACCACACACAACTTCAAAGAAAGCGTCACGCTGGAACGATTGCTGTGAGCCCCTGTTGTTACCTGAATGGCAGAAACGGAAATGGAAAAATAAGTCCAAAAATACTTGTCAAAACAGAGACCCTGAGGTGGGATTGGGTTTCATGTTTTAATCCTTACATTTCTACCAATACACAGCTGGATTCCAGGAAGAGGACAACACCATTTCTTTCTGTCACAAGAGCAACTGCATGTGAATGGTCTGCACCAGGCAACAGTTTTGATCAAACCGATCCACTGGCTGACTGTTGCAGTGTGTTGAAGGCCAGGGCCAATGGGATGAGTGCATGCCATTCAGGGCACTGCCTACTGGACGACTAATCAACCAATAACATGAACATAGCTAAAGGTTGATCTAATTTAAGTTTGGTTCGTTGAAGTTGAGTGTCTATGTCAAGGGTTGAGTTTCACTTTCTTTGGAGCAGCAGGTATATTTAATTGAAACTTGGGTTGAAAAAAGTCAATGGAAAAACTGTAAGGCTTCAACATGTCAGCTGAATGTGACTGTCCAGAGCTAATTTTGCTCATATAAATCTTCTCCTCACGAAAACGCATCGATCTCAAGTGCTGTAACTGATGTATACGGGAAGCGTCGACGGACATATTTCTGTAATGCCATGGGCTCGCAGCGTTCCCATATGTTCCCCTTTGTAGTGTGACTGAAATAGCACTCAGCGCCGTCAACGTTCCACCGTGTCAGGAGATGCATCCCCCCCGCCATACATCCTCGTTTTGACAGCCGCTCTACAAATCATCATCTGCGAGTGTATAGGACTATAGACAGCTCGTGTCACATGTCACCAACAGAAAGATGAAAGCCAGAGAGGAGAAATAAATAAATAAATAATACACACCACTTGTATATCACCCCCTCCACATAGTCTGTAGCCAGGGGTGGTGAAAGTACCGTCTTTATCGCACGTCTTACATGAAAACGCCCCAAGGTTTCATTTGCGAACTGGCTCCCGTTTTCGTATCCGCGCCACATTCTCAGGTTTGAGATATTGTGGTTTACGTGTCACAATTATTGTGCTTATTTATCACCGGCTTTATATAGATCCCCCCCATTGATGTGTCTCCCATGCTGGTGAAACACGTCTAAAAGCAGGATCACACACACACACACATACACACACACACACACACACACACACACACACACATGCCCCGAGGTACCTACATAATAATATAGCTCCAGGCTAGCAGCATTGCAGCATTACAGGTGGGAGAGACATTCAATATGCTGGCCTGTTAGCCCTACTCATCCTCACACCAACCACACACACACACACACTCACACTCACACGCACACACACGCACACACACACACACACGCACACACACCCTAAGTCCCCGGAGACAAACAAGAGGGAGATGACAGGACCCATGGAACGGGTGGTTGATGAAGAGATATAGAAAGAAGGAGGGGGCGGGTTGGGGGCAAGGAAAGTGATACGGTGATCTATAGCAAGAGGGATGAAGGGAGAGAGCTACTGATGCAAAGCCATGTGAGGGGAAAGAAAGAGGGAAAGAGGGGGGAGAGAGAGAGAGAGGGGGGGGGAGAGTCACATGTCTCTACCGATGTAGCTAGGCTGCACAAATACGATGTTATAAACAAAAGATATACGTGAGCTGTATATGGGTAGTGGGAGGCTGTAGTGGACGTACAGTTTTCCCAGTTGTACCTGGATACCTTTATGCTTTGGTATTGCCAGTCCCGGGGGTTGGTGATAGGTCAAGGGTTAGGGTCAGGGTTCATTAAAAAAAAAGCTACCACCATGTTGGCTATGAAAGTAAACCCAATTCATCACATCCAGAGAAAATCATTGTAACGGAAACACAAAAGAGATAATGATAGATTTTCAAACAATTATAAGCTTTCTCAGTTGCATAAAGGTTTCACAGGTGAACGAGCTTGAGTGAGAGAGATGATGTGACTAAAGAGAGAGAGAGAGAGAAAGAGAGAGAGAGAGCGAGCGAGAGAGAGAGAGAGAGAGAGAGGGAGAGAGAGAGAGAAAGAGCGAGAGAGAGAGGGAGAGAGAGAGAGAGAAAATTGGAATCATCTTTGATGTGGAGGCACTTCAAAGAACCCACCCCTCAAGGGTGTAAGTCTCTGCTCTCCACCTCCTCACACTCCTGGCTCTCTCTCTCTCTCTCTCTCTCTCTCTCTCTCCTCTCTCTCTCTCTCTCTCTCTCTCTCTCTGGCATGCTTTCTCACGCTCAGTCCCCCTCTCACTTTCTTACCTGTCTCCACGCTCTCTCTCCTCTCTACCCGCTCTCTGTATTTGACTCCCCCTCCTCCTTTTCTCAGAGAACATCAGACAGCGAGTTGGACGTTGAAAGATCTGCGAAGAACGTGCCAGTAAAAACGGATTGGTGGTGCTGCTCCTCACTGCCACGCAGGTCCTCAGACACTTTCGACACCTCAAGCTCCAGAAGGTCTTCAGTGTGAAACCTCTACAAAGAGAGGTCTACATACATCGGGGGTATTGGAACACAAAACAATTACTATCCATTTGAAAATGCCATATATCTGACAGATTTAGACACTCTATCAGTGATTCCAACCTTATCGTTACAAATGAGTGTTAGGGGAAGTCAACAGCATGGCATCCGGCTGCTGTCAAATCATTTTTCTTTCTCTTGGAAAGACTTTAAAGCACAGGAAAGCTCATGGACACAGCCCTTGATTAATTATCTAGTTGACGGCAGTGATGTGTGTATGCCAATGTGTGTGTGTGTGCATGTGTGTGTGTGTGTGTGTGAGAGAGAGAGAATCATGCATGTGCTCCCGTGATTGTGAATGATCAAAAGCATTTTCGGTGACGAGAGAAACGGGGTTGACACGTCTATCCTAGAAGGATACAAATTCTTCCTGGTGGAACCCTGTGTTCTTTTGATCGCACGTTCCGCGTTCCAAGAACCCTCTAAATAAAGGAGATCAAAGTTGAGAGAGGATGTACTTGGTGAACATAACAGGCACACACATGTACCGTGCGTACAGCATGTGTGTACCCCTGTGCTTGGCTACACGCCATCCAATCAGATTGGGGGTATACAGTGTGTTAGCGTACGTACAATAACAAACCACTACTTGGTCCTAATTGAACTCCCATAGCATTTAGAGGAATATCCCTCCTCATGTGTTATCATTAAAACACTGGCAGCCCTACAGACTCCGTTTTCCCTCCCCGGCTCCACACACCTGAGACATCTCCATCATGTACAAGCCTCTAATTAAGCCTATCCATCAGTAGTCTGCAGGGTCCTTCTATGATTGGCTGTTTTCAAAGACCAGAGGAGACAGGGTGAGTCCTCACCATCACACTCACACTGAAGCCAGAGAGTTGACCAACGGCTACCGTCCGGTTTGGCTTTCACGTCAGATTTGGCTTCGATTTCGGACAAAAGTGTGTCCCTAACCCACCGTTCGGTTTAGATGTTCGTGCTTTCGATGGCTGTCGGGTAGGGGAGGGTAAATGTGCAGAGTACATGGAACTTTTTGAACAGATGGCGCCCGGAAGATGAAAAAAAAAGGGGGAAAGGAAAGATGCCGAGGCTAGCACACCTTTCTGGCTGACTCTCTCTCTTTATGAGAACGAACACCGGGGGAACGAGAGAAGAGGCTGGCCTGGGTTGTGTCGCCGACTCAGCGCCGGTGTATTCCAAAGCGGGTGTGAAGTTTGGTGAGGGGGAAGATTCACTGACAGGAAGCAGCAGAGGACTCTCTTGCACATTCCCTTTGAACGAGAGGCATGTTTGTAACTCGCCCAAACTGATTCAGAAATCCGCTGACTGAAATGGTATTAAAGGGAATAGTTGTTTACTTGGTTGCCTAAGTATCTCTTTGTAGCCTACCCATCCTTCTCGGTTTGACAGCAACAGTGAGAGAGAGACAGTGACAGAGAGAGAGAGACAGTGACAGAGAGAGAGAGACAGTGACAGAGAGAGAGATGCAGTAGAATGGAAAATGGGCAAAGGAAAGTACATGTGGGAGGATGCATGCTTCTCTTTGTGATTGCATTCAATCAGAGGGACCACCGAGACTGAGCTAAGCTAATGAGCTCCCTCAGGATAGCGTTAGCCTGGCAGACTGACGGATTGGTTCCACACTTTCTCACCACGTACCCAAGCATAGCTTAGCATACATGTATGCTAAACACCACAGTAAAGCCGGTATAATTGTTTGAAACCAAAAAGCTTAAAACACTAATTCATGTAATGCTATTCCTGAAAAGCCACGCCATTTCAGCATTTTTTTAAAGCAATTTTAGCAATTGTTTAGCAAAGCCTAACGTAGCTTGCTAAAGTACAGTTCAATGTTTTCAGCAAGAATATGAGCATCGTCATCACCGCCTTCCCCCTGTAGGATGAACCAATGAAGTGATGCAGCCTGACAAACTAATTTCCCTTAATTATCTTGCTCCCGCTCTCAGCTGTCTTTCTCAGTATCCATCACACACACACACACACACACATACTGTACACACACACACACATACTGTAAACACACACACGCAAACAGCTTAGACCTAGATAGAGAACGTTTTCTTGCAGAAGCCACACATCAAACCACACATTTTCAGGCGCGAGTCACAGAAGCCAAGTCGACTCTGGGGGATATCTAGCGCTCCCGACACACTCACAAAACCTCCATCATCCCATCCCTGTCATGCCAAGTAGCCATTCAAATATCATAGGGTGTGTATCAGGTATCATGGGGTGGGGGTCAGATGGCTGAGCGCTTAGGGAATCGGGCTATCAATCAGAAGGTTGCCAGTTCAATTCCCGGCCATGCCAAATTGGCGGTGTGTCCTTGGGCAAGGCACTTCACCCTACTTGCCTCGGGGGGGGAATGTCCCTGTACTTACTGTAAGTCGCTCTGGATAAGAGCGTCTGCTAAATGACTAAATGTAAATGTATCAAGCCAAGGATCTGAGGACCACAGCACAGATGCCTCCTCCGGCGGGGCTGGCCTCCAGAGGAGCACCCCAGCTGTTGTGGACGGGGCGTCGCTTACTTCCTGTTCCACTTCCTGCTTCTCAGCCGCCAGTGACCCGGCGGGCTGCTGCATGGGAAGTGTGGCGGAGCGAAGCGGCAGGAAGCCGCGAGGATGAGTTATGATTGGCCAACGGATGTCTACAGCTTAGGGCTCTCTCATAGGGGAGCAAATGAAGATGGATTCTACAGGGACACAGCCCCGGCCCTCAGTGTGGTGTGTGTGTGCATCCGTGTGTGTGTGTATGCGTGTGCCTGCACACACAATACACAGTATATAAATGGAGATGAACATGTTGATCTCTATAGGTATCTGTCACGGTGATTGAGCGTGCGCCTTTGCAAACCTCGTCAAAGGGCTTTGGCGTGTATTGGATTGTGAGCACGGGTAAAGCTGGTGGATTGTGTACGGATGGCGTGCGCGCGCGCGCGTGTGCCATCTGCGTGGTTGAGTCTGTATGTGCCGTTTGTATTCAGTCTCAAGGACTGGGAGTCCGTCAGAAAGCTCTAAAGAGTGCTCCTCCCTGCCACTCGCTCCTACTCAAGGCTTTTTCTCGGAGCCGACACATTGTTTCCATCGAAAAGTCATTCACGTGCGATTGATAAGAGCGCCGTTGGAACTTGCTGCTACCCTGTTGCCATGACAACCTCGCGACAACCCGATGCAGAGGGTCCGGCGCCTTAGGTATCTCTCCTATTGCTCTCCAGGGGACAAGCGGGGAACGAGCCAAGTGGAATGTGCCGGGTGTGTGTGTTTAGGGAGGTTGGTGTGTGTGTGTGTGTGTGTGAGGAGATTAGTGTGTGTGTGTTTTTGTGGAGGAGGTTGGAGTGTCTGCGAAATGATGTTCACGGGCATGTATGTCTGTGTTGTAGTGAGGTGATAGTACTGTTGGGTTTGAGGTTCACGGGCATGTATGTCTGTGTTGTAGTGAGGTGATAGTACTGTTGGGTTTGAGGTTCACGGGCATGTATGTCTGTGTTGTAGTGAGGTGATAGTACTGTTGGGTTTGAGGTTCACGGGCATGTATGTCTGTGTTGTAGTGAGGTGATAGTACTGTTGGGTTTGAGGTTCACGGGCATGTATGTCTGTGTTGTAGTGAGGTGATTGTCCTGTTGGGTGTGAGGTTCATGGGTAGATATGTCTGCGTTGGAGTTGTGAGGTGATTGTACTGTTGGGTGTGTGAGGCAGGAGCAGCAGGAATGTGTACAGTTGGTAGTGTTGATGTTTTGTGTGTCAGTGTGTGTGTTTACATGTGTGTATATGTGCCCGCCAGGACTCCTGTCACGCCAAAAGACGACATCTGGACGCGTCAATCACGGAATCTCCCGGGCATGGTAACATGTGTACATGTCACTCCGCATGTGATTGGCTGCTGAAACATCTGCATGTAGGTACACGCCACATGATTGACAGGTCGGGGTGTTGTGGAGGCAGAGAAGCGGGAGGGGGGGGGGTGCAGCTCTCTAAGGGGTCCGGTCGAACAGCCGACGTCACGACCGCCTCGCCTCCTGTCACTGCCTGGCCGAGGGAGAGAGGAGATGATTGGGTACTGCCGCTCCGGTGGATGTCATGGCAACGCGCAAAGCCCGGTCAGAGTGAGGTTAGTACGCCGGAGACGGTTTCCACGGCCCCTGTCACACTGCTGTCTCCCCTCCCACCCCTCCCCCACCACTCTCCTGCCCTCCCCCACAGATAACGGCGTAAGGGGTTCTCACTGGCGACAGGTGAAGGGGATCTGTTCCCAGTTGTGTTTTGATTGGAGCCTGAACTGTGAACCTGTCGCTCCTGTTCCATAACACATGGATGGAAAGTATCCCAGACCTAGACGTGCAGCTAATGGGGATCCCTTTAACAATGAACAAGAAACATCCGCACGCACAAAACACACACACACACCACTTTTTCTCTCTTTTCACGCGCCTTCCCTCTCTCTCTCTCTCGCTCCCTCTATCTCTATTCCTCCCTCACCTCCCCCGCAACCCGCTCTCTCCTCCTCCCTCTCGCGCTCTTCTCTCTCCTCTCCGCACTCACCGACGGCCTCTGTAGCCTCCTCAAATACAAAATTAATCAGTGTTTTAATGGAAACCGTCGGAGCGTTCAAATTGAATGGCGCCTTCGGCATATCCTTAAGAACCTCCCTAGTCCTGATTCTGTGCTTGAAGCAGACACAGAAATACTACTTTCCTGTAAACAAAATGCCCCCCAGCTAATGCAGCGATGTTGTATACATTTTTTGTTGCGTACATTTTTGGGTTAGACCATGAGACATTTATAAGCACAAAAGATGCCAGGTTTAATTGTCCGTTTGTATTTATGTTTCCGAGTTGCCTTGTGAGCTAAATGTGTTACAGTAATGAGTTGTGAATTATCGAGGTTCATCAAGGAGGCATTTCTATATCTACAGTCCTTTTGTTGTGAACGCAAACGGCTCATCCAGAGAACGGCCAACACGGCGCTGCATGTCCTCAATTTCTCTCTTTTATCTTATTTTTTAACAAAATTCCTATATTTCTTTGTTGTGTTGATATGCGAACTGATGTTTATGTCAAGTATGATATCAACGATGCCATTACATATGAATGAAAACAGGCACCTTATTACGGCCTTATTTATCTATCAACTACAAGCACTTTCATATAAAGCATAACCCTTAAATATATATATTTGTGAAACTGTACACAGTATTTGAACCTGATATGTAGGTGAATCAAGTCTGGAGTGACCAGTCAACCAATCAGTGTGATGCAGTCAGCTCAGATTGATTGGTCCCGCCCTCCCAGTGCTGTTCCCGCTCAGAGTGGCTGGGTAGGACCTTCCCTGTGACCAGACCTGTGTGTGTGTGTGCATGGGCTGTAGGTGTGTGTTACGAGGGTGGTGGAGGGGTCTTTCTAAGAATAGACTTGCGATAAATCAGCGTGTCTGGGTGTGTGTGTGTGTGTACTGTAGGTACGAGGGAGTGTGTATGTGTGTGTGTGTGTGTGTGTGTGTGAGGCAGTGTGTCGGTGTATGTGTGTGAGAGAGTATGTGTGTGAAGCAGTGTGAAAGGTATCCGGTATCTGAAAAATCCATTAGCCTAATCTGAGACTTACAGAAATCTCTGAGCCAGCTTCCGTGACACACTGCACTTGGTGTGTGTGTGTTGGTCTGTGTGTGTGTTGGTGTGTGTGTGTTTGTGTGTGTTGGTCTGTGTGCATCTGCCCATCATCTTTCATGAGTGGTGGTGGATATCAGTGACTTGAAAACATAAATATTGAATGTTATTCCCATAAAGTGACTTGGTGCTATGAGCTAAGTTGAAGATAGGAAAAGTCGTGGATCTTACCTAAACAGAATACGTCTAGATGCCCAAACAAACAAACAAACACACACATACACATGCACAAAGTATGATGCAGAGTTGCCAAAGGACAACGGTAAAACAGGACCAGGCTTATTTACCCATGGTGACATTTGTCTGTGCCCAGTGTATTCCTCTCTGGTGAATCATTACGCTCTGACCTTCCTTAAGTGTGTTTTCTCTTTTTTTCCTCTCCGGGAGAATAATGTCCCAATGCCCTTGCCGTAGCTAAGGGGATTCCCTCTGATTGTGTGATGGAAGAAATGGCTGAGGGTGTCTAGTATCAGGGGGATTATTGTGTGTGTGTGCACTCATGTGTGCGAGTGCATCTCAGTGTTGTGTGTGTGGGAGTGCAGGCTTTTTGTGTGTGTGTGAGAGAGAGTTATGACTTTGGGGCCTCTGTGCTGCACAGCATGTATTGAGGAAGGTGCAGGGTGATTAGGGACGACTCAGGCGAAGATAGCAGCCCCTCCGGTCTCCACATGCCTCCATGCCAGTGCCGTCATGGGGCAGGCACAGCGAGCTCACTAGTGACTTAACCTTCATGGAAGGACACACACATGCTGTGGATTTGGTGAGGAGACCAGAGAAGATAGGCTGGTTGTTTACTGTATAGTTGAAGGTTAGTCAATATCTGCCTCCTGTAACACGGATACATTTTCTATCATAGGTGTTTTGTAAATTGTATTGTAAGTCGTGTCGTCACACATGGTAACCTTGTGTGTGTAGTGTGTGTGTGTGCGCGTGTGTGTGCGTCTATGCCTCTCAGTCTTTCGATATTCCTTCTGATCTCTCCATCTCCCTCGATCCCAACAGTGATATTGCCTATTGATTTTTTTTAGACCGTTTTCTCATGGATACATAAGCCGATTAGCACCCTGGAGCCTAGGTCTCTTAATCATCGTTCCGTTTAAATCTGACCCCAGACGAGTGAAAGCGGGCGGAGTGGGTTCTACTGCCTAATAACACAATCAATCAAAACTGTTCCTGGACAGACCGTCACTTGTGTTGGAGAGAATGGTCGCTTCTTGAAATGGGTGCTTCATAATCATAGGCCAGTGATTGGCTCATTATTGTGACAAAGAAAGCTAATTGGTATTGGACAAAGCCGTTCCTTGATTACAGGAGTGACATGCAGTCTTACCATTCGATTGGCTGCTACCTGTTGTTGATTTCACCCTCAGCTGGCTCCGATGAAAAGAAAACGCCCCGCAGGGTCATTTCCAGGTGCACGTTTTGCTGAGCGCCATGTTTTCCCCTGTGGCGAGCCCTATCTCATTTCCCCCCCAAAGCTGTGTTAGGACTTTTTCTTCACTCGGCTGGGCCGGTCAGCGTATTTTACGCCTGGTGGGACTCTCGTGGGTAAATGTTCCGAGTCTCGACTTTGTCTGTCGTTCTCGCAGGCCGCGGGAAAATCGACCGTTTGCCGTTGTCTTTCGCACCCCTCTCTGGAAATGTTTCTCTCTGTCAATCTCTCCTCCTTCCTGTCTTTCACTCTCTTTTTTCTCAGCTCTCTCCTTTGCTTTCCCTCCCATCTCCTCTCTTTCTTTCTCACTCTCTCGCTGTCTTTGGAGTGCCCCTGGTTGTTTTGAGTGTGCTGTGTTGAGTGTGTTTCTGCTGTTGGGCCTGAGTACCAGAACAAGTTAGCCTTTCAGAGATGGAGGGATTGAGGGATTTCCTCACCCTGTTTCTCTTCCCTTTTCCGACAATCGTTGAGTAAAGGACATAGGAAATCATGTCTCATTGATAAGCCCACACACAACAACCGCACACACCTTCATGACCACTGTGCTTGTGTGTTTGGCCTTTGTGTTAGGGACCTACAGACTAGCCTCCCACTAGCAGCTTTATTTAGACTGAGGTAGCCCCTCTGGTAATCAAGACCAAAAAAACTCTTGCCCTCCCTGGTCCTTCCCCCTCCATCTCTCTGTCTCTCTCACCTCTCTCAGGCTGTGATTATGTGGGGTTTAGAAACTCAGAGAGAGAGAGAGAGAGAGAGAGAGAGAGAGAGAGAGAGTGAGAGAGAGAGACAGACAGACAGACTGAGATGAGAGAGATAGAATGAAAATAAGACGGAGGCAATCAATACATTCTGGGAGAGCATTGAAAGAAAAATTGTTTTTTCCAATTTCTTTTCTCTTCCTCATCTTTTTTGGTTGTTCATGTTTTCATTAACGCCCGGCTCCTTTCTTGATGGATGGATTTTCGGAGAAGCGGCAAAAGCTTTTTCTGTTGGAGAATATTCCAGAAGGAGGGGAGAAGCAGAACAGCCAAATCGATAAAGGTTTAGATCCCATTTGTACTCGCTCAAATGAATAGAGCTGTGACAGACAGAATTGTGTACTGCAGGGGCCATTCTAGGACCTGACCTTTAGGGGGGCTCAGGCTCCGATGAGAATGTGACATGGATACAGTGCCTTGCAAAAGGGTTAAATCCCCTTTCTAATACATGATTAATTTCACTGGATGACAATAAATACATATAATTGGTGTTATTATTTTTAGGCGTCGTGTTTGAGCACCCGTAAAATCGCCACTGGTGTACTGTCAGAGACATTGTGACACACTCACACAAGTCATGTTTTATGTCAAACAGAGATACTGCAGCTCTTATTGATGTCAATATTTCACTGTAACCAATGTATTCAACAGGACCCTGAAGCACTACATGGCAGGGATGTTTGAAGACCCCCACACTCAAAAATGTTTTTCTTGTGTTTATGACCTTGACAATGCTACACTGACTTGTCTCTGTGCAAACTGTATCACTGGACTGTTTTGGCACCAGTGTTTATTTCAGACATGTTTCTGAACGTTGTGTACAACGTTTGTGCATGTTTAAAAACGGCAAACATTTCAATTCCAACCGTCAGGTTGAGGGTTTTCTGTTGCGAAAACAATATCGGTGAATTATGCATAGTTTGTAACGGAAGATTGGCTTTAAGTGTGCGACGTATTAATATTCAGATGTTTTTTTAATCAAAGTCAAATCTAATTAGCATTTCCATTTGCACCTCTGCTGAACGTGTCACATGGGGAGAACGCCTAAAGGAACCTGTTTGTGTCTCTCTCTGTCGACCCCCCATCCAAACCCACTCTCTTCCTACAGATCCTATTAAAAGCATCATATTAAAGTACAGTGGTGAGAGAGAGGGAGAGAGAGTGAGAGAGAGAGGTGGGAAGGGGGAGAGAGGGTGTAGATGAGAGATAGATCGATAGAGGTGTATGCTGTTCTAGCGTCTTGTGCTGCTATCTCTTTTTGTGTTTCTCTGCTCTCTTTTTCTCTCGTTTTTCTCTCTCTTCTCTTTTTTTCTCTCTCTCTCTCTTTCTCTCTCTTTTTCTCTCTCTCTCTCTCTCCCTCTCTCTCCTCTCTCGCTCTCTCTACTCTCTAGCCTTCTTATTCCCGTTATTCTCCCAGTGAAAGTGCAGCATGGCTGGGTATGCTCGCAGCCAGGTAAAGAAAAGAGAACCGGTAACTGCTGCTATGCAACACCATCAGAAACGCAATGACTCACAGGAGGAAAGCTCCTTAGTTTGGATGATGGAATGTCATTTTCCTTTTTTTGCAACAGTAGCAGAAGGGACCGAGTGTCTCTTTATATCTGGTTGTCACATCTGTCCGTTTTGCCCAGTTTGCATATTTCCTCCCATTTCCACATTTTTCGTTGTTTTTCTCTCGTGCTATCTTTCCCTGTGCTTTTGTATCTCTCCTCCTCGCTCTTTTTAATCTCTCTCGCTCGAATTTCAAACTTGAATTCTCTCAAATCCCCCTCTCTGTTCCCCTCCTGCTTTCAGCTCTCCTTTCTTTCTCTATAGGAGAGCTCGGTCAAACGTGGTTCTTAGAGCAGTGTGTGTGTGGTGTGGTGTGTGTGTGTGTTTCCCAGGAGGTAGGGGTGGGGCTGAGCTGTCTGTATGAGAGTATCGATCCGACCCACAGACAAACCCCTGAGATTCATAGCCTGCCACCATCATTATCCCTCCGTCCCATTCGCTCAGACAAACACACGCCCGCACACAATCAACCAATGGATGCATAAGCACACACAGACGTCGACGAGACCTGTCAGGAAGTGAAATAGATTCACGTCCACGTCCACAAACAAACGGGCCAAAACAAGACGTGTCACAAAGACAGACAACCCCCTCCCCCCCCACACAGTCACACAGCTAAATGTATGCACTTGCACGCGATAAACATAAAGAGGATGTGTCACAAAGACATGTCACCCTCCACACACACACACACACACACACACACACACACACACACACACACACACACACACACACACGCACACACATGCCCCAGAGCTGGGCTTTTATTGCAGCCCAGCAAGAGCTAGTTGACCTGCTGTCTGAAGAGACATTGACCGAGACCTGCTCTGGGTGTGTGTGTGCTCTCTTTGGAGTGACCTGCTCTGGGTGTGTGTGTGCTCTCTTTGGAGTGACCTGCTCTGGGTGTGTGTGTGCTCTCTTTGGAGTGACCTGCTCTGGGTGTGTGTGTGCTCTCTTTGGAGTGACCTGCTCTGGGTGTGTGTGTGCTCTCTCTTCGGAGTGACCTGCTCTGGGTGTGTGTGTGCTCTCTTTGGAGTGACCTGCTCTGGGTGTGTGTGTGCTCTCTTTGGAGTGACCTGCTCTGGGTGTGTGTGTGCTCTCTTCGGAGTGACCTGCTCTGGGTGTGTGTGTGCTCTCTTTGGATTCCCTCTGACTGTGTGTGAATCGACACCCCCCCCATGGCAAGGTGAGGTGGAGTTCACGCACGGACGTCTGGGAGGCATGAGTCACACGCTCGCACGCTCGCGTGCCCACCATGACACGCGCACACGTGTCAACACACTTCATGCCGCCTCACGCTTACATTGCGGTACTGTACGTATTCAAACGGCCATGGACACACTTTCCACATGCCAACGTGTGGGACGCGTTGACATGGACACACGCACGCTCACGTGCACGTCGCCGGCTGACAGGATCATCGCTAGAGACAGAGCCAACAGTCAGACAGAGTTTTGGCATCAGACTCTTTCTCCTGCCCTGAAGTCTCCTTCCCTCGAGTGTTTCTTTATCTCTCTCACCTGCTGGACCCTCCCTCCCTCCCTCCTCTTTTCCAACCTCCCCTGCCCCCCTCTCTCACTCCCACCCTCCCACACTTCCTCCCTCCTTTCATCTCCCTCCCTCCAACCCACCCGCCCTCTCTCTTCTTCTCTGCCACCCCCCCTCCCCTCGCTCCCTTCCTCCCTGATTCTCCCCCTCTCCTCCCTCTCTTCTTCTCTGCCCCCCCCTCCCTTCTCTCCCTCTCTCTCTCCCTCTCTTCTTCTGTGCCACCCCCCTCCCCTCCCTTCCTCCCTCTCTCTCCCTCTCTTCCAAGCTTGGGCTCCTTTCCGTATGCTTTACATTCCCCCTGCAAGGCAATCATAAACAATCCTGAACCGGTGATTATGCGCTGACAAGAGCAACCCATAAATCAGTGGCGCGCCTAATGAATTCTTCTAGACTGTGTGTGTGTGTGTGTGTCTGTGTGCGCGACACTGTTTGCATGTGTTTGTGTGTGGGCGGGGTGTCTTTCTGCTGTTCTTTGTGTGCGTGCGTGTGCTCTTGCGCCCGTGTGCGTCGTCTGCTGTGCTCTCTCTCTCTCTCCCATGCTCTGCGAATGTCTCTCTCTCATCTCTCTCTCTCTCTCTCTCTCTCTCTCTCTCTCTCTCTCTCTCTCTCTCTGTTGTCTCTCTCTCTCTGTGTGTGTGTGTCTCTCTCTCTCTCTGTGTGTCTGCCACAGTAAGAACGTCTGGGTCCTGATCGTTCAATTATCTCCCAGCCGGAGGGAGGGGGGCAGTTGGGAGGGGTTTGATAGGTGAAACTGAATAAAGGGGTCTACAATAGGATAGACCCCTAAAGAGAGGTCATTAAACAATGAATGGGACTAGTCCCGTGCCCCCACCTCAGCGCAGCTCAATGTGACTGCATCGTTTCAGGAGAAAACACAGGCTTTGCCAGTGAACGGAGACAAACTATAAAGTACCAGTTCTTTCCGCAACAATTATCCTTTCAAAGTAGCGTGTACTTAGTACGCAGGTCTTGTTCAGAACCGACCATTGGAACCTTTGCATCATGAACAGGCAGGGTATTGGAGGAAGAAGCCTAGGATTTCCACACTGGTTACTTCAATCCTACCCGAACGTGCACATGAATCTTTCAGCCGAGGCTGCTAAAGGGTCTAGGCAGGTTGGCTTTGTGCTGGTAACCCAAGGTTACCTGGTAACACTGCACAAGTATGACCGAGCTGGGAGCTACCTGTCTTGTCTCGGCTCATGCATATTCCAACGTGCGAGTGTGTGTGGATTCTGAGTGTTGGGCTAATGGCCGTGGCCCGTGCGTCCGTAGACTGGTTAAAAAGTAATGAAGATGGCAGAAACAGCCACGGAACAATGTTTTATTCAGCCGTGTCCTGAGTGAGAGTCTAACTGGATTCTCTGTGATGATTGGGTGATGTGTGAAGTTGGCGATGTAATGCAGATGCCGAACGGGAACGGGATCGACGACATTGTGTCTGATTTCTGTGATTTAGAAGCGCGCCGTCGACGGACTCTCCCGCGAGTTGATATCGTCGAGAGGAATCTGTCAATCGGCACACCGGAGTGATCAAAAGACAAACGTACCCAGGAGACAGAAGCGGGAAGATAGAAATCTTGCACATTTACCGTCCAATTAGCCACTTGCTAAGTGAGGCAAGCACAAACATGAGCGGGGAGAACCAAACACAGACCATTTAAAACTCACTCTCTCCCTCCGTTTGATTTCAGCCTCTCGTATCTCTCTCTCAGCACTCTTCCTCTATCTTTCCTTTGCACTCTCTCCATCTTGCTCCATCTGTTTCTCCTTATAGCTCTCTCTGTCTCGCGCTCTGCATCTCTCTTTCTGTCTCTCTATCTCGAGCGCTCTGACTGTGCGCGTGCGTCTCCCTCTCTCGATGCTCTCTACGCAGAGAGATAGCTAGTCTCGAGACATCTGCAGCGCTGCAGTATGCTTCGCTTCGAGCGAGTCTCCTCTCGAGTCTCTCGTCGATCTTCTCTCTCGCTATCTCTCTCTCTCTCTCTCTCTCTATCTCTCGTCTCGTCTGCTCATTCTCTCTCTCTCTCTCTCTCTCTCTCTCTATGTCTCTCTCTCCACACTCTCCACAGCCTCTCACGTGAGTGTTGAGCAGCAATGTGATGAAGCTGGGCTCCTGGCCGTGTCTCTCCTCTCTCTGCAGAGAGGGAGAATCCACTGTGATTGTGCTCCTGCTGCTGCCCTATGGAGCTGCCTCGCTTTTAAAGGGCCGGACTAATGAGCTTCTCTCTCTCTCTCCTCTCCCTCTCTCTCTGTCTGCATGTCTGTGTGTCTCTCTCCCTGTCTCTCTCTCCTCTCTCTCTCCCTCTCTCTCTCTCGTTCACCTCACCTCCCCCTCTCTCTCTCCCTCCCTCACTGTCCCCGCCCTCTCTCCCCCCTTCCCTCTCTCTTCCTTTCCCACCCTCTCCCCGCTCTCTAGTCCTCTGTCTCTGTCTCGCTTTCCCCTCTCTCTCTCCCCGTCTTTCGGATTTTTCTCTCTCGTTCCCTGTCTCGTCTATTGTTGTTCCCTCTCACCTTTATTCTCTCTCTCTCTCTCTCCATTTCCTCTCTATCCGTATTCTCTCTGACTCTGACCCTTCTCTTTTGTGCTGTCGTGCGTCTCTGACGTTCTCTATCTATTATGTAACAGGCCGGGGTACAGAGCCCTTCCCTGGGATCTGCCGACGGTCCACTTCGCATGTCACACGAGCGTGACAAGCCGCGTCTTTTTCGATTGGTCGGAGGGACGCACGCCTCAGAGTCCGGACCGGGAGACACGCCGTGCGCGGGGCAGCGACGAACGCTTAGTCAGTTAGTTAGTCAAGGCAAGCATGGATGACACACCCACACGCATACACACACACGGTACACAGCTGGATGTAGGATGGCTAGGGGGATAGGGGAGGTGGAGGTTAGGGGTGGGGGACTGGCAGCCGATGTGTGTCGTGGGGAGCTGTCCCGGGTGCTGAATCCCTAGCGCTGTCCTTGGTACTGAACCTAAAGCTGTGTTTAAAAGAGATTGAGTGAGAGAGAGGTTAAACTATTGGCCTGATCCCACGAGACCTGGTTCCTACCATCCGAACGTGTGCTAAAACTTTCTCTATTCCCACACATGGTGTTCACCATGATCGGCCCGTCACCCCCATGGCATGAAGAGCAAAGACTGCTCCAGATAAGGGCATTGGATACCATGCCACTGTCTCCCCTGACACCCATCCCTCACACCTCGTCCCTCCTCCTGCTCCCCACCCACACACACACACCCCCTCCCAGTGCCAGATAACAGTTCAGGACTGCCGGGAAAGGGGCTAATGAATTGCTCTGTCAGGGATGTAGCAGATTTATTTGCTTTGGAGAGAAAGGATCTGTCCTGTAAACACCGTGTTTGGGCCGGGCGAGCCAGAGGGTAGGGTGTACTGCAGGGGTCCGGATGGGGGTGTGGGGGGGTGGGCGGTGTGGAGGGGGGAAAGGAGGAGGAAACCAGGAAACACCAGGGGAAGACGGCCTGCTGTTTGGAAATTGGAATTCAATTGGAATGAAAAGGAACCAGCCCGAGGGCGGGAGATGAAGTTGTCGACTTATTAGCTCGAAAAAATAAATACTGCGATGCACACACACGCACACACACACACACACACCACACACACACACACGCACACACACACATTACTGTAACTTGCCACTCATAAGAAAGACACGCCTAATATTTACGTAACAAAGCAAGCACACGTATACGTACACACACACACATACACACACGCACACACTCATACAAATGAAGAGCTTCAGCAGAATAGAAGGAGAACAGATGAGTGGAAGAGAGGGAGGGATGAAGTAGAAGCTACGCCATACGAAAGACAGAGGGAAGAAAGAGAGAGAGAGAGAGGGGAAGAGAGCGATGTATAGATAGCTGGAGAGAGTGACAGGTATGAAGGGTGAGATAGACAAAGCAAGAGAGAGAGAGAGCAATAGAGAGAGAGAGATAGAGACAGAGTAAGGAGAGAGAGAGAGAGAGAGAGAGAGAGAGAGAGAGAGAGGGGCTCCAGCTTCTGCATTGGTTGCCCGTTCTCAAACCTGTCACAACTCTTCATGTCAATGCACATGCACATGCACACACGTACACACACACACACACACACACACACACACACACACACACACACACACACACACACACAGACAGACAGATACAGACACAGGCACACAGAGGAGCATTGCTTGCCAGCAACACGAGAGAGAGAGACAGAGATAGAGAGATGGAAAAGAAGAGTGGAAGCCCCAGAAGGGGTGAGAGACGGAGGGAGGGATGGGGGTGTGATGGTGATGGAGTGTGACGGACGGGAGGGATAGAGAGATAGATAGAGAGATAGAGAGAGATACAGTAGATGGAGAGATAGATGGAGAGATAAAGAGAGATAGAGATAGAGATAGAGAGAGAGAGATAAAGAGAGATAGAGAGAGAGAGATAGATGGCCTATGAAGACGCCATCGTGAAGAGAAAACGGGAGGGAGAAAACGAGGGGGTCGATGGAGGAGAGGGAGAAGCGAGGGCGCGGTGGGATGGAGACTGGGAGGAACAGAGGGAGCGAGGGCAGGTGGGGGGAGGAGGGAGAGACGAATCCACAGATTGCTCAGAGGGGAGTCAGCCCTGGAGGGTGGGAACATGTCAGAGCTGTGGAACAACATGCATGGTTTCTTTCTCTCTCTCTCTCTCTCTCTCACACTCCCATGCGTTCTCATTTTTTTAGTTTTGAGTTTTTTCACCTTTCAAACACCCACAATCCCACCCCAACCGGAAACACCCTACTCCCTTCCCTTCCCTCTCTCTCTCTCTTTCTCATTCTCTCGCTCATTTTCTCCCCCGTTCCCTCTCGCTGGCACCCTGTCTCCCGTTCTCCCGAGTGCGAGTGTTGTGCGTCGTGCCTGGGAGCGTTCTCCCACTGAGTTATTTCAAGACAACACCGAGAGCCCCACACACACACACACCGTGTGACGGTGAGAAAGTGTGGGCGCCACCTCACACGGGGGAGCCCACCTTTCTCTGGGACAAACCACACAAAATCACACGTACACACACACACACACACACACACCGGCGGGCCCTCCTTCTCGATCTGTCTTCAGTTGACTCGTGATGCGAGTATAACACTGGCCGAGATGTGTGTGTGTGTGTGTGTGTGTTGAGGTCAGATGTTATCAGGCATGTTGTCGTGTCGACAGAGATGAGGTCATGACGCACTTTGGCCTGAGAGATTTTAACCCTCCTGTTTGCCCTGCTTCATTCGGAGATCTTGTTATCGGTCAATGTGTGTGTGTGTCTGTGTGTGTGTGTCTGTGTGTGCGTGTGTGTGTGTGTGTGTGTCTGTGCATACATGTTCACATTTTTGAACATGCTGATCTCATGCAAGCTTAAGCTTGCTGTCATGTATATGTATGGCTCTGCTTGTGTGTGTACGTGTGTGCGTGTGTGTCTGAACATGCTTTTATGTGTGTGTATCAAGGGAATCCCCCTCCCATCTGGGGTGTGTGTGTGTGTGTACGTGTGTCATGGCGGGCGAGTGTGTGCGCGTGTGTGTCGTAGGGGGTACTTGTCTGGTCATATCTCTGTGAAGCAGCCTCGGGGTTCAGAGTGGAAACAATGTTTCTCCAACGGTGTGTGTGTGTGTCTGTGTGTGTGTGTGTGTGTGTCTGTGTGTGTCTGTGTGTGTGTCTGTGTGTGTCTGTGTGTGTCTGTGTGTGTGTGTGTCTGTGTGTGTCTCTGTGAGTGTGAACACACCAGCATGAGCTGTTACACTGTTTGCACTCTGCATATCACCCTCACTGGGAGGTAAAGCACATGACAACACGTGTTCTCTTAGATACAAGGTATTTACTCTCCACACACTGAGAGGGGATGAAATGGTGTCTGCATGCTGTGTGCTTTCCCCAAGGGTCAATAAGAGAGCAGCGTGGTTGTTTTTCTGTAACATCGCATCTGAATGATTCCACTTCCTCAATCGGCTGCAGTGGCCCTAAAATACTGCACATCTTCTGTGTTCGATGTTCTACACCCAAAGACGCTACGCGACTGCATCTGTTTTCCCGACACCTACTGTATATCTGAATGCATCCGTAAACAGTGACAGCAGAAAATTTGACGGCATTATGTTCCCGTGGTGTTTGATGTTGATATCGAGCATGCAGTAAGGAGTGTGGAAGGGGAGGCATTTCGATTGGAGAGAGAGGCTTGCAGGGAGGGTCCAAATAAATTAAAGACAATTACCTTCTCAATAAGCACTAAGTGCTGTATCTGCTAAACCTGTCACGCACAATGAATGGAGACAGCAACATGTGGCGGGGCGGTCGGGAGAGAGGGATGGAGGGGAGAGAACGGAGAGAGAGAGACAGAGAGAGCTTGGAATCGGGCAGGGGGAAGGAAACGTGCGAGTGGGCGAGCGAGGTCGAGGGGAAGCGAGAGTGAGAGGTTGGTGTGTTGAAGAGGAGGTGGAGGAGAGGGGAAAGAGAGGGCACGAGGGCAGAGGACGAGCAGAGAGAGAGCGAGCGAGCGAGAGAGAGAGAGAGAGAGGGTACTAAGGAAGGAGACGCGCCAAATGATTTATCTCTTTCACTCAACTGCATTCACAGAAAGGAAAACTGAGTTTAGAGCAGCACTGTGTCTATGTGTGTGTGTGTGTGTGTGGTGTGTGTGTGTGTGTGTGTGTGTGTGTGTGTGTGTGTGTGTGTGTGTGTGTGTGTGTGTGTGTGTGTGTGTGTGTGTGTGTGTGTGTGTGAGAGAGAGAGAGAAAGTAGGGTTTGTGTAGTTGGTGGCTGTAAATGATCCTTTATATATGTGTGGCTTCTACACCAAATGATATATTTCTTCAACTAACAGCACAAAAGGCTCAGACATCAAAGGAAAAAACATTCCAAATGGCTCCACAACGGCCCATTCAGTCAAAGTGTGTCTGTTTTCTGTGTGTATATTTGGGTTTGCCTGTGTGTAAGTGTGTGTGGACATACTGACATAGCTGGATTAGGCTATAAGAGGCCTCCTGACGCACGAAAGAACCAAAAACTTACGATGAGAGGCTGATCCTGAAACAGGGAACAGAAACTATATCACAACACAAAATATATGCGATATAACACTGTTATGACACAAACGTCAGGAGCACGAACACACACGCACACGCGTCCACAGAACCAACGTGCAAATCGTGTGTGTCATGTTTCTCTGTGTCTGTCTAATGAGGTGTGTGTGTTGAAGTGTGTGTGCAGTAGAAGGGAGGGATATGGAAGGGGGGAGGTTCACTGTGGGTCTGTCATAACAGGCCTCATTACGCAGGAAAACCAGTTCACACACACACACACACACTGTGGGTCAGTGGTGAATCAGAAATCAGAATCAGAATCAGAATCAGAATGAGTCGCTCGTGTCATGGCTGGAAACACAGGGAGATCCCCTGAAGGAACAGACACACCTCATGTGAGACGCAGCGAGGCAGATGCAGGCGTGTGCATGGTGAGAGGTCTGGGAGGTCGGTGTCACAGTACATGCCAACCCTGTGCTCATGCCACAGCGAAGATAGCATGTCTTTGTCTCTTTGTCCGACGAAACAACACGTCATCGTCCTGTTTCCCAGGTGCCGCGGAAGAGGCCCATGTCAAGTTGTTTGCCAATCCCAACAGCTGTTTATCGCCGTCGCCGTCTTATCTCTCGCCGCTGTCAGATCACGGAGGGGTCAAAGGAAACAAAGTGTGATCCTCATCTGGTTTGTTGAACCGGCGACCGGACAATCAGTGTTTCTCTGCCTCTCCGTCGGTGCCTGGTATAGTAATAACAAAGGGGGGGCTGAGATTTGAGTGTTTGTCGTATTCACAGGACGGAGAATGTGTCCGTCCTGGCCGTCTCACCCTCGTTTAAACTCTCACCCTCTCCGGGCCCCTTCCCTTTATCTTCCCCCTCTTTCATTCCTTTTGCCTTTCCTAGCGTTTCCGAACGCTTCTGAGTCAGGCATTAAGCACTGGTCTTCATTAAGAAATCCAATATTGGAAGCCAAGCAGAGGATTGCCATTATCACCCCACTGATGAGACTTCTGTCAGACGTGCCAGTAATTCCCACATTCCCTTAGTAATACCCTGAGAGGCAAAGCCCACCTTTTCAGGACAGTATTCTCAGGCGTGATAAGCAGACTTCAGAGGAGATGATTGAATGATCCCAGAAGCCTTCCCCCCTCCCCCTTTTAAAGAAGGTCCTTTTCTTTACTTTTTCCTACTGAAGTCTTTCAAAAAGAAAAATAACTCGGGTCTGAGATATTGAAGTCGGGCCTCCATTGATTTCTCTGGGGTCTGACATTTTCTAATTGGATGGCGCTATTCTCTGTGAATGGTTCGGATTCTGAATTGTGTGAATGGATCTGAATTCCTCTGAATTTTCAAAGGGGGTTTTCTGAGTGGCACAATGTGACATAAAAAGGCCCTGGTACTCTAGTCTTTTCCTTGTGTGGAAAAAAAGGACTGCTACAAAGAACGTGATGTGTCATGTACGTTTGTCTTTCTCTCTCAGTAATGAGTCTAGAGCGGCTTGAAACTTTCAAATTGCTCTACGTGTGGCGGGACCTTTTGAGGAACGCTGATGGATGCGGAGATCTTCGGGACGCTCCGAGGTGACGGAGCAGACGCACCAGATCCCATCTCAGAGATGCTGACTCACGCCTATAAAACGGCGCACGGCGAACATGAGCCACTCTAAGCCCTATCGATTTCAAACAGACCTTTATCCCCCGCGACCGACGCCGACAGTGATTTACGCCATCCGCTCAATTAGCAAATGAGAACGCAATCCATGAGACCAGTCTTTCCTCTCTGTCTCCCGTTGCCTTCCTCCATCTCTTGTCAAACGGGTGAGCTACAAATATCAGGTTTTTCTCAGGCTTTTTAGACCCATTTTCCTCCTTAATCATCCTCAATTAAAAATCCTCCTCATTACTGTTTGCCTTCCAGAGATCAGCAGAGTAGAGCACTCGCCTGTGAGACTCACATCCATCAGTCTCAGACGGGCAGCCATTTTATCTCTGTCCGCCGAATGAAAAACAAATAATGAGATGTTCGTTGAGGCCTGTCCTGATTCAGCAGGGGAAATGCACCCATCAATAAGTCTCTCTTCCACACACCCAGGAGGAGTCAGCACTTCCTGTGTGTGGAACCTATCAAGGGGGGATTCATCCTCCCGAGAGAAGAAGAGCGAGAGATACAAAACGCTCGACAAAGCGAACCATGCAGCGAATTAAAGTCGGTTGGAATTGTGTGGAAAGACTCATCTTCCGCTCCGCTGAGTTAAATAGTTTGTGATGATAGAAGTCATCTTCCTACCTTCCGAAATGTACTTTTCCGTTGTTGAAAAACCCTGGTCTTAACTTCACCTTATTTAACACTTATTAAACTCTGTGTTGACACATTTCCCGGAACAGAACACTATTGAACATCAAGCGACACCGCGTCCAACTGATCACCACCTCTCAGAGTTGGTCCGGAGATCAGCATGTTTACCTACACACTCAGCCATTCCATTTCACACCTGTCCTCTGTCACGCCTCTTGGACTCACGGCCACATCCGGTGTGTCGGAATGATTCGGGGTGCCAGACGGAGAGAAGGCGCCGGAAGGAGAGAGAGCTCATGTGTGATCTGAGGGATGATTGCCAAGCCTCCAGGGGAGCATTAAGGAGACTTGAGACGTGTTGGGAGCAGTAGCGAGAGAAGGATTCCGTGCGATATGAATGAGATCTCACCCTCCATCACACTCCTCGTATCTCGATCACAAAACGGGTCTTTCCGACGTTTTGTCTTTGTTTCTCTTTCTCCCTGTTCTGACCGGAACGATCATCACGAGGTCGTGGCACAAACCTGTTTGTTTATTTCAAAATAAACGAATCAATTCTGTCCCTGAACGTTCAGGAAACCAAACTTTCCCCGGG